>KN716209.1:328673-351360 GCA_000816705.1 Dictyocaulus viviparus | reverse complement strand
CTTTTTAGCACTTTTATGGCATTTAACACATCGAGGCGATCTCCTATTTTTTTTATCGGGGAAAGTATTGGTTTATAGATCATGAAGATAACCTATGCCCGAATCAATGATGCAGGTGCGTGGCCGCCTCCAAGCCCATTAAACCCGTCATCCCTTCGGGGTCGGTTAATTGGTACAATAGAGCTTCGCATTGAATTGTAAATGATTGTCAACTCGAGACATTGTATAGTCCAGGCCTGAATTCAATTACCACGATATCACTTCGCGCAATAACGATTTATCAATGTTAAGGTTATTTTGTTTCACTTTATTTCATTGCTATTGAAGTTCTTAGACGTTTCTTAGACCTCTGATAGCTGACCATCATGCCTCCACAGCTTGTAAGGTTATGTTTTATAATTACTCTAAGTTCGGTTTCTCAGTTTAACATAAAAACGTTGTATGGATATCAAATCTGATTATTCTGTAGAGTTTGTGGATTATTCTGATCACGACTTGTGACGAACCATACCTTCCGAGGTCGGTGAATCTGACTTGATAAAATACTGGTCCTATCAAGTCGTTGTATAGACCGGTCCCATTTGCACACCCATCATAAAATAAAAACAAAGATTATCTCCATAAATGGTAGTTATGATATAAGTTAGAAAACCGGTAGAAAGGAATATTTGTATGACTATTTCAGGGTCCGTATGCTCGCCTCATGTTTGAAGGAGCGCCGGAATTCTAAACGTAATGCAGTTTCGAAAATCAGTACCTATATTCAACAAGTACGTTTTCATTTGTATAATAGGATTCT
This sequence comes from Dictyocaulus viviparus, assembly GCA_000816705.1. NCBI lineage: Eukaryota > Metazoa > Nematoda > Chromadorea > Rhabditida > Metastrongylidae > Dictyocaulus > Dictyocaulus viviparus. The sequence continues at coordinate 350,561 of KN716209.1, read as the reverse complement.
GTAAAATCCGCTTAATATCGTAGTAACTACTTAACAAACACTTTGCTTTTGGCTCAAAGTAACAAGTGTCATAGGGATAAACTCTAATGTTATCTATTCCTGTAGGACTGTTATTTTAATGACATCATAGAAATAATTGAAATTGAATGGTTTACGTGTTGTTTTGGAATAAGCAGTATTCATCAAGATAGTGTTCCTTATCTACCTATATTATTTCTGCACCAATTAAACGATCTGTGAAATATGAAAAGGTTGATTTGGTTCGTTTTGATGCTAGTTCAAACGTCCCTATCACTGCGTCTCCTCCAGAAACCGGGTTAAGTGTAACAATCATAAAATTAAAAACAGTTTATTCTTGTCGTTAACTATTTTGGGTGATGTAACCCTACTTTCTCAAATGCTGTGACGTCACACCTAGTATTCTTGCCCTGTCTTAAGTAAAAGATTGCTTTCGTCCGTGTTGTTCTTCTAGTGTTTAACTAAGGAAGTGCTACATAGCCTTTAGCCTATAAAAACTACAATCAATTTGAGTGAAATCCTTCCATATGTATGAATAGGAAGTTTGGTTGATTAGGACCTTTGGTTTTTGTGGAGATTGTTTAGCAAATAGCCTGGGTGTATATTCCAACATCGTGTCAACTACTTTATCGAGCTTGTTTGTTCGATAAGGCTTAGCAAATACTGGAGGTCTGTGGTGCACCACGTACTTTATTTGCTATATATATATATAGCAGTAGTGGAGGCCCAATTCAGTTCGCGGCTTCATCTCTGTCCTACGAAAATGTTATCTTTTCTAAATACGTGAACTAGGCAATAATATATACTTTCTATTTGTTTTTTAGATTTCGAAATTCTGCTTCATCTTTTCAGAGTTTTGATTGAAGATGATTGTACTTTATGCAACCACGGCAATTACATTTGTTGTTAATGTCGCAGAAATCAAATTCAATTGATATACTAAAGTGAGAAAAAGAAGAAAAAAAACATGGTATTGGGTGCTGTTTTGTCGATGCTGCGCTACGTGGCAGGTAGCGAAGATAAAGATTTTGTTGATCGACTCCATTCTTATTTCACTTGCAACATTTTGATTGGTCTGTCTGTGCTCGTGAGCTTTAAGGTAGGTATATTATATCATCATCTTTGATGTTCAACATATGCAGGAACGCATAAGATTACATTTTATAGGACTTTTAAAAATTTCCCAGTTGCGTAAATTATTGTATGGGCTGCAATTTCACTGTTTGTTACCCAGTTTTTTTTTTGCATCTACTTTTATTCGATATTTTGCTCATAAAAAAAGAACTTTATCCCATTTCAATTTAGTCAGACATTCTGTATTGCTTAAATCGTAGCAGTTTTATAGGCGATCATATAATCTCATCAAACTCAGACTGTTGTTTTTGAACTGCCCAAGAATCAAGTCTTGATGAGAAGTCCTTATTTGTTATTTATTACTTAATAATAACGTATCAAAAGCTCACAGAATACGTGAAGTGTCTTAATGGTGTTCAATTTGTAGAACCAAATCAAATACAAGTTTTCATGAGATGAAAAATAGCGATGTGTCGAGATAATCAGTTTGTTTATTGTGCAACGTTTACAATACTGTTTCATTTTTCAATATTTTTTTTTCGTGCTATCAACTTTCTTCCAAAGAGAATGCTCTACTAGTGAACTTTTAGGTACTACATCACTTTTGAACTTTCACTTGTCTTCTACGTTACTTAACTATATCATCTTTCAGCAGTTTGGTGGGAAACCAATAGAATGTCTGGTTCCTGATATGTTTAGCAGTTCATGGGAGCAAGTACCACACTTTACTGTTGTATTTTTCTCCTAGATGCATCATTTTGATGGTATTGAAATTCAGTATGCTGAGAACTATTGCTGGGCTCAGGACAATTACTATGTTCCCATGAATGAAATAGTGGCTGGAATGCCTGAGTCAGATCGTCGGCAGCGTCGTATTAGCTACTACCAAGTACTATTTTTTGGTAGTTGTGGATAGCTAAATCATTTACATATACGATATAATCTCGTTACAATTTTATTTAGTGGGTGCCGTTTTTTCTCCTTGTCGAAGCTGCTTGTTTCCGATTTCCAAGTTTATTATGGCAGTATTTGGCAGGGCATTCTGGTAACTTTTTTGTTCTTTTTATGTAGTTTCATTTGCTTTCTTTTTTTGCATATAATTGTGTTGACCGATTATACGTATGATATCTGATGAAATTTGCTATGAGTGACATCTTGAAGTCATGAGTAACATTCAACTTGCTTATTGTATGGAATTCTTTTAAATTGGTCAGGACACGCGATGCTTGCTCTTCTTCTTCGTTTTTTTAGATAGTATAGTAATAGATATAGTAAATTTTAGGGATAAAAGTTCATGAGATGATCAGACTGTCATCCGATCCTAATAATATCAAACCTGACATTAAAAGAGCGAACGTTAAGTCTCTTGCAAAACATTTGCAGGTTTGAACTCTATTTGCAGTCATTTTGAATTTTTAGAAGAAATATTCTTTGTAGACTTTATTGGCTAATTTTTCTAAGTTTTTTAACTTTCGACTTAATATGATTTCGTTTTGTAAAAATTAGCTTCTTTTACATGGTATATTTTTTTTGCATATTGGACAATTTGTTTACTTTACGAGCTGGTTTACATTAGAATGTTATTTACTTGCCTTACATTTCATTTCGCTTACACAGACATTTAATACTTGTGCATCACAGACCTTTTGAAGGGGCGTGTGGAGGTGGGAATATCCCCTAGAATTCAGAACATTTAGGTCAGATAGCTTAAATGCGTTATTAGGCCACACTTTCATTCAATCAACCTCACCATGAAAGCTAATGTGTAGAGCATTTTACACGGGTTGTTCAACACTAATGCCTATCTTTTATCGTAGGTTAAACATGATACGAGCTTAGTATTAATGTTGTAGCGGAGGTGTTTGAAGGGGAGTAGTCTGTACAATGACTTAAGAACACCGTTCTATTGCCTAAGCAGTACTAGCCACCCTTCCCGATTACTCTGATACCGACTTAGTGATTTTCTGAAGGATAGAAGGCTTGGTTGGTTAGGGTTGTACTCGAACTCGCAAATACCATATTAGACTCACGTGTAACTGTGTCTCCTCTTACTATTGCGTAATGCGACCCATCTTCATTACTGGCTGATTCAGCATATATATGAAGCGCGTAAAATATTGAAAAGTATAATGTTAATTCTAGTCATTGGTTTTTAGAAATTCTTATTAGTCCACTGACTTTACTGGTTAGACATTACCTGTAAAAGCACAGAGTTCCAAATACTGATACTGACATTGTCAGATACCGTATTACTGGGTATGAGGAGTAAATTCTCGTGGCTCACTCGTGGTAGAGCCGTAAGTGAATGTCCTTCATGGAGGTCCTAGAAAAGATTATAATTCTCAGACTTCTCTTTGAGCGAAAGGAATTTATTGTACTGTTCTTGCGTGCAATATAGAGAAATGGATGTTTTTGTCGCTGTCCGCTTGACGCTGTTGACGATCAACGGGAGTCTCATGTAATCCAGGCGGTGGTTCTTAAGCGTTGTTGTGAAAATTCATTGCATTGGCTACTGTATGGGAGTTCTTAGACTATTATTCTCAAATTTACACGTGTCTTTCCGATTTCGCTAATACTATTATTCATCGTTAAATTGGATTCTCTACGTGTATTATATCTGACTATTTTTTTCGTTTTCATTTGCTTAAAGCTGATAATGAACAAATCTAAACATGAACAAACATAGCTGTCATATAATCTGTTGTTGTCTGTTATACATATAACAACATCAAATATATCTGTTTTTAGGAAAGTATTACTTATTTAATTAAGCACAATGCAACTTACATTCGATGTTCAGGGAGCACTTCGCTTTCACCGTCGACTGCATAAAAAGCAGATTAGGCCTCATAGTATTTTATGGCTATTCAATTTACCATATTCCGCTTCTTTTGTAACCTTAATGTACTTATGTACAAAGCTCTTCCTTCTTGTAAATGTGTGTATACAGCTTCTTCTCCTGAACAAGTGAGTTTATTTTTGGGGTTAATACATTCTTTTTTATTAGGGCGCAAGAAAATCATTAATAACATTGATAAATGAGGTAGAATTGTTTTTAAAAAAGGTTTAATGACAGCTTAATTTTCAGATTTATTATTTCATAGAGTTATCTACGACTAATTTTTTGCATAATAAATACTGAATTTCTAGGACGAGCTTCCTTTTTTCTTTTTCCAGAAGAGCTTCCTAATTGTTAGTTGCCAAACAATTTTTTATCACGAATATGCGTTGAGGTATTCCAGATTCTTGGAAACAGATAAGTATTCATGGTATGGTTTGGGAGCAATGCTAGATTTGCTAAATGGTACTACATGGCAGCAATCCGGTGTTTTTCCTCGAGTTTCTCTTTGCGATTTTGATGTGATTTATCAATTCACTATCTTTTAAAATTCCTCTTTTTTGAAATTTTAATGGTTAGTTACTTTTATAGATTAATAGATTGGGTTTCGAATTTTTTACAGGTTCGTGTGATGGGAAATGTGCAAGAGCATACTGTACAGTGTGTACTCGTCATTAACATTTTTAACGAGAAGATCTTCATTTTTTTGTGGTTTTGGCATGTTAAATTAACACTAATACGATTTTTTTGTGTAACAATTTTTAAATTTTAGCAAAACTATTTACAGGTATCTAATGTTAGTATTTTTTACATCAGCCTCTTTTCTATACTGGCTTTTTGTCACCGTTTTGCCTCAGCCGAATCGTCGGTTTATCAATAGACATCTAGAGATTAGTGAACTACAGTTTGATCCAGTCGGTAAGTTCCCCACCAAGCTTCATATTCTTTTACGCTTAAGTGCTTGTGAATCTTTGTGACTCATAATATGCTAATTATTTCATTGATGGGTTAATGTTTATTGCATTTTATAGTGCTTTTCAGAAAGAACGCAAGATATCAGACGCTTCATTGATTACTATCTTAAATGTGATGGCATCTTCGTCATTCGCATGGTGACCTTTCAATCAGGAGTACGATTTTTCAAATTGACGTTTCAAAAAACTATTTATTATACTTTTACTTATTTAGATATCTTAGAGCATATACTGGTGAAACCAAAGTTGGAATTTTTTAAAGTAGTGGAGTCTATCATTTAAAGTTGATTTTATTCAATCCATCCAATCCATTTTTTGTTACCAAAGATATTTTTCGTTTGATGTGAGCAATCAAATTTTTAATATAATATATGTGAGAGCCAAGTCAAGAAGTCTTTTTCTGATGATCAGAAGAGTTTTTATACATTCATCCAAACAAAGTTATATGATAAGTGATGAGGGTTGCCATCACTATGTCGTTAGAGCAGTGGTTCATCAGAGAATGGCGAGGCAAGCACGAAGCATTTGCTACAAACTATTAGTTCATCTTAATGGGTTATGATTTGAAAAAGTAATCAATTGAGGAATATTACTAGTAGTATAATCTTGTGAAAATTTCCTACTATCTTCATTCTTTGTGTACCAAACGTCAGTTTGCGAAGCTTCCTGTGGTAGCATTGTAAGGCTAATTCAAATAGAGCTAGATTGAAAGGAAGAAAAAATAGAAAGGAATAAGAAGATTACGGCCTCATGTTGGTTCGATCTATGTCTGTGTGGAAATATTCAAGAAATTCTAGGTTATTTTTGGGACCGATTTAATCTTGACGCTATGGAAATCGTTTTTCGGGCTAGATGAGCAGTTAAAGCGGAGCAATTCAATGCCAGATGTCGATAAATCTCCGGAGTATTGTGACCAAATTTGGCCGCCTTCACCAGGTATTCTAATTAATTTAAAATATTAATTTGAATTTTAAAAGAATGTGAATTAGATGCTAGCGATCAGAGAGAGCTTTGCGTCAGTAGAAGAAAGGAGGAGAACACTGGCATCAAGGAACGTCTAATGCACAATATTCTTTCATCAAACAGTCGTAAAAGGTTGGATTAAATTCGTCATTACAAAATTTTCGTGATTACGTGAAAGAATTTGATACGTATCTTGTTTCTGCGGTGTATAGTGTAGAATGTCACGAAAATTCTAAGATGAAGGATCTGCCTAGATCCAAGGCGCAATTGTTTCTATTATAATTTTGACTGCCTCAACTACGTTAAGATGTCCCATACTGTATTTTGCATTTCAGTACTTGTTGATTTGTAATCTATTTAAAGACAATAGTTTGTTAGCATCCATGATGCTACGTCAATAACAAAATTGGAACGCAAAGGCGTAACTCGAGTCACATCTTACGAATGTTTTGGAAGGTGTGCTATCGATTGCACTATCTTGATCCTCGTTCTGTGATCATCCAATTTTTCACGTATAGCGTTACAGTCCGAATCTCACAGTTGTCGGCAAATATCGGTGTTGGCTTGGAAGATCAAACGCAATTGAGGCTCCTAGTTTTGTGAGTCAGCATTGTGGTGATATGAAATGTACAAGTGTTAGATCATTATAACCAATCATGTTTCTTGATTTTGATCCTCGTTCTGTGATCATCCAATTCAGTCCGAAGCTTACATTTATCGGCAAATGTCGATGTTGGCCTACCAGATCAAACACGACTGAGGCTCCTAGTTTTGTGAATCAGCATTGTGGTGATATAAAATGTACAAATATGAGATCATTATAACCGAGCATGTTTCTTGATCTCGATCTCACATTTGTATACTTTGTATCAAACAAAGCTGACTCACCTACAAAACTCCGAGCCTCAGTCGCTTTTCATCTAGTAGGCCAATAATGACATTTGCTGGTAACTGTAAGATTCAGACTAAAACTCTATACGTGAAAAATTGGATGATCGCAGAATAAGGACCACGATAGTGCAATTGATAACACACTATACCAAACATGATGGGTTATAATTATCTTACATTTGTACGCTCTATATCAAATAAAGCTGACTCACAAAACTTCGAGCCTCAGTCCCCTTTGATCTGGCAGGCCAATGTCGACATTGGCTGGTATATCCTTTTTAGTGATCACAATGTTACGAGCACATCGGGTGGTCTAGATGACGGCTGTAATCCAGCGGAAGCACTTATCGAATAGGGTTTTGGCTGCACCATTACCATCTTAGTGAGGTTAAGCAGTAACTTTAAGGTGTTCCGTGATTTTGATGATCTTTCAGTTTGTCTGACCAATTTCGCAATCCTTTTAGGACTTCAGCAGAAATTCGAGGTGGCAAATCAGAACAATTTCTGTGACAGTCCATTCAAGTGCCTTGATTCAAAAGTGATTGCTCACCTTTCCCATTAAGTAAACTTGTACGTATCATCAAGTTTGACGTCTTAAATGAAGCTTTATTTCATTAATTTTGTTAAATAAATGTCTGGACCTATTGTATGTGATGATTTCTTAGTGTGTTCTTATGCTACGAATAATCTCTAAGCTCAGTTTTTTTTTGAATGTTCTTAAAACTTGAGGATAGCGCCTGTTTTTTGTCAAATGTAGTAATTGTGAGGTGAAATCAATATACAACCAATCAATATATCGTATAAAGCGAACGCGATTGATTAGGCAAAGAAATACAGCAGTACATTAGCTCAGATCAAATTTGAAATCAAGCAGTCCATTACTTGAAGATATAAGAAGATGGGATCGAAATTGTGAAGATATCTAGGTGAACAGAAAGTTTACCGATACACAGTCACGACCTCACCTCAGGCAAACTCTGCCCTTTATCCTCTCGCGGTCAGTAGATCGGTGCCAAAGATATCTGGTTAAGATATATAGCATTGACTTCGTGAAGATTGGAAAACTCAAATCACTGTATGAAGGGAACTCGTATTCAATCACCTTCACGACATCATATTGAACACGATGTCGATAGCTAAAATTCAAGCGAAAACGAGAAATGAGAACGAACTCGAAAAAATAGTTGGATTGGTAACAATGGGTATATATGGCTCATCGAATATGTTTAAATTTATTTACGCTTCTTTAGAAACACATAAACTCCTGCTAGGAAGCAACAAGTTACAGAGTGAAAAAGCCTAACTGAAATTTGATAGATATTGAAAGAACAAAGAAAGATAGTGACGAAATTATTTGACATTGCAGAAAACTGAACAGATAATAATGAGTGTAGAAGACTTGAGGATTTCAACGGTCACATAGTAAACTCTACGTGATATAAATCACTACGTAATAAAAACACCTAGATCACAAATTAATTGTATACCGAAGATCTGTGCAATCAAATTGATCACCACATTGGTCCCCAAGGTGAAACGTAGTATTTATGGCCACGCCAGCCGCCAAAGTGATGATATTTGTTGGGCCCAACAAAATATCGATGATAACCACCAAATGGGAATGGATTAGTAAGAAATCTGTATAGGAAAAATATAGTATGAAAAGTGACATGATGTTATATAATACCTCAAAAGCATCCCATTATGCGGAGGCATACCATAGAGCAGATTCTGTGAGTACGGTGCATACGATGGGTATTTCAAGCCATATCCTAGTGGAGAAACCTAAGTGATAATTACTATATAATTTTTTAATTATAATTACTATAAACAAACGTTTTAAGCACAGATACAAAAAAGAAGCGACAACTATTCAACTACACTATTTGGTTTGAATTTAGAAACAAGCTTTGATATTCGAGAAGGTTACTGTTTTAAGTTTCAAAAAAAGCTCAGTGTTTATGATACCGTAAGCCTTTGGAAATGACTTTCTTGATTATAAATAGAAACTATTCACTTGATAACAATCGATAATAATAAATTATATAAATAATGTTCGTAGTCAGGACTCGAACCAGCACTTACAAATATCCGATCTGCTATTAAAAATAATACTAAATAGTTAACTAATATTTGCACATCTTCAATTAATTTTGCTATAGGTCTATTATATATTTTTTATATTTACGCTATTTGACATAAATGAGAGTGCCTGCACTCCTGAACACGATCCAGGGCTACGCAGAGAAAATTCAGAATGGGCAGGTTTCGGTAGTGTTGGTGAAACGGTTCGGTTACGACATGACGCATGCGAAGCCGAGTCCATAGAGGACGGTGATCGTGTGTTTGACGATGGATATGAGTGATATCCGCGATCCTAGAAATCGATATTTGAGTTCCATAATAGTCAGCATATCATTTCATATACTATCAACGACATATTTGCATCATATGTAATTACTTATATACATAAATTATGTAGTTTCATATAGGGATCAAGATCTAAATAGATAGCTTTGGTGTAGATCGAGATTGTGGGAAATGCATACACATTCGTGTCCCACGTGATATCATAGAGGTGATTGAATGTGATTATAATGTATACATCCACTTGGGTTAACCACTATTTACCTAGTCATGGCCGCATACCTTTCAACGATTGTCTCTGGACACAATTCACCACCCCGTGAAACAGGATGGTGGGTTTGGTTGATATAAAGGAGGCCACTAGCCTGTGTATTCTGATTTTGATCTACATATCAGAGTGGTACCTCCACCACTGCGCTACGCGTTTACTTTTTACATTAATAGTATGTTAGGAATAAATAGATGTATAATATAAAGTCTAGCAAACACCGTATATTTCGGGTGTTGTAGTGATTTGATTCAAGTTGGACGTTAATTCATTTAAGCTTTGAAAAACTAGAATTAGTTTCAAAACTACGCTTATAAAGACTTTTTTTTTTCGTCTAGAGATATTTTGTTTCATCCCAATCCCCTCACATCCGGTGTTGATTGTAACCATTAATAAATTCAATGACTTTGAATGTAAATCGTATTGCCACCGTTAAATGTAAAAGTACAAAAACGTTGAAGGATGAAGTTGTAGTAACCAACCGCTGATGGTGGAACACTCTGAGAACGGTACTGTCTCCCGACAAGTTCTGCAGCAGAAAGTACTTGTCCATCAATGAGAGTCGTGTGCAGTTTTAATGTTCCCTTAAATCCTTCTGGATACAATTCATACATGTCATAAAATATCTATTGGCTGATGCTATTCAAAATTGATTGGGGTTTGTTAGAGTAAAAAGGATATCGTATACACTAACAAAAATATACTAATAAATTCGGTTCATCATATTTAAACAAGTTTATAAGAATTCACTAAAAAGCTTTGGTGATGAGTTAAAGACTACAGTAAGGTATTTTTTGTTGAAAAACAAAAGTGTATATGGTAATTATATTTTTTGGGTTCAAGTTCAGTAATATACCTGCGACAGCGTGAAAGCATCGCGGAAACACCTATCACTGTTGACGGTAACCTGAAAACCTACATTGTCAAACGAGATTATTGATGAAAACTCAATTCATTTAATGTAACTCTTACTAATGAATTATTGTTTTGATTTCGGTTATAAATATGGGCTGAATCTACCTCCTTGTAGAGATGCACCACCCATTTGTCTTGATGGTGTGCTAGAGTTGTTTGAATGGGAGCGGTCTATACACTGACTCGGGAGACCTATTTGTGTTACCGAGTTCCTGCTTCCTATTTTTCTCAGCCTACACATGCACCAATTCACCGATCAATGAAGGAAGGATGAAAGCTTGGCTGCCCTGGAAACCGGACTCGAACCCGCGTTTACGTTATCAAGCCAGTGTTTCACTGTGAATCTCCTACCACTAAGCCATCCCACTTTCGTATCTAGTTATGGTAATTTTAAATACAACCCGCCCATCAACAACGTCGCATGGATTATTGATTGGTGGTAGTTCATTTTCACCAATCGATACTGAGTTGTTTCATTGCATCCGAATTTCAAGCTTGATGCTTATAACCATCAGTGATAAGGGATGACCACTTTACTTACTACAACACTTAATGCTTTTTAATTTGTTTATCAACAATTCAATTTGGAATAATCTATGCTAATTTTTTTCACCTCTATAGCTTCTCTTTTACGAAATCAGATCCTATACGCGATTGTATTCAATTAAGTACGGTATGACCCGACGTATAATCTCTAATAGGCATTTTTATTGAATTTCTTTCTCAACTATTATAGGTTGTCATTGTTCTGCTCGAATATCCCTAATGAAGCTGAATCAATCGGTTAGTACAACAGATCGGACATATGTGGCAGCGGGTTCGAGTCCCGCTGGAGGTACCAAGTAATATTACAGATATTAGAATTGTAATAGTTTTAATCATATTGAATTGAAAAACTAAAAGCAAAAAGAGAAGCACAAAATTAGTTTACTATTAGTGTAGAAGTGATGAGCTGTTCATCTTTTAAAGAAGGGGCTTAATTTTATAACTGATTAAAGTAATTATGTAAATGAAATATTTCAAAATAAAACATGACACTGTATATTTATAGGAGATGCAAGCAAATTAGCTCGTAGCGAAAGAAATAGGAATCGATTAGTTTCGAAAAGCGGTAGTAGTTAAGCAACACATTCCTTATGGTGAAAATGCTTTAAGTTTCATGAAAGGAAATTACGGTAAATGATGTATAAATATATAATAGCAATATGTGACATTCAGTGGATAAAAGATGTCCTCTGAGAAAAGGTATGACCTCAATTTCACCTCATTGCATTTTCCTAATCGGAATGAATTTTGTTTCTTTCAAATTCAACAAAAAAATCCATACCTGTCTTCCTAAACGATCAATAAATGCAATGGCACCTTTGAAGTCGGGTTGTATTTCATAAACTTTTTTCATTAATACCTGTAATTATTTTTAATTATAGTAATAATAATAAGAAGAAGAATGGTAAAATGATCTTACTTATTTTGACAGCGCAGTTTTATATTATGGAAAAATCTTACGATTTGTGAATGGACTACGATATCAGCTGATGAATCAATAAATCAATAAGAGAAAGTAGAGTTTTACCACACGCCTATCAAACTCCAGCTGATATGTGGGTGCATTGTCGTAGATTGAACCCGACCTATTAAACATGCCTATCCAAATGAATCTCGATCTCTTAGCCAGTTAGATATGATAATACCTCGGGCGAGGTTGGTCAAAAGTGCAAATTATTACAAACTTATGTTGATTCATACTATGATAAGCATATAGTAGTAATAGTTATTACAATAGACAGATTATCATACTATCGGAAGCGATTGATTCTAATCTTTCTTAACGAAGAAGTTTCTAGAATTACATCAAATATTGAATGATATGATCAAGATTATGATAAGTTTTAGTGTAGATCATTCTATTTAAAACTCGTCACACAACCTCATCGTGACATAGTGGATATAGTTGAGTACAAACTTTGTCTATGAAATGATATGAGGTGATAAAATTTCTGCTTCCGTATGGTATCGATTCACTGTGTACTGGTAAATGACAAAATTCGCGTGTCTCCGAGCGGATATGAACCAATCGTATGCATAACACTGCAGCGCCTATAGCTATAGCGCTACGCGCAACAAAAAAAATGCTATAAATGAAAATACCATAGGAATATAGATTTGTAATATTTCGAATAAAACGTACATCATATAGATCGGAATATTGCATTTCGAAATCACTGAATAGTAATGTATATTTCTTTCCAAAATGATTCCATTTCACTTTACGTCCCGAAAACATTGCTGTTCTGAAATGATGAGTATATTTTCTGAGTGAAAAGCACTTGAAAAGCATCGATTAAAATCAATATCGTGAATATTGGCAGCAAAGAAGGAGTCAAGATGACGACGAGGACGTCAATGTATCGTTTTTTTCTGGCTTCAACATGAAACAATTCATAACGATTAAAGGTAGCAGAACAGTGCGTAGGTTTCCCTCTAGTCACCAGTATAAAACTCGAATGATGTGAAGTAGTAGCCCCAACGCTGTTATTCAAAAAATAGGACTCAGGACCACGAGTCAATAAGTCATAATAAGATATTCAAGAAGAAAACCTTAACCACTGTGTTCATCAATAGATCAAAAAAAACACAGTATCATTGGCAGCTTTTCTTATAAGATGTTTATTCACCACATTTGAAATGTCGATATCTGATAAAGGAAAAGTAGATCAAAATCTGCATCAATTTAATCAGACTCATTTTTTCGATTTTAATTAGGCTGATGAGTTTGTCATAGACCGAGTTCCATAACATAATTGAATTTTTAGATGCTTTTTAGCGATCAGCGTGAAATACATTAAGCTTTTCTACATTATTATCTAGTGTTGTGCTTTGAAGATCCGAATTCATGACGGTTTTGATACGATAATTGTCCTCATTTTTATCTGATTCGTTGAGCACTTTTGAGTGAAATGTCGAAGGAACGATACCTAGCGAACCAAGTTCCCTGTCTTTCTTCCGACACTTCATTTGCATATGCGGCAACTAAATTCTTTCCTGCTATTACGGAAATAATATAATAAATTATGTGTAAAATATTTGTGTACTTCTTTCATTTCTAAAGTTCTGCAAAAGCAAGTCTAATCTGTGCTGTTTTTAACTAGTTGAAGCTGGAAGTGTAAACAACTAGAAAAACAACTATTGATTTGCATATCTGCACAGTTTTACAAAACAAAGAAAGTTCTGATACGATCTATCGACAAAATTCGCAATCAGCCATCTAGTTGATTATCAGACTCATGAGGTAAGAGAGACATCACTTTTATACAAACGCGTGGGAGAAGTGAAGAAATGAAATGAGTTAGAGGAAGATGGAAACGGAAAACATTTTCAGTTTTGTAGTTATACGAGAAGGAAAAATTCGAAAAAAAAAACGATAAAATAGCTAAAAATCTTGTAGATTTTTTGTTTTTGAAATGTTCATTACTAAGAAATCAAATAAGTCTATAATTAAAATAATTTCATAAGTACAAGAAATGACGCTTTGAGTGAGCGAATGAGTGAAAAATTGAAATTCAACAGTAGATTCTATGAGTGGGGTTTTTTCTTACTGTAGGAAAAAAAAAGTACGTAAGTTGTTTTAGAGCTCAAAGTGGACAAACTTATCGGGATGGGAATGTTGATAAAGTAGTATACTATGAGGGAAATGAGGCTGACAACATGATTGTCATTTCCAGAAAGGACGTCATTCATTCATCTCACAATTTTTCAAAATTCCTATACTCACTTATTGACTTATTCAGATGTCTTATATTCGCAAAACAACCACTTCGAGGATATCAATGAGTCTACGCTATGATTAACCTCCTAATATTTTACAGCCGAAGTTAAATCTCAAAATTTGCCAATTACCATGGGTTCGATCCGCTTCAGTAATTGAAGAGGTAAAGAAACTGCCTCAACTTCTGACTTGCACCTCTCAAGGTGATAACTAATTGTTTTGTGAATATACAATAACTAAACATTACGAACCAAGTCTGCTTTAGTTTAATAGAAATTGCGGTCACATTAACTTTTTTCTTTCGTCTAACGGTGACGAAAATTTGAGGAAGAAGGAGCTACAAAAAATTTCTCCGTAGTACTTCTATTATTTGTTTTTGATTGAATAGCACCTTCCTTTTTGGTGTAAAAATGCTATCAAATTGTTTTTATTACTTAAAAAAATATTCCAATCGTCTGGTGTTTTTAAATGAGGGAGATTCCAAAAGTTACCAAAATAAATAACACTCACTGTTTCCAAACAAATCTTTTTTGATACTTTATAAAATTATTGATTAGATTGATAACAATTTTGGTTGTCACTCATAATAATAAAGCTGAAGAATGAATATGCAAGGGTAGAGAGCTTCAATAGGAGGTGCAGAGCCGCTTCACGCCGAGTGGCATTCTGATGTTTCCCCCCACCTAGGATAAATCTTATCCATCTGGGAGTTTAGCTTATTGACATCAGAGATGTATGGGAGGATAAACAATTGTTGAGAGATCAAACAAGGCTCCTAATGGGTTGGTTAAAGTCGAGCTTCATCCTCTCATCCTCATCTTACAACAAATTTCAAGACTTAGATCAATTTATTACCATAAATTTCAGGTAGAAAAACACTCTACCGCACCCTTTCATCCATTTGATCAAATGTACTCTTTTTATATGTGAGGAAATTCACATTTAAATTCGTCCCTTAATGTTCCTCACTAAATTTTACTATAATTTTTTTGCTATCATTGGAAAATTATTCTAGAGCACCACAACAGAATGTACTTTACTCCATAAAAATTGCTGCTGAGTATTTCTGATTTTGGCATATCAGATAATTATGTCTTGTCCTTCCATTAGTACATCAGTACTTTGAGAAATGTTCTGTGCTACCTCATTATATGTGAATCATTTAAGCTTTTAGTTGATTTTGAATGTGTTTTACATTCTAGTTGTATTCTTTTTATTATCATTAATTATTCATAAATGTAATCTATAAGACCTTTATAACTGTTTCATATTCTTCAGTTTTTGTTTCATTGCTGTGAGGACATTTTCTATATTGTATATAAAGTGCTTTTATTGTCCTCATTTGACTTGTAATTAGCGAGTCAAAACACTTCTTTTAAAAAAACGCACTATTCTAGAATTATCCTCTTCAAAATCTGATGAATACGTCATGATATTCAAAGAGAAGTTTCGCTTAGCCTCCATAAGAAACTCAACTAGTAAGCAAGACTTCAGCTGCATTAAATGGACCTCGCTTACCTCGGATACAAAAAAAAAGAACAGACGACAAAAATGAATAGAAGAGAAAAGTGCAACTAATTGATGGCATAAAAAAAAGATTGCTGATGGGATGGGCAATCGAGAAAGTTTCACGAAACGAGATAAGTGTTTTTGATGAGGCTAGTAATAGGTTCTACGTGCCGTAGAACTAATGTTAATAAGGAAATGTTATCTTTTAATGAGTTGAAGTCCAAGGGACTACTTGTAAGATTACTGAGGACAAATTACTGAGCTTCACCAGTTTGCCCTTAACATCCTGTTTGTAATTAGTCTGATTCAGAGAGAAATCGTTAACTTCGTATTGGATTGAAAATGAAGCCATAGCCTTACGTTAAAGAGAAAAAATTCAAAAAAAAAGCTTAAGTGAAAACATTTCGTTAACAATAAAAAAAATTCAGTAGAAAACCACAATGATTACCAGATCAACCGAATCGATAATGAGGTGATCTACCACATAACTATTAGAATTGATCTTTGTAATGTTTAAGCTATTTTTTTCTCTGAGCTACACTGTTATGAAACAAAGTTGTCCTTGAAGAAAAAATAAGAACTGAAGAAAAAAAACAGAAACTCTTTATAGGACGTCATTTTTTTATTTGTTATAATATAAAAATGAGCTTTTCTAAGAAACTTAAATATAAAATACAACTAAAAGATTTGTTGCTCAGATGGATCTAATCCGCATCGGCGGAATCAATAGATTGCGATTGAAGAAGCTAAACTTTGTCGTTGATCAGTTCCTTGAGGCGAGATGAGTCAAATCATTTGTGATTTAGGTGATATCGTGGAGGAGGTTGAATGCGAGCATGGTCTATGAAGTGAGTTGAGTTGATCACTCTTTACGAAGTCAGTATTAGTGCTAGTTATTCTAACCAGAATTTTCTGGTACCAATTTACCGACCTCGGAGGGTATATGGTGGGTTTGGTATACCTGAGGGAGGCCGCGAGCTGATTCGTGTCATTCTTTGATAGCATTTCGTGCCCTCATTTTCATGAATTTACGCTCGTCCGTTAAATTGGTTTGAGAGAAATGTCGGTAAGATAATTAGCACTGATTTGGTGAAGAGTGGTCAACTCAACTCCACGATATCACATAGATCACCAATGTGTTGACGCATATCGCCTCAAGGGATTGATCAGCGCCAAAGCTTGTCTTATCTTCTGAACAATTTCTTTCAACAACAACTTTTTAAAAATATCGCCAGTTTTGTTAAGTTCCGTTTGCTTAGAATTTTTTAATCGATATAATTAAAAAACAATCAATATATAAAAGACATTATATTTACTGCGATCTGGAGAAAAAAAAAATCAGTGGCATCCTAAGATGAAGTAACTGCCAGACATACCAATTTCATTAAAACAAAAAAATATCCAGCTTAGAAATAATAAATGAATATTTCTTTTTTTTTGTTTGATGGATTAATGCACTAACCGTGACGTGAGGTTATGAGGTAAAATTTTAATAAATTTTATCTTCCGTGAAATATTTTCTTAGAAAAGGTATTTGTAGAGGATATCCTACTGCATCATATTAGTAACGTTTTGAGCACTATGTAAAAGCTGAAGGAGAGTGAAAATGATATGATTTGAAAACAAAGTGATATCAAAACATATCAAGAAAAAAAACGGTGATGAACCTCACTGAGGTTATCTGTTTGTCTTATTACCGATTCGGTTTCAATGAAACGTACTTCATCGTCGAGTTATAATAAGGGAGAAGATGCTCACTCAACAGATCAAAAATAATCATGCCTCAAGATAAAAAACGTCTGATTTAAATTTAAATCGATTTCCTCTAGAGTTATGAGAAAAAACCAAATGGTACCAAGAAATATTACCTCACATTTCCATAGTTCTTCTTAACAATTATATTTCAAGAGATGAACGATGAGGGAAAGAAAATAAACGAATTGAAAGAGAGTCAAAAATAAGTTTCTGGTTTCTTCTTTCAAATCACTGTCCTTTTTTGCTAATTTTATCTTCTAATTTACACATACAACACTACAGAATATTTATTGTCTATTTTACTCAATCACCTCAAAAAATAGGTTTAGTTAGAATTCTAGGTAAAGCCTCGTACATTTACCGTACACATTATGCGATGAATGTCATTTTCATACTGTAACCCATTATGACACCTCGAAAACTGAACGATTAGGCAAACCCTCACCCTCTGTTCTGAGTACGAAAGCTTCATTGCCATTCCAATCCATCAGGATGGATCGAATATTGTTCAGCATATTTCAATAACGTACCCTTTTATCTACGATCGACTTTTATAAATTAACATTTTTGAGTCAAGTTACCTCATTCAAACGAAGCACATAACAATTGTTCTTGACGCGAAAAATTATGGCAGATAGTTTTTTTGGACCGATGTGGGTTCGAAGATGATAAAAATGTTTGGAACTTTCACCTTCTACATCAACAAAAGACTAGAAAAAACTCTCATATGAGTCTGTCAAGATTTGATTAAAGTGAGTCGAATCACCGACAATCACGGAAATTAAAATGTGCCTTTGATAATTCGATCTACTCAGCATTTCAGTAAAATATCATCGTATTATCAGAGAGGAAAAATGAAATCAGTGATTTCAATCCTAATTAAAACCTCACGAAAGCAAAAAAAAAACAAAAAAAAAAAACGAGTAATAACGCGTGAGTTGGTGTATTTTGATAGAGTGAATTGCCTAGGGTTTTTACGACGTGTACCTGTGGCCAAATTGCCTCGAGGAATATAAAAATAATGAAGCTAGAAAAAGGTGTATTGAGTACAACCTCAAAATATAAACCGAACGCTTTATTTTTGCATTCGTTATTCAGCATCGTATGAAGGAATGATTTACGGTTTACATTCACTTATTTCGTATATAAATCGATCTATGAGATCATAGCTTTTAAGATCACATGGATCAATATTGCATAATTAACCACTACTTATAATGGTTATGGTGCTTGGAAATTCAATGGATACCATAGCTCGAGATTTTTAACAAATACCATATTAATTCAAGGTAGAGCCAAATACCTTTGGCGTTGACGCATCAGTTGTGGCTGGATGAGTGCTTGAGGGGTTGAATGCTAATCTGGTCAATACTGTGAATTGAGTTGACCTCGCTTCACCAAGTCAGAACGCAGATTCCTCTGGTAACAATTCACTGATCACGAGAGGATGAAGGGTCTGGCATTCCTAGGGGCGGCCGCGAACTGATTAGGGCCGGCGTGTCACTGCAGAACCTCCACTACCCCCAACATATACCATATCCCTTAGTAATTCTACTTTCCTCATTAACTGGGATTGGTGATTCCCTGACGGTATCACGTTAAAACCCAAATGGCACCGTGCTAACATAAAGCTATCATTTGTGATTTGTCGAAGATTCTCTGATTTGAGGAAGACCCTACAAATAATGTAGGAAAATATGGTAATGGTTTCTTCATATTCTATTAGTACCAGAAAGAAAAAGGCTATCAACAAGTACGTACTGAATAAATTAGAGCACATTTATGATACACCTTACATTTCCGCTTTATGCACAAAAAAATTGAAAATTACCTATGCAAATTTTGTACTGCATTATAATTCAAAAATTGTGCGGAGATCTCTAAGTGGAATAAAACGCTTAGATTTTTCCACAGAAGCTTTTCCATTGGCTTTTTTGAGTCAGATGTATATCAGCTTTTGCATAAAAGGATATTCATACTAGTAAAGTAAGAAATACAAACGATATTTTCTAAAGATAATATTGTGTAAGCGGAAGAACAATGCAACAATGGTACGAAGGATTTCCGTGGCACGCGTATCTTAAGTACGGTGCGAGGACAAGCAGACTTTCCACACCTCATAGACTAATGAAATAAAAAAGGCTATCGTGTTACGAGTGCCTTGATACGTTCTGACACCAAGCAGACCATCTACATCTCATAGGCTAATGAAGTAGAAAAGGCTGCTGTGGTACACGTATCTTGAGTACGGTCCGAGGTCAAGCAGACCTTTCACATCTCATGGACAACTGAATTGGTATTAGAGTGATCTACGAGTGAAAACAGCATTAACCCAACGACATAATGATCTTCTCAAGTTATTAGAGCAATGGACCAGTCCCATTGATAAACACCTCCACGACAACACGAAGATGACAAGTGGATGGTGAATTGTCACAAAGAAATTATATCACGCCAATGCTTATTCTTATGTTTATTTGCATATCGATAAAATTTTCCTTGAAGCACTCATAACTCATTCGTATCATAGATAGTGTTAAATTCTGAGCAAAGATAACACTTTAAAGTTTCTCTTATAAACATTCCCTATTATTTTTTTCTTTGAGGTGTTTTGAGGAATATCAGAAAAATTTCTGTAAGTAATCCCTATTGATCTCATCGAAAAAGAAACTATTTTATTTGAATGCAATAATTTTTATTTTTCTTTGTTTAAGCACAATATTTACAGAATGGGATTTTGTTGCTGAGGAGGTGAAATGAGGGACGAGAACTCGGACTGCAAAATAACAAAAGAAAGAAAATAAATATATATGCGACAATTGGAACAATAAAAAATAACGAAACCAATGATTGTATAGGACTCAGATACGATTGACATTTCTTGAGGTGTATGAGGATATGAGGAAGAGAGGAAAATAGTTAAAATATCAACTCATTTAGATAAAAAAATTTATTATAACTCAATGACCAGTGTGAAATTTTCAGATGACAAAGAAAAACTACTAGAAGAGAGATTTTTTTGAAATGACTGTGAGTGAAAAACGCATTGAGGTATTTTTCATGTTAATTAAAGTAACTTGTAAAACTATTTTTGTTAATGAAATAATTTTTAATATTATATGCATTTTAGTAGACTAAAAGCAGCACTTTACATTTTATTTTTATTTTCATACTTGTTTACAAAAAAAAATCGAATTAGGGAAAAAAAACGAGGGCTGGGAGTGCCAGACGATTTCAAAGAAAAAAAAACTGAAAGTTCTTCACATATTTTTTTTCGTATGAGACGATGTGAGAAATAAAATTCATATGAAAAACGAGTTTAAAAAATTTTTAAGAGGAATAATAAATAATTAACACTCAGCGACTGAGCGAAAACGTCACGATCAATAAATAAAATAATTTAAAAAAGAAAATTTTCGCGGATCGATATTTTAAAATTTGTGACTAAGAAAAGGCATTTAAAATTTATTTTCAATTCACTAAAATTTCAATCATCACAGTTCATTCGTCGGCGAAGAAGAAGAAACGAATGAACAATATGATGTGATGATATTGAGGAAGAATTCACCTCACCGATAATAACCTCAAAATACACCTCATTTTACTTAAATATACAAACTGCAAAACTTTTTGAGAACTCCTCATCACTCATTCAACTCTTATCATAGCAAATATCATTGTTGCTTTCATGAGCAGAATAGTTCTTACGACCGATACGTCGCATGTTTGCAATACGTTCACACACAACCAATTTCTTTGAAAAGTGACGTCATCGCTACTTTGACGAAAAAACTTGGAGAAAAAAAAAGTCATTCTACGTACTTTTCATCAGTGCAGAAATGAAAACTGTGAAGATAGAAGGAAAACAAGTGTTTACAAAGACGACAAATTTTTTGGAAACTTTTGTAGTTTTTCTTCGTACTTTAATCTGGAAGAATTCAGTGAATAAAATACGTAAAGAACATATGAGGATGATGAGGAATGTATTGAGGGAACATGTAATCAAAAACTTACAACGGAACGTTTAACTACCAAATTGACTTTCGCGACTACGAAGTAACCAAGTGAAGCTATTAAGCAAAATTAAAACAAACAGCCGTACAATTCGATTATGCAGTATCACAAAAAAATGTCATACTTGAGATGACGTCATCAACTACAGTTAATAATAAGAAAATCTTAAGCTTAAGAGAACGTTTTTGAAGGTACGAGAACTACTTTGTTCTATCAGCTTTATTACCTCAACGTTGATTTCATCATCCGTTCACTGCTACCACATCCGATTAGCATAAGTCTATCGCACTTACATTTCCTCATTTTATAACTCATCAATATAGTATTCGATCGAAAAGAAAAAGAAAAAAAAATCAGCACAACATGTGACTTCTTCGTACGGCATTACACCAGAACGTCTGGAACTGATTGTTTTTTTCTTTTCGTTTTTTAGTAATTTTTTTTTAAAGGCTGGTTACTAGTATAATGAAAAGACGAAGAGATTATACCATTATTGGAGGAGGAAGAGGATGAGGATGAAGAGGATGGTTAAGGT
>KN716209.1:292163-323847 GCA_000816705.1 Dictyocaulus viviparus | reverse complement strand
AATAATAATAATAATAATAATAATAATAATAATAACAGTAATAGAATGTGAAATAGGTGATCTGGTGGTGAATGATCTGCAATCGAGACCTAACCTCAATCAATTGAGTTAGCATCAATATTGTATCACTAAAATGTATAGGATAGAAAGAGCAGGACTCTAAAAATTATGATATTTCATTAGAAAAAATACAATTGTAATTAATGAAAGTAATTTGAAAAATTCTCTCAAGGACCTCGCAAGAAAAATGAGTGATAAACTCAAACTACAAAATATAAACTCAAAGTTATAAAATTTTGTATGGATCGATGACGATTATGAGGAAAAATATGCTTAACAAAAATAAAGTGAACATAAAACGAGTTACTTAAAGTAGATAAATATAAACAAATAATATTTAATAACCGATTAATCAATAATTATAAATTACACGACAAAAATTCCACATCTTTTTTTTAGTGGTTCGAAACAAATGCGATCATTTCTGAGGGCAGTCGATAAGGAAACTTGAGTTAAAAATAACATAAATAATTAATTTGTTTTCATTCAAATGAAGATTTTTATAGAATAGCAGAGGTTCCTATTTAATATAATTTCAATATAAATTAAAAATATCGATCGTGATGACGTCATAATGAACGTATAGAAATAGATGTTAAAAGCTATAAGAGAAGAAATACAAAATGAGGCATGATTAGAAGCTTAGCAACAGAGGAGGAGGAGGAAAATGGCAACACTAAGCAAGAAAAAAAAATTCAAAGCTTAAAATTTAAGCTATTTCTCTTTGTTTAATTGAAAAATTTGCATAAATTAATTAGATATCCGATAAGATTTCTGTTGTTGTTGTTGTTGTTAGAATAAAATAAATATACTAAAATCGATAATAAAACAATTATTTTTGTTATTTGCTAGTTTTATTTGTGATGCATTACATTTCGTTTGTATTTACCAAATTGTAAAAGTAAAATTATTTCTCAATACTTTTGGAGTGCAAAAAAAAAAACGAAAAGTCATTTTTAAAATAATGTCTATTTTTCTAAATGAGTGGTTTCGTGGCGCAGTGGTGCACTGGTGGAGGTGCCACATTGACACTCAAGTCCGAATCAGTTCACGGTCACCCTTCAAGCCTACCAAGCCTGCCACCTCTACGTGGTCGGTGAATTGGTGGTACCACAGGAAGCTGGGTATGATAACTAGCACCCACTTAGCGAAAAGGGGCCGACTCAAGTCACTGTTTAGACGAGGCTCCCATTCAACAACCTCCACGTTGAACACGAATGCGTAGATGCATTCCGCCACGAAGGACTGATTGATCAACACCAAAGTTTATCTTATTTCACCAAATAATTTTATTGTTTCTTATATATCGGAATGATTTGGTCTTGACCAGATGACAAAATTAAAACACGTTCAAACACAGTTTGTTAAATTGAAAATTTACAGGAAAAAAATCAATAATAAGAACATATTGTAAGACACATTTCCTCATTGATAGTTAAATTCTAGAGGAAAAAAGTAATTGGAGCTTCGATTGAAGACGAACTCACAGTAGACTCACTTTTCATCGTTGTTGGCTCTGGATAAAGGTCTGGATAAGGTACCGAATAGCTTTTCGTGAATTATTCGTTCTCTGTTTTGCCAGTTCATTATGAATTTTATTGCTCTTGTTTTCTTCAATCATATGCAATTGTTTTTGTTTACTTGTTTATTTGTAGATATTTATAATTCCAAATAGATTATTCTAAATAGAAATCGAATAGCTCGAATATCAAAATATTTCGGAAAAGAAGCAAAAAAAAAGCGAAAACGACAACACGATAAACATAGAGGCACCGCATTTTTCCTCATAAATTCCTCATTTTCTTTCTTTAGCACAAATTGATTTGCCCTCAAGTTTGGCATACGGTAGTCGTCGATACAAACACGTTCAGCCCATTATCATTGTTATTCTACGAATTTTTAATGTTTTTCATGTTGTTAAAGTCGATAGACGTAACTCATTGATAGAAGTGACGTCAATGATACATAAACTTGAATCATTCCATTAAAGTTTAAATACATCTCCAAGCAGATCAAATTCTAATCACTCTGAGGTCATTGAATCGACACCACAATAATCTGGTCAAGTAAACAATGTTGATGTGGTAGAAGAACTTTCATAAACATTACTTTAGCGCTCACAAGCTTTTGTGATAATCATTCTTTCTAGCCACATATCAGATTTAAGGTTGTGTCGTAGAGATAATTGCGTGACTAACCCGTACAATGATTTGAGGTAGTCACTCTACATCAAAGAAGTGCTGTTATCCTCTTAGATCATTCGGGTGGCAATTAAATAGTCTCAGAAGGACGCGCGATTAACCGAATATGGTTGAGGATTGAGCTGGTATCTGCATAGCACCGCAGCACCACCTACTTTATTGCGCTACAAGTCTTATATCATTATTGTTTATTGTATTCTTATGTTGCCAAGTTGTTGTTAATAAGCTAATGGGTAAATGTTGTTTCCAGATAAGAGATAATCGTTGAAGGCAATTGAATGCGGGGTAGGTCAATATATTGACACGCTTATATTATCAGATAGATGCTGATGATTCAATGATGCTTATGTTATCAGATTTCTCTGGTACTAATTTCTCATATTCAAGAGGTATGGTTGGCTCAGTGGGCTTAGAAGCGATCGCCAACCTGTCTGCCCTGGTTCGGATCTGCACCACTGCACTGCACTACCGCCTTAGGTAATGTTATTAGGCATTAAATTCTTCAACAATAATAAGAAATCAATTCTTACAAATTAAGCATGCTGACGTATATGACGTTCCAATAAGAAAACTACTTAAAAAGTTATAATAATAATCAAAAAATATTTTCAATTCTACTTTTTTTCACCCTGAGGCGATAAATATGTACTGATGTCAGTATAAGATATATTATCTTATGCCATGTTTAGTCAGTAAAAGTATAAACGATACCAGATCACGAGGAATAAAAACGAGGACAATTTAAGGATGGAGTGACGAAGCATGTAAAGGAAATGATATATGAAAATTCGTATATTTCTTAGAAAAGGTGAGGTAGAAATAGTACAAAATCTCATTACCTATCAATTTTACAAATAATACTGAAAGCTTCATTCTTCAAGAATTTGCGGTTGACTCATCTAAAGCGTCATGGTGGGCAAAGAATTTTGTCATCCTTATCATATCAAAATCACAGCAGAAGCATAGTATTGAATTTGTTGATGTCATTATCGATCGATTTAAATGATATTGATCGCGAGTAACTTACGAAAACTACTGTACATTTCGCATAATCCCTTTCAGTTCTTCTGTCTACGGACGCTGCCATGCTACAAGGCTTTCAGTTGTAGGTGTACTGATGCAGGCCAAACCATCCATTGTTAAGTACTACCAATTATTCTACGTGGAAAGGGCATATACTAGTTACATAACGATGAAGAATGAAAGAAGTCATTGTAAGTAGCACTGCATAGTATATTACTGTAGAACGTGCGGAGATCGCTGAGCTTGATTATCTTAGTTTCTTGTTTGCTTCTGTATCGATGAGGATAGAAGTTTTTCATGTTTATTTTATAGGTCCTACCAACACTTGAAGACGTTTTACGTAAAGATGAAGAGTTTGCTTGATATTCCTATATGAGCCTCACATGAGGATAGAGTTATTCTAAATTTTTGTTGAAAGAGTATTTCGAGCGTGTACTAGGCCACTATTTGTTCCGCTTACTTAAATAACATTAGTCATCATCGTAAACAAGATGAAGATTATCCGATTATTTGTGATGATTTGTGAAAAAAAGCATTCGTTGTCGTTACGCGGCAGTGTTACGAAATCTGCGCGTCGGATGTTGTTTGAGGTATGCGAGTTCGTGTACTAACCTCATGATTGAGTTGTCTCATTTTGGCAGCAAGTACATCATGACCTATGAATGCTGTTATCAGAATAAGCTCTAGTAATATGCTCCTTGTGTTCATTTTTTTCTATTTTTTTTCGCACAAAACGTCTTGTTATACGTCGAAAGCGTATAAGTGCAAGCTGAGGTTGTAACTACGATTTCATTATCACTTTGAGGTTGATCGTGTAAGCTTCGTTAAGATAAATTTTCAGTAAACTTGGTTCTTTTCGCTTTGCACTACTTCCCATATGCCTGAATGTGAAAATAACGTTGAGCATAAATATCATACGTGATTTTCCTCAGTTAATTGACCAGATTTTGATTGAATTATGCTTTAATTTCCTCAAATGTGAGTTAGTTTTTATTAAATGTGATAGGAAAATATTCAGACTAAGATGAAGGAATGGCTTACGTTAAACGTTATGCAAACATTCTACCAGTATGTAACTTAGTTCAAGGATGTAATCCTTTTCTTTTTTATCTTATAAATGCTCTTATTTTTGAGGAGTGTCACTGCTTGAGGAAGAGTTGTCTTAAGGACAACAAATAGTGCGCGACGTTGAACTGTTTCATTTATCTGAAGAATTCCTTAATCGCCTTCATCTAGTAAACATCGCTCATGAAGTTGTTCTTCATTTTCTAAACAGTAATCCATCTCAAGAACTTCATAGAAGTCAAAAATACAACTGAAACTAAAGATCAAAATATGTTGATTAAATATTAATGAATGAATGACGTCATCAAAAGGATGTATAGTTGTAAAACAAAAACAAGAAAATACTGAAAAAAGGTCGTCAATTCACGCATTCAACAAAAAGAAATTCAGATTATTTTCATTTATAGCGATAGGAAAACGAGTGAACTAGAGGTAGTTTGCTTTGAGCGACAAGTGAGTGAAAAACACCAAAGAAAAAAATAAACAACCGATTGAATAAGGTCGAATGAGCATCGAAAAGAGAAAGTGCAGTGCTTATCAGTTAGAATCTGAACGTCGTTTGAATTGTATGAACGACGTTCATCCACGGATATGCGGATGATGAAGTTGATCTACGAATATACGTTTTTTTAAATACGTTAATCTTTAGATAAATCATCTCTTGTTGACTCAACAACTGATACTCAAGTGACCGTAAAGTGACTCAATAATGAAATGAATTGATGATTTTGTAATAAATATACCAATCGATTCTAGAAAGAATATGATAAATTTTCATATAGACGAGAATGTTGTATTTAACTTATTGAAGGTAATTGTGATAGAAAGCTGTGGTGCTCAGAAACTAACAGACAACGAGCAAACACTACCTCAATTTCGTTTACTTTTCCACTTTTCCGCCTTTAGTAAACATTTGCTAGGGAATTTTTTGCTATGATTCCTATGGAATGTACTTTTGCAGTATTGAACGATTTTCTGAATAACTAAACTCGTTAGTCCATAGTTGTGCTGAGATGGCCGTAAAACTCGGAACCTCAGGCGGAACTCGAACCAGCACTTACAGATATCTGTACAGATTTTACAGATATTTTTATTTATCCGAGTTCGAGTTCCGCATGAGGTTCCGAGTTTTGCGGCCATTTCAGCACAACTATGGACAATATAATATCATTGCAAAATAAAATGAAATTACGAATATGTATAAACTCGTTAGTGTTCTGCCTCTAATGTCATGCAGTAATAACGAATATTTATATTTTTATAAATTTAAATCTATTTGTACATATATTATTTTCATGGCCGACATTAGATCGATCCTACGATGAAACTTAATAATTTGACCCAATTCAATCCATTTCATTGGCCGAAAAGTGGGCAACCATTTGTGGACGGACACCTTGTTGACTTAGGCTTGTAAGATGAGCCTCATATTAGTCATCTTAATGTCGTGGAGTTAATGAGTTAAAGCGATAAGCATCCTCTACCGAATAACTGTTGCTTGTTTTTCCAGAATGCTTTGGTACCAACTTATTGACATCCAGTAGTATCCTTGGTGAGTCTGAGGACGACCATCAACCGATGTCTGCATACCTCTGCGAATCCTCCTACCACTGTGCTACTGCCGTGAAGCATATTTAATATTTATTGTTAACATTCAAAAGAAGAAGCATTGCACATTCAGTAAGCTTTTTCAAACATCGTTTAATATCGTGAGTTAATAAGAGGGAAAAAACCAAATCGAGCAGACGCTTGCTTGGGGAGACACATTAATATAATTGTCGTTTATTGATTTTTTGAACAAATCAATTAAATCGACTGAATTTTTTTCGTTTCAAAATACCTCCAAAGCACGAATGAATTGACAAGATTGGTCAAATAAGATCGATATAAATGAGGATAAGAGTTCTTGTAACTCGTATTGATTTCAATTGATATGTATTAAATAATTAATTAATTAATTAGTCATCAGTGTAATTGATATGCAGAGGTCCTTCTTATGTTGTAATAATAGAAATACGCACTTTGTGGTCGTGAAGCTTAAACTACAATCATTTCATTCTATTACCTCATCTGATCACCTCATTCTTTCTTATGATCTACTAATAAAAACATCTTAGAAGTTAAAAATGCTTCAAATACGTCTTATGTCAACTTTTTTCTACGCCTACGAATAATTTCTGATAATTTTTTTACGGATATGAATTTAATCAAATACATGACGTCATTGTCTAGTTGTATAAAAGTAAGCATTACCTCATAAGACTTATCTTCTAATACTAGATTTTGTTAGGATCATTCGTCATCAAAGGAATCGTTCTTAATTAACACCATATTACCTACATTTACCTCATATACTCAATGTTGAAGAATATAACACCTCTGTTTTTTTTCTATTCAGAAATACGGTGCCTCCAAAATGTTGCTGTTGTTTTTCTTCACGTATATCTGGCTGTTAGTTTTGTCGTGTACGGACGACGGTGTTGAACACGTTGACGGTGAAAAATGGATTCGAAATGGAAATTTTTTAGTCACATGCGATATGGGAAAAATTAAAGTTTGTCCAAATTAAATTTTGTAAAATAAACGGGTTTTAAGTTAGTCTGATTATCACATAATGATAATTTCTTAACATTTTTCAAAACGATTACAATTTACTAACAGTTACATAACTCTTCACAAATTCTCTTCACTTTATTGTTTCTTACCTCATTATTATTGTTACCTCATCGGTAGTTTCATTATTTATTGCTCATTTATCGATTGATATCGATTAATATCGAGTTTTTTTCTTTTTTTTGGAAAATGATGCAAAATTAGTGCTTCAAATATTACTAATATAGTAGCAATCTTATGAAAATCGATAATTCTTATGTTGTTCACCTCTATTTCTTTGAGGATGTACCTCAACAACAAGTTCATCATAGCAATTCTTTTTTTGTAGAACAGTATTTGATTTTTCTTCCTATGCGATTCATTTGTATGCTTTCCTCTAAGAAAAAGCAGCCTACATACTCATGAGGGATCACCATCTGGATCCCTCATAAAAATCCTAAGTTTTCGCTTATAACAAATACTATGTGACGATCGATACGAGACATACTTTGAGATGTGAGGAAAAAAAATCAGGTGGCGATACAACTCATTTTGAAAAAAAAAAACGCGGCGAAGTGAGAAATTTCACCCTCAATCATTTTCCCTCACAAGGCAGATCGAAACATTGCCACTTAGTCGAATTATTGTCGCAATAACATTAAAGTTTTTTGACCAACGCGTTTTAATTCTGTGTGCTTTCTCTACAAGCTTTCTATTGTAAGCCAATCGTTCATAAGCAAATTTGCCAAAAATTTCTTATAGGAAATATCATAACAACTTACTTATTGATTGAGGTGTGAGTTATAACTAGTCAAGTGGAACAAGTTATTCCATGAATGACTGGATTTTTTTCCTATCCACTCTGTTAAATTGAACTACTGGCAAAACGCTTCGAACCTAAATACTTCAACGTTTTTCATAACGTTAAGTTTTGAGTCCAGATCTACATGCAAATCAATAAATGTATGCATATATATTCCATATAAACATGGATACACATATATATGCACACATACACATCTGAGTGATTGGTAAATAATTACCAGAGTAATTTATGAGGATATGGAACAGTAATTTGGCAACCAGATTGGTCTTCTCAAATAATAGACCACCTCCATTCAAACCCTTGAAAATATCGAATGGGCGGCGCATCTTCATGAGGAGGTAGATCCATACCGGTGCTTATCTTTAACGTTTTCTAAGGAAGATCCACGGTTTTCTCTTCAAAGAAGAAAATCCCTCTCAAAAAATACTGATGACGCCTCAATATAGTCGAGGAGATCTTCCTCGTCCCTTAGATTTGCAGTTGAATGGAAGTAATTGCCTCATCATTCATTTGCTTAATAAGAATACTTGAAAAGGGGAAATTCTTATAGAAAATTACTTGAACAAATCGGTCTGGAGTAATTTCAATTCACCACCAAATTGTTATTTTCAAAATGTGACTTAATTATGACAGTTGGAAAGAATGTATTATTAACGAAAAACTGCCAGTCAAAATGATAAATAATATTTTTATTCTCTATATAAGGCTGACGAGGGTGCAGTAGTGGTGGTCGTACGGTGGCACTCAAACGCAAAGAGGTTCGCAGCCTCCACCGAGCCTACCAAGCCCGCAATTTCTAAACAGGGAAATCTGGGTAAGATAAATTGAATTGACTTGGTGAAAAGTAGTCAACTCAAGCCACTGTATAGACCAGATTCGCATTGAATCACCTCCAAGATATAACGCTGCCTCATTACATATAAGTATTTCTAATATTCATTTATTATTTATTCGTTTTTAATACCTATGTTAATGTAAGCAGCTGGTTGATGATTGAATAAATTTTTGCTTTATCGTTAGCTTACATCTATGAATAGCTGTTTATTTTCTGCAGCGAGGTAAACATTATGTTATTTTAAATGAGGTTCAATGAATGTAAATGTTTAACTATTAGTTTGACTTCTAACCATTGAGTTGATGTTTTATTTGAGTTTTATCTTTTGAGTAATAATTGAGGCTAGACATTAGCTTGATATTCTCTTTTTCCTACGTCATATTTTAGGTGCTTAACTGCTTAACCGACAGCGGTAGTGTGATAGACCTAGGTACCAGTTCTTATTTTGAAAATGGTGTTGAATATTCATGCATTGATGACGACGAGTCAACTATGGACGGTGATTAGTTTTTTTCCTCATTACCGACATAATAAATTTTCATCAACTTTACAATTTCTTTCACTTTTATTCATTTTCAATCGTTATACTTTGGAATGTCAGAAGAAATTATCTGTATAAGCGATTTTATTACATACCTGTAAGTACATACAGTATGACAATCTGTCGAGGTTCGGGCGAGGAAATTTCGGTCAACGACTGTCCAGAAAACGCCGACGGTTCGCAGGATATAGTGATTGGTAACTTCCTTATATGCTGCATATCTAAGAAATTCAAAGGTCAGTTAGTTTTTACAAGTTTCCATCACCATTAATCACCATTGGGCTTTAAGTCTCGTATAGTTGAGTTTCTATTAATTGTAGTTACTACTATTAAGAAGAAATAAATAAAATTCAAACTATATAATTGGTAAAATGATTAGTTTCCTTATATCAATATTTAATCAGAGGTACAATGGCCCATGGGCGAAAATGTCACAGTGACACAGAAGCCCAAATGAGTTCGTGGTCGTCGGTTTTCAGACTCATAAGTCCGCCATTCGCTTTAGGGTCGGTAGATTGGTATCCAAAGAATCTGGATAGAATAACCACCACTGATTTGGTGAAAACTGGTCAACTCAAATCACTATATAGGTCAAGCTCGAAATCAATCACATCCACGGTCTCACATTGAATACGAATGCGTAAGCGCATTCCGCCTCAGGGAATAGATCAACGTCAAAGCTTATCTTTTCTATAGATTTACCAAAAATTTTACGAAAAATAGTAGTTTCACCACAAAGTGAATAGCCACGAAGCTAAGTAATTCAAATAAATCTAATTGTCACTTTAACCGAAATGAAAATATGACGATTGGAAAAGATAGTTTAAAAATATCTCCCTCTTTTATTGTGAAATGTTATAAGGTATTTTAATTCGTATAAATATAGAATGTAATATGTTGGAAACTCAATGACTCACATGAAACGTTTTACTTCTGATTGAGGTTGTATTGACGATTATGGTGATTGGATAAAAAGTGGACATTTTGTACTCGGTAAAGGACTGCTCAAGTACTGTAATGTTCAAAAAAATGGAATGACAGCAAGGATTGAACCTAAAGGTGTCATAAAAGATAATTCGAAACGAATTAGTGTTTTTCAGATCCTAAAGTTTCAGGTGTTTCAAACTAACGAGAAAAAAAAAACGAATAATAACGTACTTTTTGTAGGTCGTTGGTAGTTCTGATTTTACAGGATGCTTCAATGGTTCACGTACAGATGACGTTGAGGATACCTCACTTCATGTAAAGAAGTATACGGTATGGCGTCAAGGTGAGCAGCACTTAAAACGTTTGAAATGTGATTTGTAAAAATAATGAGATGTAAGTTAACGGTATCGACTCAACGGGTCGTATCCGTTAAAGAACAAGTGTTGATGAGATACCCACGTAGTATAAGTGGGACTTTGAATGCTCATAGATCAAAAAGAGGCCATTGAAGGCCTCGATAGTGTATTGGATGAGCACAACAGACCGGATATCTGTTGGAACTGATCCGAGTATCGCCTAAGGTTTCAAGTTTTGCCACTAAGCATCATTACGGATATTAAAACATCATTATAACCTATTATATATAGTTGATGAAAAATGAAAATACTATGATGATCTTATTTTCATTTTTCCTTGATCATCGTGATCTACCTCACTTCTCAAATTGAAATCTACTTGATTATCATATGTACATCCAGTTTTGACTCAAAAATCAACTAAAAAAATGAGGTTGTTTTAGATGCACAGACAGTTTCTTAGTCTTTTGAGGTGCATATGAGATGAGATGTGGTGATGAGGGTATTCATGTGCACAAATGTTACGTAAATGGAGATAAATCAGTTTATGTTGGACAAGCTTGGATTGATTTCGATGGAATTGTAAACATTTGTAAATAAAAACATTATAGTCTATAATATTTTTGTACTTATCTGTTGTATTTGTATATTAACATTCTTTCGAAATCGATTGTTTTTGCGGATTATCGATTATTATAGTAGTTAGAGATCATAAGGCGATAAGATCATGTCGGGTGATTGAAAAAAATTTCTCCGATATGAAATTGAAGTTACATTCAAATGTGCGATGATAAAATAGACTAAGAATAAACAGTATGAGGCAGTGATCTTATTGATTTGTAAACGGATTTTGAACAAAAAAATATTATAATCAAAACCTATAACTGAATTAAATATGTGCAAGCACTTGTCCAATCGATTTATATCTTGAGATTCGTCACTCATTCTTTACTTTATTGATATGATGGAGGTATATGAATGTGAACCCAGGAACTATTAACGTTACCTAATCAAAATAGACCAAATATCTCATCACCTCATCTTGACTAGCAAGAACAGCTGGTTGGCTGGAAGAAACGTAGCTGTATATCAGAAGAATCATTGCTGTATTAATTCAACACCACAGGGAACGTGCTCAAGCTGATAACAAGTTTCGTAGAACCTGCTGTTTAATTTAAAAACATATAAGACAGATGGTTTTCACTGTCTCTGCTTTCTACCCACTGCTCTGAATTTTGACTAGTAGTAATTTGAGTGAGGGTAAACGGCGAGTGTAACTACGACTCTCTTAAGATAGCTAAATGCCTTGTCAGCTAACTATTGACGAGCATGAATGGATTAACGAGATTTTCAATATCCTTAACTACTACCAAGCGAAACTTCACCCAATGAAACGGACTTGGTGAAAATAACGGAGAAAGAAAACACTGTTGAGCTTGATTCTAATTTGACATCGTGAAGAGTCATAAAAGGTATGACAGCATAGGTGGAAGATTAGTGATAAATAATCATTGATCAACAATTGAATATCACTGTTGTCATCGATTCCTCATTTATTCGTTGAGAAGAGGATTGAGTTTCGACGCTTTATTATTTGTGTTAAGTACAGCCACCTCGTGATGACTACACGACTCTCGCCGACGACAATGTCAGGCGGTAATTAAACAAACATTGGTGATTAAATCTTTTATAATAGAATATCAACATACAAATTTTTCTCACAAAGACATTAATAGCTTGCTATTTTATATTCTAAGATCTCCATAAGTTTTCGAGAGTGTTTCTTCATCCATTCATACTTCTCTTCAGCTTTTTCAATTTGTCTATCGAACTCGCCGAATTCAACAGCACGTAAGCCATTGCGTCGTAACGATTTCAACTATAACAATACTACTAAAAATAATTAGTACAACAATAATGATGGTAAGTATTGGATTCAAAACAGTCTGGTTCCTAAGTGACTTAAAGCTTACTGCAATAAAATAGTAATGCGATGTCATGAGGTGATTGAGAGGGTCAAGATCTGTCATAATGTTATAACGGATCGACGCTTTTAAATCCCCATCACCCACAATGTAACGCTTAGAATTTTTGTAATCAGTTTGTATTTGAATATGTAGATACACGAACGTTTGAAACATATATAACCTTATCCCGTATTTGTTCGTTTAAGTTACTACATGAGCGACGGTCTCGGTAATGTAAACGGTAAGCACAACAGGCCGGACATCCGTGGATGCGGCTTCGAGTCTCGATTGAGGTTTCAAGTTTTTCAACTAATTTGCACACCTCCACTTACCCAATGACATTGTATACATCACCTCCAAACCTAACATAACGATACGACTGTTCTATTTGCCTCATACACCCTTCAGAATCTCGGATGCTGTGCAGACAGAGTGAAATTACACGTCGTTTTCAACGCATCATCAAAAGAATGATGCTGAGCGCCTTCCGTAACAAGCAAATAATAAATAGTGATGTAAGCTACGGAATACGTCAGTTCTTAATAATCAGACACAAATTTTTACACGCAAAGCTTCTGAATATTAACTAAGGATGTGAATGGATACGTTTGAACGATGACCGATGGGCACAAGCCGTGATCTACTCCATTTCACTGGACGGCAAACGCATCATAGAGAAATCATGTGTCGCTGTATCAGTTTTTATTATAGTGCAACATATGAGGGTCAGCCAAGGAGAGAAACTTATGAGTTTCTTCTTTCAGTTTTCGCAACTTTTTTTACAAGAAAAAGCTACTGTAAAACCTGTTCTATTTGTTGCATTGTTCGGATTCCTTTCGTACATGACGCTATTACATCTCCCATTGTTGAGTGATATGTTGATAAGCTAAAGAGTGAAAAAGATAAAGATTACAGTTATAAAATCAATAGATCATTACACACGTAACAAAACTGTGACCATAGTTGTGCTGAGATGTCCGCAAAACTTGGAAGCTCAGGCGGGACTCGTACCCGCACTTACAGATATCCGGTCTGCTGTGCTTTCCATTACACCACCGAGGCCCTTGTTATGCGACCACTCAATGCTTCACTTATATCACAACTATGGACATTATAATACCATTGCAAAAATACAATTAAATAAAAAAAATTACGAGAACTGTGATCGATTGGAATACACGATCAGTAGAAACAACTAGTAGAAATGAATACTGTTCTATTTGACACCTACAGTATGCAGTACACAGTAACAGACAAGAGTGAAGAACTGAACATGTACCAGATAAAAAAGTATTTATCTATCGAACATTGTTGTCATAGAAATGGATAGAACTTTTCAGTAGGCTTTTAGTAGGGTCAATCAAATCAGACTGAAAAATCAAAGACTTTCAAAACGAATTCATGGTCCCTTCTATGAAGACATGAGAGTGGGTGGATATTGTGATTGAAGAAATCGTAGTAAAAATCGTTAAACAGTGATAAGAGATTCGTTACGAAGACGTGTGTTAACAATACCCGCTATCAATCCATGATCGTTAATTTCATAATGATCATTAAAGATCGATAAAGAGCACTTTTCTGGTTAGGAGTGCAGTGCACAACTCAAAAATAGAGTCAAATTCCATTCAATAATCACCACAATATTACGAATAAATGGAATGCCTGGAGCAACCATAAGGAGTAGATCAACGTGAAAGCTTATCCTACCTCATCTTGTGTCGTACATCTCGATCTCTCGAATTCACGTCGATGATCGACAAAGTCAAGTTGATTCTTTATTTATCTTTCTATCCTTATTTATTTTTTATTATATAAATCAACTAGATATCAAGATCACAATTTCGCCCTTTAATCCTTAAACTATTATGACGCGTTACCAGGAATTTTTCACTCATAGAGTTGTTGAGGAGCTCAGCCGCTTTAAGCATAATCTAGCCAGCGTATCAGCAAAAGAATACAGCTTCGTCATCAATCCAATGGAAATAAAATGAATGCCCCTAGGCTTGGTTTTGCTGCTTTCTCAGATCTACTAGAAATTGAAATAAGAGAAGAACAAAACAAAGAGCCGATTATGTGAATGTGGATGAAATTGAGGCTAGGCTCTACCTCACTAGTGAGAAAAATGCATAATATGTAAAAGTCATATGAAATAAGCAGTGATGAGTTACTTATACCTTTTATAAATAGACTCCCACTTTTCAATCAGGAAACTAAACATGAATTCTCGGCCGATAGGATTTTTAGAAACTGTCTCAAATACTGCAGCGACGTCTTGAAGACGGAACACGGACGAATTGCGATCGAGTGCCAATTGAAGAAGCCTTAAAGAATGTCGTAGTTGAAATT
Source organism: Dictyocaulus viviparus (assembly GCA_000816705.1). Classification (NCBI taxonomy): domain Eukaryota; kingdom Metazoa; phylum Nematoda; class Chromadorea; order Rhabditida; family Metastrongylidae; genus Dictyocaulus; species Dictyocaulus viviparus. The sequence goes on along the minus strand of KN716209.1, from coordinate 309,108 downwards.
CTATTGACTAAGAGAAGATCTTGAATTTTTTCATGTTCTCTGATTGAAATCATTTGGTTGAATGAATTAAGTGAATTTCAAAAAAAAACAAGAAACACTCACGTTTTCAGAGTTGTGACGTCATTGTGACAACCGAGAGCATTCAAAAGACGGTTCTTCTCTTTTTGCACCCTTTCTGCTTTATACAAATCCATCACCTAATTTGATATAATGTTCAGAAAACTATATAAAAATCACATTTTTCTAGAAGGAATGTCTTTGAATCTCGAAGAGAAAAAACTGAAAAGCTTATATGACAAATGATTCTTCCTAGATAGCTTAGAGCTCCGCCGCGGTTAAGTGATGCTACCAGGTTTTCAGTTTTGAACCATGCCAGGAGTAAATCGATTGAGTCGACTTAAATCGACTGGATGACGGATCATCCAGGTAACTTACTAAGCATCGTAGTATGACTAATGATTGAGGAATTCAAAAACTTCTTCAACCTTGGTCAGCTCAAGTAAGTAGCACTCGACATTATCGTGTATCGTACAGATACTGGAACGCAAACTTGGTCCGTTCAATGACCTGCGGTGAATCTTTTGCGAAGCCATCGCACTTGGTTTTTTGGAATAACTCAGGCCACAACTCACTGCGCTCCAAGTAATGAAAGGTTTGAACATTCGGATTGCTAAGTCAAATCTGTACTCGACCTATTAACAGTATGGAGCTTTTTATCACTATGATTTAGGGAACGCTTTCAAAAAAGATATTTTGACTTTATTTCTTTGAAAAGTTTCCAGAAAACTAACCGTAAGGCACCACTGATCCTAAAATATTGCTTACACCTCTGAGGCTTTCTTCTTTTAAAATTTTCTCTCATTTTCATAGCAACAGCTTCAGGCAATAACATTTGAAGTATAACTTAAAGTCAACATCACACCTTCTGATAGGTCTTGTCATCACCATCTTGCACACCATAGCAGTAAGTGTTTGAACGTAATGGAGCAGCGATACTATAGAAAAAAGAAGGGGAAAAGATTTAACTCTCTTTATAATTTGAGGTTAGAGAAACCGAAATAAATATAAACACCATAAAAGTCAACAGTGCATAGTTTTTTTTTTATGAAATCACCTGACACAATGACTGACGAGATCATTCTTTTGACATTTCATCATCACATTTTCATTGAATAGCGTTCGAAATTTTTTCTTACACTCAAGAGATCCGAGGTAACAGTATGTCTTTATGATTTTCACATCACGACTTCTAAACAAATAAATATTTGTCATACATAACATGCAAACAAACAGCAAACAATCGCTTGTTGTTGTTATGTGGAATGCTGAACAATGAGTAACGCTTATTTCCGTTTATTTGATACGTTACGTTACAGTGCTGTGGTGTTGAGTGACTAAACTCTTTACCTCAATTTCTTCTATCGACCGGACTTATTCGTCCAATATTACCATAATAAGGCTAGTTTGTAAAAACAACGAGTATCAAAAGTATCAAAATGAACATTTCTTAAGTCATAAATACATGTCATATTTAAGAAAGAATTTTCCAACAATAAGGTTACAGCTTCACCTTCTTGGCCAATTAACCACTTTGAGCCGTTTTACCGATAAAATGTTCAAATATGACCCAGGTATTAAATGATAGTGCTGATTTGGGCTCTATTTGACGTTTCACATATTGCTTTTACCTTATCAATTCAATATTTTTTTAATATTACACACTGTAAACCTATACAATCGATTTAACAGAAGATACAAACATCACACCCATAAGTAGATAAGATAAGCTTTGGCCTGGATGAATCCCTTGTGGAGGGGTTCGCCGACGCATTCGTGCTCAACGTGACATGGTGAAGGTGGTTGAATTCGAGTCTGGTCTATACAATTTCTTAAGTTGGCTACTCTTAACCAAGTCAGTGCTAGTTATCTTACCCAGGTTTCTATGGTATAAATTTTCAGACTCCGAAGGAATGGCGGGCCTTGTAAGCCTTGGGGAGCGACCGCGAACTGATTCGGCATGCATGTCACTGCACCTCTATCAATCATTGCATCACTGCGCCTCCACCCATAAGTGAAGTATCAGAATTCTAAAGTCTTCAATCTTCTCATTCTGCGAAGTTTTCCTTCATTCTATTGGTCTTTTTTTCGAACGAAATTTCTCAAACCAGACAACTTCATAACTTACATTTCAAAAAAAAGACTGTCGTTTCGGTAGTTCTTTGCGATCTCATCGAAATCAATTTGAACATACATTTTCTTCAGCAGACCCATCGTGTAATTCTGCAAAATACTTTGTAGTTTTCTATGCAGTGCTTATTCATAAGACATTAAGTTCAACTAATGGAGAAAACTTGTCAAAAATTTTATCTAGTTCGGTTCAATTCAGTGGGTGAGCCTATAAAGCCCATAGAAATATTAGTACTACTCACTTTGATTAACTTCGACTCCGGCTCGTTGCCAAAAATGTCCACAATTTCCATCAACGAATCAATTACTTGAGCCCACGGTAAGTAGTCCTGCAAGCATTTTCTTAAGAAAAACATATAATTTTACCCAGTACCTGGTATTTCACCTTTAAAACGCCTTCGTTTCTGATACAGATACTAATATATTGATTACTCTAGTGAGGTATCAGATTTTTATTACATAAACAATTAGGCGCAAGAGGTAGAGGCAATGAGAGGTGATACCGTAGTTATACGTAGGCGGTTCAAGTTCATACCAAGGCAAGCCTTTTTTTCACTGAGTTCCAAAATCATCGCGGAAAACAAGCAATGCTGACTAGATATAGAAAAGATTCTCAATAAGTATCGAATCTCCTCCTCAATGTTCTTATATTGGTACCTAATAACAAATACTATGGTGTAACTCAAAGAATTGTCTTCCTCAATTTCCGCACCTTTAACATAACCCGTTTGCTTCAGAGAGCATCACAACACTGGACTTTGATAAACGTGCTTGGTCACTAATCTTTTGGATGAATGGATCAAAAGTGCAAATATACAAATCAAAGGATGCGAATGTCAAAAAAAGCCATTAGTAGTTCAAACTTTTAATTTGCATATGGCATGAGCATCAAAGAGGTAGTAGAGTGAAAGGATGAAAAAGGCGCTTCCTCCATACTTCTCACTCATAAACCATAACACCTGGGTTTCCTTTTAATCCTTTGAGTTTGACTAGTTATTGTCAACAATATGCTTCTCATTCTTCCATTGATACCAACCCTGCTGTACTACCTGAAGATTGGTCAACCTCAACTCTAACGTATGAAGATCAGACACGCAGTCAGTCACCGAATAACACAGAAACTGTTCAACATGAAACCCTATCTCAGTTTCTATTCATAAACAGATAATTACAATGAAAATAGAACCTTTTCCTTTGTTAGGTAGCTTAATAACTGAAAAGCTGTTTCATACTGAACCATATCAACTTTAGCGGCCGCAAATACATCGCTTATAATCGCATTCCTCGTTCGTGCACTGAATACCTAAAATGGAGGTTACTGTGATTTTCGGAATAAACAGCTGATTTTTGACAATTTCTATTTCGGAGGCCAGAAGAATAGTTGAGACATTCCCAATGAAGGGGTTATGTTTTCGTCGTCTATTCAAACAACACTAATTTCTTAAGTTTCATGCCTTGCTTAAGCATAGCTTCTTTTTAATCCATTTCTTGATATTTGAAAACTCTTACTAATTATTCTTTCTCATTCTGATTAATATTCATGCCTTTATTTTGCTTATCCTTTCACTTTTAACTTCATAAGATATGTCGCTCCTAAAGGAATTTACGGTCTTGGAGAGGCGGATGGATTAAGTGGATGGACTTGCTAGTACGCTGGTCCACTGCTGGTCCACCTAATGCCTCTCGTATGCTCACAAGCACATTTGTGCATGAATGCACACTTTTTATCATTAATATATGTTTTATACCCCATCTAAAACATTTCTACGTTGTATCTTGAATAACTTTATGCAGAACAAATCCACAATTCTGTTATAAAATCAGTCCTCAGCTGTTCTACCTCACCTCATGATCGTTATTTAGTTGATTGATAATCATCGTCCAACCATTCGAATCATAGTTCTGCCGATAAAAGCCATATCGATTAGCATTGATAACGATTGAGGTATTGTACACATTGGATGTATGAGACGTCAAATGAAGATAAAGCGGTTCATCAACAAAGAGAAAAAGAAGAAATGAAACATATCACTTGATACAAGGTGAATATCTATGACTCAAATGTAAATACATGATAAAAAATTCTCTAAAAACTCACCTCGTTTCAGCCATACCAGTTCAACGTCCTCATCAGCAATTTGGTACCAGACCGGTACATCCCATTTGAATCTTAATTTAATTCGTTCTCAGAATTGAAAGAAAGACGGGAAAAGAACTCTACCCATAAGATGGATGCCGATATCGTTCCACTTCTTTCGCTTTCTTATTTTTCTTATAACGTTGTTGTGTTATTTTGAATGTCGTGAAATTATAGCATTCCACTGTCAGAATAGGATATCCAATCTAAAGAATTTTTTTTTACTTCATATTGCTGTTACTCATACAAATATAAAGTTTCCTGTATGATATAACTTGCTATACCTCTGATGAGAGGTCATAAGTTAACGAATTAGCATAAAGGTAAGTTATGAGCGGGTACTTTTCGGCATGACTCATTTTTTACTCTGTGTTCATTGAAGAATGAATTCAAAAGAGAACAATCCGATAAGTACTTCTAGATCAGTTGTATTACAGTAAGAATATTGGTTTTGTTCTCCGTTAAATGTCTTAGTGATTTGAATAATCTTCCCCGATTACCACTGCTTATCCAAACAACTTCTTCAATTCTCACTAAGTTATTAAGGCGAAGAGCACATGCCTGTGTAGTCCATTGATTGGCAAATTCTGTAATGTTCATTGAACCTCCATCTAGACCTTGAGTATCATTAATCACCTCATCAAAAGTGTTCCACAGATTATAGGCTTGAGCATTATTGTATGAGAACTTTTTGAGATAATGCTGAAAAAAAAAATGATATACAGTATAAGATACGGCCTATTATAAGTCTATGACATTCATAGAAAACGAAATAGATGTTGACCAAAATTATAATTCACTCATAGCCATAGGGGAGCAGTAGCGCAATGGTGGAAGCGTAACTTTTACACATAGGCCGGAATCAGTTCGCAGCTGCCACGCACGCCTAAAATGCTGGCCATCCCTCCTGGGTCGGCAAATTGGTAGCAGAGATGAGATAAACAATACTCAGTTAAAGAAGAGTTGTCAACTCAAGTCACTCCATGGTTCAGGCTTGAATTCAAACACCTCTACGATATTACGTTAAGTACGAATGCTTAGGCTCATCCCGCCACAAAGAAATGATAAACGTTTAAGCTAGTATTATCTTATCAGAAGAGGCATGGAGATAAGGTAGAAAATATATAACTAGGCCAACCAGCATTTTACATTATACTATATTTCACGACTATTCCTTTACATATGCATTATAGAAAGTTTCTAAAGTATAAATAGTTTTGTAGCCGCTTACTAAGAACTGTACACAATTCTTTTCTTTTAAATAATATACTTTGCGACAATCAGAAAAGCTTAAAGGTCACAAAAAATACTCAAAGGTGCATAAACTGAGGATTCAGAGATGATCTGTTGCAGAATAAAGCTTGTCAGTTTTGGTCTTGATGGTAGAGATTTCTTAAAAACAAGAAATTTATAGCATAATTTTCCTAACCTACCGTAACACCTTTTTGAAATTTATCTTCACCAATCAGAGCTGACAGCATGACCAATAACGAAGCGCCTTTATCGTATGAAATGCTATCAAACACTTCGTTAATTTCTGAAGATCTTTCGATTTTCAGAGATACAGGATGACTTGAAGCAAGCGAATCAGCGTTGAAAGCTTTCGATAAGCTATCCAAAAGAAAGAAATCCTTCTAAAAATATAAATAGTAGTAGTAATTCTAGTAGTAATTTTTTTTTTCAAAAACGTCACTTCTTTCCCTCTATGATTTATAATAAGTAGTAAAACTGTATTAATAACATCTCTAAGCAATTTAAAGTCAACTTTCAGTCGTACCATTCTCATCTGACCGCTGCTGATTTCATCAGCTCCGATGTACTCCACCATCGTTGCGAAGCCTTCGTTCAACCAGAGGTCATCCCACCATTGCATTGTTACCAAATTTCCAAACCACTACAATAGTTCTTAGTAAACGTCAGTAATAACTTTCAATTATCACATTCATATCAATCGTAAGCAATATGTAAACATAAACAATGAAAAAAGATATACATTATACGACTATCTTCGCTATTTATGCATCATTAGATTACTGTAGCGACTGCTTGCTACTTTTCTCGCCATTCCTCAATAAACTACCGCTAATAACGATATAGTGATAACAATCCTCATTATTAAACGTACCATTCTGATTATATGAAGCTATAAAAGCTTGAAATCTTTTGCTGTTAAATCACTGTTCATCTTTGGCTTGGATTCGTCGACAACCATACCACTTTTGCTTACAGCTTCACTTTCCCATCTCTTCCTCTCAGACGAAGAATCCTTGAAATTGCTCTCACAGAAACTCTCTGCTTCGTATCGTCATCGACACGATTCTACATCGTTCTCATAGTTTTCATTCTTCTCTATATTCAATAAAAGTTGATTTATCCAAGGATGAGGTGAATTACCTAACTTTTAAATAAACCATACGACTACTGAATCCGAGTCAACATATGGCGCATTGGAGTGATTGGTAATATCGACAATGGTTGTTACAGTAGGGCAGAGTCTTGAATTTTTGTGCTTCATCGGGGCGAGTGGCGTAATGTCGGTAGGTGCCGCAGTTATACGCAGACTAGCATTATTCTGGCACTAGTTGACCGTCCAACTAGAAATGCAACGGTTGACTGGCCAAAATAATGTAAAACGCCAAACACTATTGACATGATAAAGAAAAGTCATGTCGAGTCAGTAGATGGAACACTTATACAGTCACTTCGACGATATAACTAATATGTGCCGCTTTATGGAGGGATAGATGAGGTCATTACTTATTCTTTCAATTTGAGTCATTATAAATGCAGTCGTCATCCATATTATGTAGTAGAGATTGTATCAGCATACGGAAGTACTCATATAAGATACGTTTATGCTTAACATAATGTAAAGATATTAAAATAGAGATCAAAACCTGATGTGCAAGTTCGTGTGCAACAACAACCGCAACTCGTTGTTTTTCTAACGGATCGTAGAGATTGACGTCATATAGCAAAAGATTTTCTCTGAAATAAAAATAAGCTAATGCTTTCAGATAACGGCCTCCACTACCTTAAATAATTATAGTGTCAGTCTGTCATCTGAGAAAATAATGCTGATCTTAGTCAATTTCTTTTGTATTCAACAATTTTGCCTCATTCATGAGTAAACATCAACAGGACAAATCCTTAAGAAATGACAATTTTAATTCTTATACTCTTATCCCAGTGAAGTGTGAGGCACAGTGGCGCAGTGATGGAGGTGCCACAATGACACGTAAAGCAGAATCACGTTCACGGCTGCCCCCTCGACCTACCAGGCCTACTATTACTCCGGAGTCGTCGCGCTAAATTGGTACCAAAGAAATCTGAGTTATATAAATAGCGCTGACTTGATGAAGAAAGGTCAATTCAAGTTACTGTATAGACCAGACTCAACCACCTCCACGATGTCACGTTGAGCACGAATGCGTAGGCGCATCCCTTCACAACGAATTGACCTAAGCCGAAGCTTCTCTCTTATTTATCCTACATATTTATAACATAAAGTGAAAAACAACTTTTTTTGTCTCCGTGAAAGTTCTTTTTTCTCAAATTTCGCTGGTTTTTTTTCTGTAGTGATCTACATGGACACAAGTTCGCTGGCCTTCTTCTTAGATACAATAAGACTAAATTTACTAACATTGCAGTACCTGTAAGTTATGAGACCCCAATTTTCCATTGCTCCTGCACCAAAATCAGGAAGTGCTACCATGTCTGGAAGTAAAAGAGATGATCTTAATGATCTACTATTTTAAGATAATCTAAAGAGAAATAATCATAACATGACGTAATATTCTCTAAGAAAAACCGCCTTACTAAGGATGAACAAGAACACTTGTTCTCTATTGATTTGTTGATTTGTAGTTGTCTGAAAAACTGTAGAAGGTCGCACAGTTGAGCTAGTAAAGTTAAAATCAAGTGATTTTGGACGTGGCGTTTGTAGCAGAGACACCCTGCATTGTGACACCCTGCCCTAATTCTATAGGTCATATCTCATTAAGTGCTCTTCTCATCCTTAACAACAGCATCTTTTCGGAAAGGTTGTAGTGAGCAAATTGAATTGCGATTCGGAGTAGTCCTTCGGTCCCTCCTCGAATGTGACCTTGCTCGAGGTCTTTCAATAATCTAGTATATTTTCCTCATGGAAATATGTTGTCATATCGCGTGCGAATAGTGCATGATCTTGAGGTCACTAAATCAAAGAAACCGCACTTATCCTATTCGGACTAGATGTGCGATTTTTAAATTTTATATCGTAATCCAAACATCACAGAATGAAGTTTGAGGTGGTTCTTTCTTTAGAGAGTATTTGATGATGTCTCATTGAATTGTAGAGCGGATGCATCATGAAAAATGAGTCTGCGTGTAGGACACAGGCTACGGGCAAGAGTGCCTCAGGACATTATCCCATTTTCATTCCAATCTCTTATTCTAACATGATTAATTCTGTAGTAATCTTTTTCTAGTTGACCTCCAGCATTCTAGCACTAAAGCCTTCAAAAATCAGTTTTTCAGAAAAATTTAAATGTCACTAACTTGTGAGGTTGTATTGAACCTACAATCACAATTTTATAAGAATTCATAATTGAGTCGTCTACATCATAAGCAATGTTCTGCTTAACCTCCCTACTTATCATTAAACTCTCGTGTGTTTATATGAGTCTCTAACACTACTTCTCCAGCAATCCAAGATCAGATTTACTTTCCGAGCTCTATTCTATATCGCGTCAATATGCTTTTACCTCTGAGTTAGCTTGTATAGATACACAATATAATGCTACGTGTTATACACTAACCATTGTCATACATCGAAATAACTAACCCTGTTTTTCAAGTGGATATTTGATTTTATAATATTCTTCGTAAAATTGAAGACATCGTATTCCAGCAGCTAATGCATACTGTGTCATCATTTTCGCTTCAGGACGCGACCATACGCGAAACTGAAACAAGGTGATTATAAGTCATTATTAAGGCAATAATGTATGAAGAATACTCAAAGTATAGAAGATTTTGAGTAAGTAGATCAAAATCTGCACACTAATACACAAACATAACTTCTCACCCGTATACCATCTTTCGTGTACTGCTCGATATAGTCGAATTCGGAGACGAATATAGCAAGCAAGTAAGAAGACATGCGTGGTGTAGTCTTGAATTTTGTGGTGATCCAATTTCCACTGGCGTCTCTGAATAGTTTCTAGATTGGTGTGAGCTATGCGACCTAACATATTTTATAGTATAACTGTAACTTAATAGTATCCATTCCTCATACATTGTAATATAATGTGGAATTGTAAGCTAAATAGATATTGACCAAAATTATAATTCATTCATAGGCATAGGGAAGCAGTAACCAGCGGTCGAGATGTTACAGTGACACACATAGGTCAGAATCAGTTCGCGACCGCCCCGCAGACTTACCAAGCCCGTCGTCTCTTTGGGGTAGGTTAGTTGTTGCCAGAGAAAATTGGGTAAGATAACTAGACTGAGTTGGTGAAGAACATTTAACCTCCTCCACGACATCACGTTGAAAACGCATACATGGGAGCACCTCACCACAAGTGACTGATCTACGTCGAAGCTTATCTATTTTATCTTACCTCTTATCATGACTTATGATATGGTACTCAGTACTTTTTAAGTATTCTATACTATTAATTAAGATTATACTTCTATGAAAAAAACAGTCTACGAAAAGCACCCTCACCAAATTCAGTTTGCTGTTTCAGGACAGTTTACTACTAGTATTATCTGTGCAATAACTAATCTTTGTGAAATCACTTATGTTTATTTATTGGAACGATATTTTTCTGAAATCAACCAATCACTCACTTTTCCTCACTGATTTCGATGCAATTTGAAATAGCCTTGGTACCAGTCGGATGGATTACGGTAACCGTCCAATTCGCTTTGTACTGTGGCTCGTCAAAACACGGTACCATAAGGCGAGCATCTGTGGGCTCAAATTGCGTGATAGCAGCTATTCTATTGAAAAAAACAAAAATTGAGAAAAAAAATGAAAAAAAACAGAAGCAAAAATGAGTAGGTGTCCAAAGAAGATGCCGATTTTTGTATTTTCACAGCGATGTCCCTCATTTCCTTATTTCATATTTACTTTTAATGAACATTTTAATAATTAATGGATATAGAGACTCCTTTCCTATCAGTGAATAGCACCCAAGCGACTCACCGCCTCCGCGTAACAGCGAGTTGTTCCTAGAATTTCAATTTCGACATTGAAACCTAACCAACAGAAAGCCTATCGAGTGCTGCCATCATCTTGAGGAAATAAAATCACAAGAGAACACATCCTTCTAATCTATGAAACCAGTTTGTGCTGCAGACCACGGAAACACTTGAGCAGGACTATCTCAGGAATTCAGGAGACTAATACTATACCAGTGAAGTTTAGTTGCGCCAGTGTCAGAATGTAGGCAGAAGACCATCATCACCACCACCACAATGGAAGACAGTTACGCACGAATCAAACAAATGGAGGAATGATGGAGCTCGTTACAACGCGACGTAAAGACGAACCGCACAAGCATTCTAGTAGTACACCTAACAAATTTGACTATCTAGCAAAACGTGATCATTTACTCATCAAAGAAAGCCTCAAAGATTTCTCAATCATTTCTCAATCTACACATTTATATATTCATGTATACTTCTACATGAAACCAAATATTAAAATTCAACAACTGCCTGTTCTAGTTTCGTTTTCAAAACAAGAAAAAAACTAAACCAACTTTGTTTTTCCATCTGGTCCATTATAAGTAGATTGATAAAAACCTCCGAGCTTATCACCAATTGGACCGACGTATGAAATCTGTAGAATGAAAGGAACCAAACAACAAAAATGTTTTAGAAATACAAAATGATATAGTGTGAATCCTTAATAAATTTGATCATTCAAAAGAGGCAAGAAGATTAACAGTATGGTCACCCACTGTGACTCTAGTTAACTATTTCATTAAGGTCCTCATTTGATTAAGACCTACCAAATGAAAGTATTTTCAGAATAAAAATAAATTGAATGCTCTCAGAAACAACTGAAATATTTAATATTGATTTTCTTCGAGTTCCATCAGAGTTTGAGTTTGTATTACCTCAGTGGTTCTTTTACAAACCTTAAGTTTAACTTCTTCGTTTGTTCGGAGTATCCGTGATAATACAAAAATAACTTTTTCAACTTTATGAAGTTCGACGACCTCTTTGATTATAACGTCATCGTCATTCTGAAAAACATTGAGCGAATTCTTTCACTTCACTTAACAGCGCTGTTCAAGATTTGTCTTATCCGATTGTTTAGGAATTTACACTAACGAAAATTGATTGCACTACCTAAGAGATCAATTATATAATCGTCTTGAGGTTGGTTTTCCCTCTCAAATGAGGCTACCGTTTTATATATATTAACATTTTCAGTGCCATCTACTTCTATAGAATCCTTTATATATTCCAAAGCACAAAAATATTCACAAAAAAACAAAAATATTGCGTAGATATTCAGAATAGTAAAAAAATGACCTACCGTAACCACATCGCATTTCGTTGAAATCAATGTGATATTTTTCATATTAAGAGTGATTTCTTGTGCCGGTTCAACAGCTTTGATAGTAATTACCACTTTTCCATCAAACGTGAGTTTTTTGTCATTCGCCAATGACACATACGAAGGCAGATACGTTTTGATGAGAAGATCATAATGTACTGAAATCGATAGGGATTACGGTCATATAACGGAAGTTTACCTCAAAACTCTTCTAGAAAACTATGTTTCGTTTGTTAAGGAGAATTAAAGACGACGTATTCTACAACAATCGTTTTTTTTTTTGATGATAGAAAGAAGATAAGTTTTGCGATTATCAATGCTTGTGGCAGGATGCACCTACGCATTCGCGTCCAACGTGACATCGTGGAGGTGATTGAATGCGAGCCAAGTCTATACAGTGACTTGAGATGACCTCTCTTTACCAAGACAGTGCTGTTCATCTCACCAAGATTCCTCTGGTACTAATTTACCGACCTTAAAGGCACATCTGGCTTAGTGGGCTTGGGGAGCTGCCGCAAGCTGATTCGAGCCTGTGTATCACTGTGGACCACCACTACTACACCACTGCGCCTCCCTATGTTAATATATTTTCATCAAATAATTCTGAATGAGCAAAATAGTCCTAGTGATCGCAAAGAATTATAAAAGGATTCGCGAAAAAAAGTGCTGCAAAGGAAAGTGTAGCTGATTTTGCAGACGTTGATTTCTAGGACATGAGAGGTGGGCGAATGCAGAAGTCAAACAAAAGTGATTCGACGTCATAACGAACCACTGTGCTTTTCATAATTTCCCCTCGTTAACGGGACTCGGGTACTTCTATTCATCAACATAAATATCAAGTAATTTAGCATATGTTACGAAAATTTCATACATCGACTCCTGCATTATTTCATTGCTTTGATAAACAAAGAGCTGAACAGCGTCAAAATGAATGAAATCCTATAAGTGCTCGCCGACCAAATTATGATTAGTCCTGCACACTAGCAGTAGCTGCTATACAGACCGCAGTACAAAATACTGCTCTTCTGTCGCGACCTGCCACAATGCCAATAGGGGAGAGGAGTTTGTCAAGGAGGTAGTATACTATCAACCGATGAAAAATTCCTTCAAATTTTTGCCTTGCCAATGATACCGGCTGTTTTCAAAAGTACGATGAAGACGATTAGGAGAGCAGTGAAAAAAAGACAATGTTCAGTGAATTCAACTAAGCGGAAATAAGTAAACTAGATCGATCTACCCATTGAGGAGACGAAAATTCAGCTTATAGAAAATTTTAGGTATAAAAGGATAAGAAATCGAGCTGAATGGATCTTCAATTACGTACACATAATGGATTGAAGAGTATTCTATAAAGTATAAATGATTATTATACTTACATGGTTTTAATTTAGATGGAAGAATTAACTCGCTTGGTGAAGGTAGATCATAGTTCGTTTCAATACCGTCGTATTTTCTAAAAGTACGCATAGAATTTGTTTACTAAACACTATTATTATTATTATTTTATGTAAATTAAAAACACTAGCTATGTAAGAACTGCAAAAGATATAACACTAACCAGTAAACGGGTTATCGATATTGATTTTTCTGTAATTGTTCTGTAACGATAAATGCCAATGTCAAAAGCCATACGGCTATAGAGCTCATTTAAATCAGCACTGATTTTAACCATAGTCAAATTACTAGACACCTTTTTAATCACTAAAAGTGAACGGTGATAAATGAAATGATGATTGAAAGGATAATATAAGGCTACTGAGTGAAATACATGAGAGTTGTGTTCAACCGCCGCTATGCAATGGACTCAGTAAAATTTTTTAACGTTGTTTTTTAACTTTTTAACGCTGCTGATAAAACAAGCAAGATAAGTTTTTGGCGTTTATTAATCAAATGTGGCCGTATACGCCTACGCATTCGTGACGTCGTTGAGGTGGTTGAATGCAAGCCTGAGTTGACCAGTCTTCAACAAATGTGCTAGTTATCTTATCCAGATTTCTCTTGTACAAGTTTACCGACTTAAGAAGGGATGACGAGATTAGTAAGCTTGGGAACGGCCGCGATCTGATTCCGACCTACGTTTCACTGTGGCCCTCCACCACTGCGCTACCTCATGTCCATAAGCTTTCGTCCAATCAACTACAGATGAGTTTTTGAAAAATATGCTAATTGAATGCCATCAAAGGATAAAAAAGAAATACATTTAAAATGTAGAACGTAAGATATGACGTTATCGTATGCATTATTTAACCTCAACGTTTGAGTTATCGTAACATGGAAAACTGTTGGAAAACAATACGAAAATGTTTACAATTATTTGATAAGTTAATCAATATCAACAATAATAAAAAAATCAATTAAGACAACGAATCTTTATTAGCTTTTTTGATCTTTTGATCTTTTTTGGTCAATAATGTAATTTAACATATTATAATTCGAGTCTATAGAACTTACTGATCACTTTGATCGATTTTTATCGATGCCATAGTGAGATAATACGTGAGAAGAGAACTGACTATGATAGCGATCATTATTGTGATGACGTGTACTATTAGAATGAATGGTGTGCAGCGTATTACCGCTTGACTAGTTGTCATCTTAAAATATAATACTCATAACAATAAATATTATAGGCAACACTAACGGTAACAACAACAGAACTTTAAAGTCGCAATGATGAGCAGCGACAAATCGCTAGCCTTATTGATTAAATGGATATTGATTGTTCCAGCGAGGTTATGAGAAGTTGTTAATATCAAATGTACTATAGAATAATCAATTATTATGGACCCGAAAGAAATGGAAGTAGTTCTATGCCCTATCAATCCCAAGTTTTTCTATGATTTCTAACTGATATTTTATAGAAAAATGCACATTTCTTATACGGTATAATGCTGTGCAAAAAATCGATAAAAGTAAACAGTTTATCGTTAACGTGATTTTAATTGTTTACATAGTATGGTTATAGGACATCTGGCAGATGACCTCGATGTAGTTATAAACAACTCACATAGCTAATTTACTCAACCGGGCTAAAGAGAGATCTGACAGATAACCTCGATAAGCAAGACCTTTAGCTGCAAGCATACTCTGGACGCTGTCTCATGGAAACGCTACCTTCTGAAGCGCGTGAATACAGCGCCATCGACAGAACACTGTTCAGTTGTGTTGTTTTCTTGCATTGGTACTACTGTTGCACTTGTACAGCCATATCAGTCTGTCTTTATATTTGTTTATAAGTTGTGTCATTTTTGTTTTGTGTAATAATTCAAATGAAGTTCTAATTATTCAAAGTTGAGTGAAACGCTTATTCAAATTCTAATGTAACCGTCATCCATGATAGAATTCCTTTATATTCTGCGCATATCGGCGTTGACTGGCGCTTTTCTGATCTAGTAATTTTCTTAAATCGTAACATTATCGTTGAGGTTCGCCATTAACACGTTGAGGTGCATTATGAAGAAACCATACCGGTGAAAGCTCCGTAAATTTTCGACTCGTTTACTACAGGTTACATTTCAGTTTTGAGATGATATATAATTGTGAGGATCTTCAAAATTTGTCTTGTTACTCTGCTTGTCAATTATTTATATGAATTGTGAGGTTCCATCTAAATGAAGCAGAAGGATTTTCACCGTCAATGAAGCTTTCGCACCATTCGATGTTTCTTCTTAAAAGTCTAGTATTGTACGTTTTGTGGAATCGACAAGAAATTCTGGTACGGTTTCGGGTTGTTGACTATTTCAAAGGCCTGTGCTATTTAATTTAACTATTCTTTTCTTATCAAATCTATCTTCCATATCGATCTCTACGTTTATAGAATGACGTAATTTATTAAATGGAAATAAAATAGAAGAAATTTTCCTTTGGTATTTACTCTTGTGTTGGTTATAGGACGTAACCATGAGTATGATCCACCACGCATGTAGTATCCTATTTCCAGATTTTCATTAGCATATAAAGATATTGGGGTAGCAGTGGCTCAGTAGTGAAGATGCCACAGTGACACACTAGCCCGAATCAAGTTCGCGGCTGCATACTAGGCCTACTATGCCTGTCATCACTCTGGCATCGGCAAATTGGTACCAGTGAGATCTGGATAAGATTAATATCATTGCTATGGTAATGAGTGGCCAACTTGAGCCATAGCAGACTCGCATTCAACCACCTTCACGATATGACGTTGAACACGAAGACGCAGCGTAGACGATTTCCGCCACAATCGATTGATTAACGCCGAAGCTTATCTTATCTTAAAATAAAACCTGTTCGACAAAAATATTGAAGATTCGGGTACGAAAACGTTAGGACGAAAATATTCCACAGTGAAAACTGCCTATGATGAATACAAATCGATATTTTTTCAAACATTGCTGTGATACATATGAAATTTTCATACGTTGAATTTATAAGGAATATTTGTGATACGGTTTAAAAAAAGAAGTGGAAAAAATTTGCATATAAGAAAAAAAGCTGTTGATTTTCCTCTACAACCAATTCAAAATTTAATTGCACACATAAACACCAAGTTATTTTTTTTCCTGCCAGCTTTTCGTTGTTATAAACTCATATTTGATCTCTGCAAAACTTCTTGTAAACAATGCCAACAGTCGAAGGATTCCGGACTAACGATACTAAACAAAAACTGATCCATTATTCAACAAGAATAAAAAAATACAAAAGTTAAAGTTAGCTCTGAGCTAAAGTTAACTCCAGCTTGTCTTTGAGTTATTCGGTTTCATTTAGATACCTTGCTTTATTATAGATCAAATGTAAATTTATTCTCTACACTGACTTACTGTAACCAGAAGTCAATTGAGGTTATGTATCGTATTGAATAAGTCTAGTAGTAATTTCTCAAGTCTAAAAAATGAAAGTAAACATTGTCTTGAGGCGATAAGGTGAAACAGAGGACACCATACTAACCATTAAAATAAAATTTTTCTATTAAAATTTGAAAATTGAGAAATATTTCAGTTTACAATATTTTCATATTATGCGATTTGTGATCATTTATTGATTTTTACCGGAAAACTTCGGTAGTGGTCAATTGTGGTAGAGTA
>KN716209.1:273507-286746 GCA_000816705.1 Dictyocaulus viviparus | reverse complement strand
CTACTCGATGCTAAAGCTCGTAGCTTAAGCAAAATGCTACATCATTTTCTCTTGCAAAACTTTTTAGACATCTGTGCTTTTGCCGTTAAAATATTCTCAAGCATGAACTTCAAGCGAATTAGTTTCTTACAAAGGAATCTTTGTGAAAAAGAAGTGTGGACCTATTTTTCAAAATGATTTCTACCTTATAAAAAAAAGTAGTAGAAAAGAACATAATAAATTTGATTCCCGAATTTCCTTTCAAAGAAGTGATGAAAAATCCCAACATACCTGATAAAGATAAGCTTTCTACGCGACAGATTGACTCCTCGTAAATAATAATTGTATCGCGTAAGCGAATCATATCAAAAAGCGCAGCAGCAAATACTACAGGAATACAACTCCCTGGACCATTGACTAAGAGAAGATCAGGTCTGCAACCTTGTAAATAGAAAATCTATACATAAAATACATAGGACTATCAGAAACAAAATAAATAATGGATACTGGAAAAAAAGCCACACCAACTGTACCTAGTTTTCCAAACAATGATGATGGAGAAAAGAAATGAATATATTGTCATCGGCAAAGCCATCAAAAAACTTTGACCAACTTCACGACTTCTTGGAATGAAATATATATCGTACCTACCGCTTTCACGACGACTTTCGAACTCAACTACCTGAAAGATCCGACTCACTGGGTCATATCTGATATCTTCATTTTTGTTTGTATTGTCAATTGTATCACAATACCAAGTAGATTCGCTCATTGAATAGAGAAAAAATCCACCTATACAAAATACCAATTGTAATACTACATAATTGACGCTTCCATACTTTTCGTTCAAAATATCACTAATATCCATCCGAAGAGCCATAACTTAAACCTCTCAATGGACTCAGCATGATTAAAATTGGAAAGTTTTTGCATTTAACTAACTGGATCTTTTAACAAAATAATTATTCCCCTATATAAGGTCAATCACGTACACTTTTTTGTTAGTAATGCCAATATCAGCCCCGAAAAAGCATTTACTAGGGCGCAAAAAGTTGTATCAAACCTTCCGAAATGACAAAATCTGATGAGATAAAAACAAAAATATTCAGAAATAGATTAGATTGGACCTCACCTTATTCTTGGTCATATGGTCAGTGTCTGTAATAATGTAACATCTTGGACTATACTGAGCTCCTAAATTTTCCAACAATTGAATCATTTCCATGGTATGTCCGCCTGAGCCCATCACGCAGCAGAGAGAAACATTGTCCAAACGCCGTATGAATCTTGATGTATGATTTGAATGTCGCACAAGATAGCAAAGATAAGCAGTTGTTAGGAACACACCCCATAGTATTAAACCTACGGTGGTAAAGAATAACACGAATATCATCTGAAAAACACTTTTCACCAGTAATAGACGACTGAGGCATAGTTTTCAAAATATGGCCTCATTAACAGAATGCTGGCATCATCTTCACCATATTTACCTCGTACTCCATTTTTTATGCTTACTCTTCAATTTACGTAAACGTGCGTACACTGCATACTAGTGGACCTTCGTGAAATCGTTTTCTTCAATTTCCATATTCATATAGTTTTCCCATTCCCATTCTTATCATCTGATCTATGTTTTTACTTTACTTATGACTACTTTTGATCTATGTTTTATAACTTAAACATATTTTCAGTGTCTCGAATTTGCATATCTCTCAAAGTGATTCTGATCGAATGGCTTCAAGCGGTATGTTTGTTACATAATTTGTCGAGATAATTCTAGACTATCTTGCTAGATTTAATTTTATTTGTGTCACGTGCTAATTTAATACTTCCAAATTTTTGGTTTTAACGTAAAGGTACCGTGCGCACACCCAACTGTTCGAAGCTCAGTTCCATCTCTTCCAAATTCCCCTCTTACTTTGAAATAATTTTTAATTGAAAGTTATAGGAACGTAACGCAGAGTACCATATTTTATGTTGTAGAGATTAATTCAGATTGCTGTTTTAGTATTTCAAACTATATTCTTAACATATAAGTACGTTTGAAATCCATGTATTTTATGAATAGTGCTTATTTTAGAGAATAAAACTGATTTTTTGAAAATGTCTCACAGTGTAAACATTACATATTATCATTTGGATGTGATGGCGCAGAGAGCTAAATGCTACAATTTTGAGCTAAATTTTAGGAGTTGTGCCATAATTGATAGGAAATTTTTGATTACTGCCACTAAATTAGTCAGGTTATACCATCCTAAAATGAACTTCACCTAGAATCACTACATACAATATTCATAGACACATGCGTATCTAGATACGTATGTGTATATATGCACATATGTATATATATATAGCTTTACTAATGTAGTGTATTTCAGACATATACGAATTAGATTACGATGAAGAGCCCAGCACAGAACAATTTTCGAGAACTAACGTAGCCGTGAGTGTTTGTATTGGTTTTATTTTGTTGTATTTTTAATGTCTTAGACACTTCCTAGCAGTGTACGTGTAACCCGTTGCATTTCTTCATTTTTAAGTGAGTATCTCTCGTTTCCCGTCTTTGAACCTTCTCTTTTTTATTTACTAAGATAATCTGATTTTGTACATGAATCAAGAGCAGTGTCCAAACGAACATGTAGATGATGACGTTGAAAATCTATTATTCTTTTTTCATATACTTCAGTCACAAGAGCACTTTCGCTGTCATCGATATTTTGTTAGTTCGTCATCTCTTACAGTGACTATTCATGAAAACAATTAGAGTATGGCTTGTCAATGGTGATGTTCTTTTCGGATTCATTAGTTTACCTCTTTTATATGGGCCACTTTTATTCATAACAATGAAGTTTTTCACCCTGAAGAGAACTAGTATGATTAATTAGTTGTGCTATATCTATATTAATCGTATCATTGGTTTGTTCTCAAATAGTGAACTGGTGGAAGTGTCACAATATTCTCAGTTTTTGTGGACAATTGGAACGTCTATTTAAAGAATACGAACAGCTCAGTTTATTTAAGGAACATTGAAACGTGGAAGAAGTTAAGATGCGTTCTGTATTCTTCTTATTATCCTATTCAAGGCAAAAGGTGAAGAAAACATTACCAGAGTTTTTCTTAATAATCTTATGGAGATTTTATTATATTCATAATACTCTGTGGAGGCTACTTGGGACAGTATCAGAAATGGTCGAACAGATCCATTCTTCCTCTACAAACTACCTTTAGTTTTCTGCACTTAAGTCAAATTAGTCTAAAAGCTTTGTACGACAGAGGAACGCAAGTAAAATAAGTTGTTGGTTCTCGCAAAATTTTATGGAGATGAAATATTCGTTCAGTCACTAGCATTACCAAGTTCAATGCATGACACATCCCACAGTCGTTCGCAAAAGGGGTGATTAGTGATTCTTTGATTTTACTCCTATTTTTAACATATCGTAAGCGTTTTTTTTGGCGGGGACGTGTGGCGAAATGGTAGAGGTACCACGGTGATACGCTGACCCGAATCAGGTTTTCAGCCGGAGGCCAACCAACTCACCATCCTTGCCGGTTTGGTAAATTGGTATCAGATGGAACTGTATAAGATATACAGCACTAACTAAGTAAAGAGTATTCAACTTGAGCCGCTGGGTAGACCAGTTTTGTATTCAATCACTTCCATGATATCACGTTAAACACGAATACATAGGCGCATCCCATTGCAAGGGATTGATCAATATCTGTTAAGTAGTGGATTCTAATGCAATTTTCATTGATAGAAAATGGAAAGCGCTAATTTTGAAAAATTCCAAGATATGTAGTAGTGAAAAGATCCAACTAGCTCACAAAGCTATGGCAATTAGGAAATGAGTAGATTTCTATATAGGTCTTGACTAAAAGCATTGTTATGCTTCGAAAAAAATCAGGTACATAAAGATTGAAAAGTAATAGGAATGTAATTAATTCCACTTGTCGCAACGTTAGCTTTGGCATTGTTCAATAATCACTTTAGGGATGTTTGCGCCATTGTATTTAAACCGATATTGTAGAGATTAATGAATATGAGTTTGATCTGCACAACTATTTGAGTACTCTACACGGAACCTTTTAAGATTATTTTGGTACCACTTTGGAAAGACGTTGAGCTTATCTGGATGTTGACACGAGCTTCTGTCTGTTTTGAGTTGCGAGACCTCCTTCCAATAGCTACTTGTTTCCTATCACAACTGTAATAACACCTATGAGAAGGAAGTTCATGTAGCAGAAGTTTTATTTGCTGATAGCATGAATAGAGGTTCAACATTCAACTTGAAGCACCTGAATTTTCAAGTACACTAAACGCGGTCTAAGTTCTTCTATAAAAATCTGCATTTCATCGATAATATCTCTATTTTTGTTACAACATTTATATGTTATATGGCTCTGTGCAATATAAGCCAATGTAGAAAACCCAAGGAATGCATTTGGTGTAGAAAGACATAATCTGTGTATTCGAAGCCTTGAACAACGAACTGTACTAGTTAACAAATATGTAAGCAGTCTAGTTAAAATATGTTCAAAATTCGACTGCTTTATATAACTCGACTGCTATTTTCTATTCATAATGACACTCTTTTTTATTCTGACCAATCTTGCTTGATTTACAAATGACGCCTGAAGAGCTTTAGCAGCAGCTTTTTAGATTGGCAACTGAATAGAAAAGTCACAGATTCTCGATTCTTCAAGTTGTAATGGAATCCTTCTCAAGGAAAAGTAAATCCGATGGATTTTTCTATCAGTTTGTCAAAAAACATCTATGTGAATTTATTTTGTTGATTTTGTAGAGTTCTCAAAACTAGTTTTTTCCATAATTCCAGTTCACTGCTCGTATGAGCTCCACCGTTTCTGTGGCTCTTTCAGGTGTTTTTTTAACTCACTATATAAATGTAATGCTTTCTTAATTGCCTCAAATATGTCGCCTCACGGACATAAATTTAGTTATTTCATTGTTAAAAACGTGACATGATCGTCCCGTATTGATTCTATCTGAAGGAGTCCTTTCTATAATGTTAATAATTAGTTAAACTTGAATCTCTTATAATGAATGTGTATTACTAGTGACATCTTGGAACTGAATCGTCAGATCGTATCTGAGACTTTACGGTTTCGCGTTGAGTGTCGCCTAAAAACAAAGCAAGGTCACTTTTTAGCACTAAACATCGTTGATTCGATAATAGCCGCTGTGCAAAAATTGTGGAAAAATACGCAATTTTAATACGTTCTGGTTGTATTGATTTCCAGCAACGAATATCTTATATCTACAAAATTACTATCAAGTTATGGAAAAGACGCATTAACTGAAGTTGTGCTCTCTTTTCTGCCATTCGTAGCTCTTCCTGAGCGAATTCGAACGCTAACAGAGATGTATTAAATGTCAAAAGTCATAGCAATTGTCCATAGCCATAAAATGTTGATTGAAATTCGTATGAGAGTAATTTGTCTAACAACCAATCTGAGGGAAGTCGATGAGTATGCGAATTTCAGACCACCATTTCGTTTTTCGACATCGGCTGTTCGACTGATTGAAGATGTAGCTTGAGTTGTATTTGAAATTAAAATGCGAAAAAATCATATCGTTCATTTGCCATTGTTGCACACATGATAATGCGGTAAACAGTGTAGCTTATCGCCTCTACAGCAAAGTTAGTCAATTTCCGTGTTTCTCAGACCTATTCTATGAGATGATCAGAAAAACGCTATCGTTGCACGCTGTTGAGGAGGACACAAAAGCTGGCAGCAATCGATTTCATTGGTATTGCGAAGAGCGGTCATGTATGGTGGGCGTGACAGATGTCCCGCCTCCGGTCCGCGCACGACCCGCCCAATGCCCGTTATGACTGCCTTGTCTGTGCAGTTGGCGCCGATAGCTCTCTGTTCCTCCTCTGGTTCGCATCCTCATCAAATGAAATAGTCCATTTTTTCCTGACATTGGTTCTGACGACTTTCTTCATTGTCCTTTCAATAAGAACGATTGCATTGATTTATTAATCGTGTAATATCGGTGAAATATTGTCCGTCATTGCGATGAATGTATGTGCTTGTCGCTGACAGAACAAGAAAACTTGCAATTTACTAAGAAAGGGGATCGCTATCTGGATCAGATATGCATCTTGGATATAGGTGACTGCTGAGTCACATATTATTACTGA
Source organism: Dictyocaulus viviparus (assembly GCA_000816705.1). Taxonomy (NCBI): domain Eukaryota; kingdom Metazoa; phylum Nematoda; class Chromadorea; order Rhabditida; family Metastrongylidae; genus Dictyocaulus; species Dictyocaulus viviparus. The sequence goes on along the minus strand of KN716209.1, from coordinate 280,600 downwards.
TAACACGGAGCTATTGCAAATGTTGCGTGATTGATAAAAGTATTGAAACTTCTTTACAAGTTTTGTAATGCTTTGGCAAGTTGGATTTTTAATATCTTGTTCACTACGTTCATATTCTCTTGTATTATTTCTATGTACCGAATGAGCTCCGTCTCGCCGCCTGAACCTTTCGTCTCAACCTCTTTACGCTGGTAGGTGAGCAAAGTTTCAGGTGTGCAAGCGGCCTCGTGCACTTCCAACTCTCAATCGTAGTCCTTTAGTGATTTTTGTGCCATGAGACTTTTCTTCATCGTACTTTGCATTAAAAGGGTTACTGATGACAATATCTGGGAGAAATTGAGACATACGCACTATTGTAAAGGTATAGTATTCGTATTACAAGGGCTTCGTCTGAAGCATTGACATTTCATAATAAATTGAGTCAGAAATAATTATATCAAAAAAAAAAACGTCAGTAAAAGACTATAGTAAAATATGAAATATTTTAGCCGCCCATTGTAAGCGAATGTCGTCCAATGGAGAAAATTTTCGGGATAACACGTCGTCCAGTTGCACAGGTAGTACTTTTGTATTTTTCTTTCTTTATTTGATCTTTAGTGTGATTTGTTGGCATGAGTGTTGTACGAACATTGAAGACATTTACGGAAATTCATAAACGTGACTATCCAAACAATCCTTTTTACCTTTTTCCACGTTTTACAACAACTGTCCAAATCCATGTATGACTTGCATATTTAGCATACTTTCAAATCGTAATTCTTATTTCATATTCTCTGTTAATGAATTTCTAAGTAGGATATTATATAGAAGATAAATTTCCATTTGAGCAAAGTTGGACTGTGAAATTTTTTTACCGTTCATCTGACGGAAAACGGAAGACCATGCGTTTTTTTTTGTCGATCGAGATATGACTCATTTTGCGATATGTTTTATTGGTGTTTTTCTAATTATCTTGGCGAATGTATTTAGATAAAAAACATTCTTGAAATGTTCTAAAGTTTAAATTTGTCTACGATTTCTGCATCCGACAAATTCAATCATGCATTCTCATTCTGTATGAATAGTCAAATGTTTATGAATAAGTGTAACTTTATTGGAATTCGTTGCGACCTCATATTATCATATATTATAAGAAAGTGAATATGAGAGAGTAGGGAAAGGTGAGCATTTATTTATGAACGCACGAAAATCATCATGATTAATGTGAGGTGCGTTTGGAACATTTCTGAATTCTTTCGAATCAACACACCATTAAGAAATTTAACTTAATTCAAATTATACTGCCAACAACAATGAACGATAACGTCATCACAATTGATTTTATTCTTATCAAAAACAGATTATTTACTGTACCAACCTTTTTTTAGATTCTTATTGCGAGAGCAATTAGTTTTTTTTTCCAAAGTAATCAATCTCCATTAGTGAGTGCTATCCGCATCACTGGATCGGCTAATTGCTACAGGTCTTGCGTGCATCAGTTTACACGCGCCTGCCCATATTTCAGGCTGATTATGAACAACAATGTCCTTATGGGATTTATATGTCAATGAGTACATATACATATCTAAAACATGTTGAAAGAAACAAGTCATCAATTTTAGTCCAGCTTACTACCTCAAAATGAAACTCATTTCCAAGTTTTATGCGATATTAATTGCTATTATATGTTCCTACAATTAGATGAATAGGTCATTATATTAATTGTTTAATGCACTATGGCAGTATTGATCCAGTGGGACACCTATTTGATTAAAGAAGAACATGCAGTAGTGGCGATGTATTGTGTTAATAGTGTTAAAATTATGAGATACTGTTCAATCTACATTTTAAAAAACCCAGTAAGTTCTCACCTAGTAAGTCAATAGCTTTCTTCTAATTTTATCTTTTCTTACTAACTGAATTCTGTATCTTATTTTTTGACTTCTGTCTTAAGCTACCAAATTTATCGTGAACTCTTTTGTCTAGATAAAGTCCGATTTTTTTTTGATATAAGTGTTTTTTTCTTCTTCAAAAAGATTATATGACATGCCTTAATCATTTATTGTCTATCTTGAAATAGTTATTCGCTAAGTCGTATGTGAAATCCTTTTGTTACATGTAGAAATAAATTGGAAGAAAAGTTAGTGCACATATGGTATGCAACTTAGTGATTAATTAAATGTAGGAGAGTTCGTAATTGATAGATGAGAGGTTTGTTATGTTTGAATGTTGTTGGTAAGAGGGGAGATCTTTAAAGATAATGATGGTGTGTGTGCCTTTGCGTGTGCGGTGATGCATTGATCTGCTGTGCCTATGTGTTAATATCGTGAAATTGCGCTCTCGTGGTCTAATGGAGACGACAGAGAGGTGGTTGTTGCTGTTACCAGTCAGTCATCAATAGTCGTTAAAACGTTAGCAATAAAGCTTTTTATTTCGTGAGGTACAGGCACTAAAGCGCTCATAGTCGAAAGCATAGATGTGAAAATTTGAACGACTATCAAGTTTTATAAATTCGTTTAAAATCTTTTCTACTCTGTCAGTACTGAAAAAAGGAGTTCATTCAGATAAGTCACAATTTCGGGTTTGTGGCTATGCAACGCACATCAAATCAAAGAGCAATTGTATTTGCGTCGAAGTAACACTGATTTCTGGTAATACTCTGCAATGTTCCAAATTGAATTATTGGTTCATTATTGGGTATCGTTGTATTCATTGCTGAATCAGTATTATGTTAATATAATACATCAAGTTAGACCTAATAATCTGATAATTATCTGATGCGCTATGTCTTTCAGTACTAGATCTTCCTTATCTTTAAGCCCATAGAGTCTCTAGCGACTATCTGGAGCATCGTTGTTTGGTTGAATCACGTGTGCATTTTCTTGCTGCTGTGTCCTAGTAGACTTCGATGTTCTTTCTATCTTTTTTATGCTTTTCAACCTGGTAGAGGAATATGCTTAAGCAATGTGAAGTGAAAAGGTGGTAAAATGTAATTAGTGTTCTTCTCTTTTCAACAGTTTTATTTTTAATATAACTAGTTTGTAGTATACGGCTTAAGAATTTTGAAATATTATTTCGATTTTATTCTGTATACATATTATTTATGTCAACTTTACACTAATATTTAGGCAAGCTTTCGATATTGAAGTTGCTTATTCATGGTTGAATTAGGTAGAATTATTCGTGTAATTCGAGTACAATGAAAAAATGGTTGATTTTAGCTGTCGCAGAAGGACATCGATTGCCTCTACCGCCAGTTGCGAGTCACTAAAGAGAGTCACAACGTGCGCGTGGTGTTTGTGAAAGGGACCGACGACATGACTCGATACGATGTGGAGAAGTATTTAATGTTATATGAAATAGAAAAGTTCTATGTGTGGACTTATGATGTAAACGATAACTATTGGATTTGAAGGACCCGTAGTTACTACATTTACTAAGCAACTAAATAATCTAAGGTTTCCTTTACATATATTTCGAAAGAATTTACCATATACTTGCGTACTTGCTTTTCTAGTACGAGAATCTCATGGATTTCCTTATTGCTGAAGTGATGAAAATCAGCTTCCTATTATATGAAATGTAATTTGTTGTAAAAATAAAGATAAGCATTGCCCTAATCTACTTCCTTTGTTGATAGCTGCCACCATTTCATTGTCTTAATTTTATGTTAATGTTAATGAATTTGAGAAAACAAGTCTGTTGCTAACTCAGTGCTGCTTACCCTCCATATTATTATGGTAGCAATTTGCCGACTCCTGGGGTATGGAAGGCTCTGTTTGCTTCTTAAACACAGTTATGCAATATGCAAGCATTCATATCATTGCAGCCCTTCCTACCATTGTGTTACGCCGACCAGTTGTAAAATTTATTCTATTGTCAAACTACTACTTTGTATATTTTCCTTCAAAGGTCCTCAAAATAATGAAAAATGTTCCAGCTTTTCAATACCATATTATTCTTTCCGGTACTGACAGTTAACTTATTTTTGTTATGTTGTGTATTCTTGTTTCAGGAATGATGTTAGTGAAGCTGCTGAGTAAGCTTTTGCAGACTTTTCGCTCTTGTGCACATTAGAATTGCATTCTGCATGAAACATTCTCTTTTTTCCTAACACTGGCAAATGCAGGTGTCCTGCCCAGTGCGGGAACCGCATTAGCAAGATTGACGATAATAGTTCTATGTTCTAAAACCGTTGCTCAAAGACTTTTGCTTTCGATTTTTTCACTCACATATCCCTCACATTCTGTTCATGTATTAGGCGAATATCTCATTGACTTTATAGTTGCATATGATGAAAAATAATTTTCATTGCAAAGTGCAACAATAGTACAATTCGCACACACAGACGACGCTGACGACTTTTGAATTCAAAACATACAATTATTTATTCATTCGTTTTGACTCTTTCTATGTTTAGCAATGTCACGTGATTAGAAGAATGTCTAAATTTAATGAGAAATCATGACAAAGAATCAGAAAACAATGATAGAAATTTCTTACGTTCTTAACAACATGATGAGATAATGAGATATGATAGATGATAGTAGGATGATATTCATATTATCGGAAAGCACTTCGAAACTTCTCTTTTTTCAGGATCTTTGCTGAATATCATCCATGCCGAGTGGAAATTGTCGACAGGACATCATGTTTAATGAGTTTTGCCAGTCGTGCGGATTGTGTGCGAGTAAGTGCCGCATCGCTCACCTCAATCCAAAGTTCTCATCATGTTATTACATTTAGGAAACATAGGGTATATGTATAAAAGACTCCAGAAGGAGTTGCCTTACATTAGCAAAGAGTTACGGGAAAGAATTCCAAGAAACTTTTGATAGAGGTTTTCTTTTTGAGTCGGAAATGTACGAAAGTGGCACGTTAATAGAAATAAAATTGATAGTCACATAAGACAGCTTCTCAGTTTACCAGAGAAATTTGTTCGTTATCATTTATTGGCACATTTATAGTTAAACAAACTATTATGGTTTATGAGTGAAATTTTCTTATTTATAGAAGTGAAATACGTTTTTCTCTAGCATTTGAACAACAGAAGATGCGTATGAAGAACTAGCGAGATTACGGAGTAAAATAGTTATAAGTGATAGGCTTAGTTCGTATTTATCACTGTGTATTTGTATTTTTTCATATGGCATTGATAAGGAGTGCTTGTGAAACCGCAAATAGGTTTGCGGGGGGAAGGGAGGGAGGGATTTTACGTTAAATCATGCTAGAAGTAGCAAATCATAAATTTTTATCTGTTTTTGATATCGATTTTCAATAACATATCCAGCACCATTAGAACTAAAATGGCCTAAGGCTATTTTTGTATCCATGAACTCATTAGAACAAGCATTGCAACTTATTTTTGAAACTTTATATTGCTAACATGTGGATGAATTGACTAATTGAGGAAGTTAAGTGTCTTCTTTCGAATTTTGCTTCATATAATGCATTCGATGGAGAGTGCTGAAGTAAAGATATTAGTGTCATTATTACTATCCAATTAGTTTTGCCTTATGAGCGTTAATAATTTCTGCAGAGCTTAACTGTACCAATATTTTCATGATATGTAATCTACATAACACACATATATTTGAGATTGCTAATGTAAAATAGAAATTGTGACAATGTAGCTTATGGTTCATGTTGTCCAATGATTTTTACTGTTTCTTAAACTACAGATGATGATTGGGATGACAAAACCTCTCAGACGTTTTCGTGCCACCAGAAAAGCGGAGGATGGAGAATTGACGGACTCTGATGGAGAGGAAGAAGAAGGCCAGATTAAACTCGAAAGGGACGATGATGTAGCTTTGGTGGCTCATGCTGGTTAGTTTAATGCATTGTTATGTAATTGATGCGAATTAGTCTACATAACCTTAGTGTTGAATTGAAATCTTCTAGAATTTAGTTCCATTATGGTTTTTCTTTCCTGAGTGTTTTCTTCCTAAGCTGTTTTTTCCTAATAGAAAGTAGTATCTCGCGTCTAATCAGGTGAATTACTTTTTCATATAGAAGTGATTAATGTATAATTGGTGGTACTACTAGCTGTATTGATTAGCAATATAAGAAAAAAACGTATTCGCTCAAAAATAACTAGGTGTTGTCTCAATAGTTTCATCTCTTAGAATGATTAGGTCAGTAACCGCTAAACGCAACACGCGATAGTTCCGCAAATATTCTGTTTTTTAAAGCAAAAGTGAAGAAAAAGGGTTACAGTTTGACCAGTGTCTCAAGATTACCGTTACTTATCTATTTGAAATTGTTCGTCAATAGATCATCTGGATACGAGCGTGGATCATTCGAGATGAGTCCACTTCGTCGACAGTGGTTTTTTTTACAACCGTTCACTCCTGCTTTTTCACTATTTAGTCTTTATTATACTGATTCTGAAAAGTTGAAAACTATTTTGTTTGACAACATACATAAAGTCTGGAGCAGGTTAAATATGTCTCTGTATTGTTTTTCGTTATTGGCAATAACAAATTTGACTGTTCAGTTTGCTTTTATGTTTGACGTTTTAGCGGTATTTCATGTTTTTTTTTGATTATTCAAATATATAGGCAATGAAATAGATATTATATCGTAGCTTTTATTGCATTTTAACTGAATACCTATTCTCCAGTTCATTTGACGTGTAGTTCATTTTGTTCGTTTTCGTTCTTCGTACAAATCGATGTTAACGAACAATCTAGAATCCAATTGTTGTTTGCGATTTGCAATACTTGAACAACCGCAGAGGACCACTAACCGGTCTCTATCACATGAAAAACTTTCATCGACACTGTCTTCATAGTTCATTGAATTCATCAGAAAAAACAAACAACAACAATTAGTGTGGTTTCAAAGCGGATGCTAAACGATGATCTGAATATTAGTGCTCCGTTGCACAATGTTTCTCTCAATGGCGTTTAGTTTTTTCATCACTTTTATCTTTAATAGTTTTTTTCGAATCTTTTGGTAATTTATTCAATGACTTCGCTTCCATTGAGTTTTCATTTGAAGAAATTTTTCACGACAATTTGCTCTCTCACTGATTTACTATTAATGTGGCTAATATACGAGCGCTTTCTAATATCCATTTTATATATATATATATATATATATATATATA
>KN716209.1:254905-273312 GCA_000816705.1 Dictyocaulus viviparus | reverse complement strand
TATATATATATATATATATACATTATATATCATCATCTGTCTCGGTGCCATTGGCGAAATTGTCTTGTAGTCTGGTAGATTACCGGCGAATGAGAAACATGCTAATTATATCAATGTTCTTCTGGATGCAGAAATTTGCAAGGGATGCGGCTCAGTGAAAATTGCTGTTCGTTTGCAACATTTAAGTTCAAATTTTTAGTCTCATTTAGGGCATGTAACTTAAAAACAGTGGCTTACATATTCGTTTTGAGGAATCATTAATCAAAAAATTTGACTTTTAATGGGATTATAAACAAGATATCATTTCAAATTCATTAAGGCTGAGTAGAAATTCTGATGATATGGTATTCACTTGCCTAGTTTTCTCAAAGTATTATTCTCCAATGAACACGACATAACGTCGTTTGTGTTGGTAGGAATCGATGTAACATACAATAGTGTCCTGTCTTCATTATATTATTATAATAACTAATCTGTATTGGAATCCAGTGGTAGTTTCTGCTCAGCTTCTACTCAGATTGAGTCACAGTCGCTCTTCCAAAGTTTTTTTCTCATTGATTGGGAATGTCTGTCATCAGTATATTTGTATGTTTTATGTACTAATCTGAGTGTTTTTATATACATTAGTTGTCGCCGTTATACATACAACTAAAAAATCGATATTTTTGAATGATTTCAATATGTTTTTTTTGCAGTTTCGGATTTTCAGCTTCAAAGTTGGATTTGTTTAATTATACACGGACATGATTACAATGTGATGCTTATTAAAATTTTAACAAATTGCTAGACTTTTATTAACATCTAAAAACTCCACTGTTTTCAATATTGGAATGATAAAGAAATACTTCTGAAATGAAGTGTGACGTGATTCTTAAGAAATACTAGTTACTGCTTGATAATGAAGCTTCGCGGTTTATGACGCGTTAGAAGGCTTATTTCTTCGAATAAGCGGATTTTTCTGCATGGAATTCCTGTGGGAGTGCAACTAATCTGATATCTTTCAACATCATAAGGCACGCCATATTTATTGAAATTTGGTTGATTTTGAAATTGTAATAAAAAAAATCAATGAACTAGTAAACCAACTCACTTGTATTGATGCTTGTGGCAAACATTCTTGACAAAATATTTCATCGATAAGATTTTCTTTCTATTTTTATTGTATTATCTATGTGAAGAAATTCTCACTAGGCCTAACATCATTACTATTTGTTAGTACTTTGTTTCATTGTTGCACATGAACATTCAATGTGTAGGTTTTGAGGTTGAAGTTTGTGTTCACATTGCTGTCATGAAGAAACACACAAAGTTGTGATGAGTTTCTGTTTGCCGAACAGATTGGATATTCAGAACGAAAGTCAAATGGACAATAAGAAGGAGAAGAGGTGATTTATGTGGAAGAAGCAAATGTTTGGGGTCGTTGCTAGCTTTGTATCTGTCTTGCATCAGATAACTTTCAAATCAAAGCTCTCATATTGCGTCATTAATTATTTAGTAATATTCTGAAGTGAGGAAGTTCCAAGAAAAACAAGCTATTTTCAATGCTGTCAAAAAACTGAGTGCAATTAGAAAATCGATTTGTCAAACTTTAAGATTATTGTTGCCGATTCGAACATTCAAATTGTTGAGTGCTACTTTTACAATGCAGACACAAGTAATAAACTGTTTTACTAGAAGGTATTTCCTACATTATGTGTACTATGAGGGTTAGATTGTTACAGTTCAATCCTTCTCTCTTCCGTAAAACTGTCTTCTCCCAGAGTTAAAGTGGTAAGAATTAGAACACCGCTAAAAGAAAAAGAAAAGGAAAAATTAAAAAATGTGTTCAAAGCACTGTTTCATAGATCGTCATAATTAACTTGTCAACGATTGAATAAAGCAGCATTGGTTATGGTGTGAAATAGGCATTTTGAAAAAGTGTGATGTTAAGGGAGAACCAATTTTTCTCCTCGATTATGACACTTGTAAGGTTGAGATGCAACCTCAAGGTTTTGAATACCATCGCATGAGAATTACGCAAAAAATCAATACAAGGGAAAAATTCATTTTTTCTGTTTTCAATGGTATAACATGGTACACTACGGGGTCTTAGAACTTCGGATGACTGCTTTTTTTCTTTTGTTTCTTTTTTTTACTCTATTTTCAATGGTATAATATGGTAAACTTTTGTCGTAGTGGTGATCGTTCATGTAAGTTTGTCTTTACAGAAACAGCTTCTTTTCTCTACATCTTTCTTAAGAAAGTAATGGTACCAAATTTGCAAATGCAATACTAGTAGGTTTAAATTCACCGAGATAGTGATTTATTGTTCAACTAGCATTCAGGCATTATTGTTTAAACTTTTTAGCAGTCATTAGGATCGATTCAGAGAGAGGACTGAATATAGGGTTACATCTGCCTCTTATAACACCTGATCCATTGTAAATTTAGATAATTATTCATAATTCTGCTGGTCCAAATTCATTCAATGAACATCACTTATTTACCTAGTTTATATTTCAAACGAGAATACACGAAAATTTGGTTTTAATTATGTTTTACATGTTTTAAATGAGCCATAATGATGTGATAGTTATTACTTGTGTGAATCAATGTTATTCATTTCGGTGGTCAAAGCAAAACTGGCCTTACTCAATACTTCTCATGCAGTGCTCTTGGCTTTCACTATTCCTGGAGAACAATCGTTATTATATTCTCCCGCCGAAAAAAAATCTTCCTAATATAGGAGCTGTTTGAGTGCAATTGCTTCTGCTCACGTTCTTCTATCCTAATTTGTGTGTGATATATTCTCAGAATACATGTCCACTCGAAACATGTGCAAAGCATGTGCTTTGCGTCGTTTGAGACAAAAAAATATGTTGATCGTTACTGAAGTAGAAGTATATTATGATAAATGTGGGTAGAGTTGAACAACTTGGCAGCAATCAATACTTCATCAGTTGCTTTTTGAACTTGCACTAAATCGACCAATTATGATTTGTTCAAAGTTCTTTATTTTTCATTAATTAATTTATACTAGGCTAGTAGTTGTAGCTACTGTTATTCAAGTAAATACACAAGTAAACAACTAGGCAAATATCATTGTGTATTTGCTAATGTACATGTTGTTGCCAGCTGTGTTCATATAGCAGACGCAGACTGAATAAATTAATTTGTGTATACATAAACTCGGACATGTTCCGATACAATTTTACAATTATCCTGCTGTAATGCAGGAGCCTTATAAGTTTACTTCTTGTCATTTCAAGAATATACAGTAGAACGATAAGTCATCATATTTAAAATCATATTAAAGTTTTTTGTCATGAAAAAAGCAGTGTCGCCGCACAAATGTGACAAAATGAACTGGTCCATTTAGGTGATCATCCGAAGCGAATACGAGAAGATTTTGTTGAAGTCGATGTGGATGCTATCGATATACCACCTGGTAATTGATTTCATGACATAAAAATGACATAAAATTTTCATGAGAGCTATTCAAATGTTAACAAACAGTGCCTTTGTTAATTTTGTTCTCTTTGGAGGACGATGGCGAGTTGTCACCTCGCATGTTCCAGAACGACGTTTTATGATTGTGAAATTTGCATCAAATCAAGAGATTTCGGTGAGTTTGATTTTTCGTGTTGAGACAGTCAAACTGTTTCTGTAACTGCAAGATCATAAGCACATTGAAATTCTATTGAATATTCGAATGGATTCTCAAATTGCCTAGTGTATGGTCACTGATCCATTTGATCTCTGCATTAGTTTTTCCACGTTTATCTCTTTTTTTTTCTTGTGTTCCAATTCTCGATTTTAGGACGCTCGAAAACTTATATCTATCAGCGAAGATGATAGTAATCGAAAGCGGAAAAAAGAAATAGACAATCAAGGTGACATTATTATTTTGACATAACGACTTTTGATGTAATGTATCATATTGATTTCCAATAATTCCTTTTCCTCACTATTTTAGACATACTATTTAACAGGTTTTACGTATTTGTGGTCGTCAAAAGAAAAAGTTCGCCCAGGTTTGAATGTTTTTGATGAGAAAGGCAATGAATTGGAATGGGATTACGAGCATGATACTAGGTAAAGTGAAGAATTTGAGAAATGCAAGCTGAAAGCTTTGGTAAATTTTATATATCAGATAGGAATAGTTATTTCAATAATGATAGAAGCATTTTAGTTATGTTTATTTGTAAAAGTTTTAATGAACATGATTGCTACATCACATGAAAGAGTATCTGAAAGTGAATGGTTGCCCCTTTCCCACTTCCTCACTCTCTCGAGTGACTTCTATCATAATTTACGTTTGAAAAGATGACTATCCTTTTTGTTTTCATCTTCGTAGTGAGCGTGGAATTTATAAAGGAATGTTTTAGGTGTTACTCACTTAGATTTCATAGTTTTGAGACTACAAATTGATTAGATAATTTTTTAATAATTTCCTTTAAAAAATTGGAGTGGATTATCCACCATCCAGTACAATGAACTTGTAAATCAATTTTAGAATAATTTCAATTTTATAAATCAACTTTTACGATGTTGATATCGCTTTTTCAATGTGCTTAAGATTTTTTGATGATCCTCACATTAGTCCAAAAAAGGACGATAGTAAGCCGTCGAATGCCGCTACCTCGGGAGCTCCTCAAGCAAAAATTGTCAAGGTAAATACTACTTGAGGCCATTATTTTTTCTCTTTTTCATCTAAGTGACTTTTGCTTACATTCATTGAATTTAAAACCTTTAAATTAATTAAATTTAATTAACTTTTTGTTAATTTCTCTTATCTAATAAGACATTATTGAGTATGAACGTTCTTATTGGGTTCGTCTCGTTACAGTTTTCGCTAAATTTTAACAATGATTTGACTGAATGTCAGATATGATTATAATGTTATTATTTGCATAGTCACAGTATTCTATTAGAACATTACTACTTTCCTCTTAAAGATTTCGAAATGAATCTACTTTTGCTTCTTTGTGTTTCTCGGCTCTCTTTTATGAGACTGCAATTTTTTTGTATTTTCTAAAGAAAACATCATGTAATGTCTAATATTTTTAACTAAATCAGAATATTGATCACTTAATTTGCTTTTGAGTCTAAGTTAATTACGACTTTTAGTTGTCGGGTAAAATATAAACTGCTGTCAACGTTGATATTCTAATTGATTAAGGCTATTTTAAAAGGAATCCAAAATTTTTCATAATTCATAATTCTAAAAGTAAAAGTACAACGCCTTGAAGAGCATTTTATTTTCAGGGACGTGGAATGAAAAAAGGTTCTATTTTATATAGTGGTGGTGGGAACACCTTAGCGTCTGATGAATTGGATTTAACTGAAATGTAAGCACTACGGACTTTTTTTGTTATTTAATTAAATTTCATGCTTTGGATATGTTTAATATTCACGAAAACAGTCAATGATTTTTTTTTCAAAATTGTCAGAATACATTTACTTTATCTAAATTAGGTTTTTTTAGTTTTTGAATAGTTGACTTTTATATGTATGCACTACCGGAAAAATATATGGTTGTGTAAGTTTTGAAAAGATTGTTCGGTGACGTTGTTCTCAATGATGAAGAGAGGTGTTGATGAATTATTGTGCCTCAGGCGAATCGATGTGGATAGTATTTAGATATTTATACCTTTTAAATATGTTGAACTAGATATACTATATTACTTATGGTATTAAATTTTGTACTATATACGACATATACATCATGTTGCATAAACGTATCTTGATTTGTATCTCATCTCATATGAAGTTGAATTTGCCTATACTTATTGTAACAATTAAATGACGAGCGCTGTGATTTTTCTGAAAAGTAAACGGATTTCAGAAAGCGTCGGCGCATAGCTGCTCGTCTTGCAGAAGCTGATAACATTGATCAAGAACAGGAAGAGGACATGTGGGATGAAAGAGCGTCATCACCAACTCCGCAGCCATGGGATAGACCAAAAGGTCGCTTAGCCAACCGGCTCACGAGGGAGTAACAGTAATCACTGTTGTATTTAGACTGTGATTGCGTTATACAACAATACTAATTGTTTAAGACGATGCTTTAGAAGCTCTCTGTCTATGAAATCTCTATATTTTATACCTCTTAAGTTTGATGGTTTTTGGTATTATCCAATATTTTAAATTGCGTGGCCTTCACACTGCAAAAAATTGAGGATCTTGCAATTTAGATCGTTATTGAATTGGAAACGAAATCTACTATTGAAATTGTTTAACTTCATAAAGACAAACATACAATTTTATATTTATATGCTTGTGGAAATACTGTTAAATGAAGCCTTTTGCCAGGAAAAGTCCTCTTTTTTTGTTATTATTATACCATTGCATTACTTTTTTGCTATGAAATAGTGCACGGCTCGTTTTGTATCCTATTCGGACGTGCACAATCTGAGTATTTTTGTTTAAATTCAAATTATAAGTGATTTCACGCGAATGTATTTGCCTCTGTGAATTTCAATTTCTAGCGTACAAGTTTTCTTTTCGTTCATTTTTGAGGATAGTAATAAATAATAAACGGCTGTACATATTTTTGATAACTTACCAGTCTGAATAAACAGCTCAAATCATATCTCACTGAAGTGCACAACAGCCTATATGGTTGATGAAGCACCTGTATCATATTGAGAATTTCAGTACCTAGTTATTGGGCTATTCAGTATTAGATCAGTACGTCGCAAATCATAAGAGGTCAATTCTTTCCAACCATGTCTACCGAGAAGTTTTATCCGTTTTGAAATGAAGCAAAATAGAAGTTTTTCTTATCGGCAATAAACTTTGTTGGACAGCACGATTGCCATTATTTATTATTAATGACTCCTTGTCGGCGAGAGGGCAATTTGTATGTCCTATTTTTCAGAAATGTTTGTCTTAATGTGGAAATTTGATCAGTGCTTGTCTGATCTCTTTTTTATTTTTGAATTCTCAGGCTTTTAAAAAAATTATTCAAGCACAAAAACAAGTGATAATCGGAGGACGCTACGTCCAAAGAATATTGTGTAGTATATGCGACAGAATTTCCTAGCATAGTTATGCATTTTTCAAGAAATAGAGTCCTCAAACGAACATATGGTCTCACATTATCATAGTTTAGCAACATCGTCAATAATTAAAGATGATCTATCAGAACATGAGTCTTGAGAACGGTCGGAATGAGGTGTTTCAGATTTTTTGAACCACAATTTTCAGGTCCCATCGGAAACTGTATCTTCATCAACCACTTTCACTGGTTTTCTACATGCCTCTGTAGCATTTCTTCATTGTTGAAATTCGTATTGAATTCATAAAGTGGCGTAGATGAACATTATCAGTGAGGCACACTATCGCTCCACACTTAAAATTAGAGTGAATTAAGTATTTGTTAGTTGATTCACTAAGTCAGTACGTATACATTAGGCCATAAAAGTAGAGGACCAAATATGCGCCAAGCACACATGTGTCTACGTGTCGAAAATTGTCATAGACAAAACGGACAGAATTTTCATCACCTGGATTATTGATATGTACTGCTTACCAAGATCTTCTAATAGGTTTCAAACAAAGATTACTACTATTCATTCTATAGATTATCAATATATGTCTTCTAAATAGAAATTTATCCATAAGTAGCAGCATATATCCACCGCCTAAGTCAGCTATGAGGTGAAAAACGCGTGCTGGTTGCTGTGGAATTGTAACTGTTTTGCTATTTGATTAACATAATTGTCTGTAGAGATAGTAATCAAATGTATTGTAGTTTGATCAGCAGATCCAAAGTTTGGTGCATTGATTTGTATTATTTCTCTGTTAAACAGATGAATTTCCTCAGTAATTTACGATTTGTACAAACAACGCACTAAACCCTAACAAGTTATTGGCTTATTTTATGCGTTTGTTGCTTTGAAAGTAGCAAGATCAGCTCCAGATGCCAACAAACCCAGTTATTATCGAAACACTGAAGCCATCAAATCGTGAATTACGACCGATTGTCGAGACAGCGTTGAAAACCAACTTCAAAAACGTTTCCGTTGAAGTGGTGTCGTGTCCAGGTGTGTTTTACCATACACTTCTTATCCGTTATAACAGATATTAACCATTTTTTAATTTTTGCTTTCTTGTACATGAAAAGATCACATAATATTCCTTGGATAAAACATTTATCGAAGTTCTGTCGTAAGTGAGATTGCAGAAAATCTGCGAAATTTGTAAAATTCAATAAAAATGCTTGTTTTTCCTGCTCTATTGCTTTATTCTCAAATGAAGATTATTAAATACATTATGACGTCAACATAGTATATAAAGGATGACTACAATTCCAGATCTCTCGATTGAACCTTTTTCAATGACGTCAACTGGCTTTGGACGAAAACTTGTAATCGCTGAAGTTGGCGGAATTGGAAATCTTTTTCCAATCATTCACAAAGAGAAAGAATTTGATTTACAAGTATGTATACCTTGGGATGTTATCTTTCTTTAAACGAGATTTCATGAAGTACAGTTGATCTATAATGTAGGAAATCTGTGATAGTTGTCAAGCCGCATCATCATTTGTATTCGGTCCTGGAGCAGGTCCTTGGAAATTAGTAGGCAAAAACTGCGAAATGATTGCTGACGCTAATTTTTCCATATCAAAGGTGAAACATTCTATATCTCGGTTGTACGTTTTTCAATAACAGTTGCAGAATTTTCGAAAAAAGCAACAAAACTTAGCTTCATTTGTTATTCAAGGCATACTTGTTCTATTTCAATTACCACAATCATGCCAGGCTTGGGTTTATGTACTTGATGTCCGATTTGCATATAATGATATTTTCTAGAGACATATCTTCAGGTAGCCACAAAAATTGTTTCAATTTCTTCTTCTGATCCTCCATCTTACACATTGAGTATACTCAATTCTCCTAAATTTAGTTTAATGGCCAATCTTGCACTATCAGAGCCTGGGACAGGAGAAGTGTGTATGTTACTTCCTTTTATACATGTAATTCCCGAAGATTGCTCATATACAATGAAGCTCTCAATTGAATATGTGGAGTCTCATAAAATTTCATTTATCATTCTACGCTAGTGTTTGGATACACAACTCCAATAATTTCAAATTTCTTATTTAGTGCACTGCAAATGTTCGTTTCGAACTGGAAATGATAATTTTCCTGAAACTATACGAAGAGGGATTGCTGAACATTACGGAAAAAAGTGTAGTCTTGTAATTTTCATGATGTTAAGATAACGATATTACACTGTAGTAATGCATGTATCCTTTATCACAGATGTGTATCTCTTGCTGGAATTTTCTTGCTTCGAGAAGGAGAAGCAAAAGTGCATGTAATGCCTGGTTTTCCTGGCTGTTCGTTCAACACCAAGGAGGAGGTTAATTCCCTTTTTATCGTTTTGTATCCTATACTGGTTAACTGAATTCCAACTAAATACTTGTTAGGAAAATTCTAAATATTTCATAGTAGAGATTAGTGATGGCCGTTTTTCCTATTATCATTGATATTTCATCTTCCAGATTAATAAATGGCTGCGTTTTTTCACCATGAAAGCACCGCTGGTGTGTGCATCAGTTGTTCATTCTTATGATGCGGGATATAAATTAAGAATGGAGCACACCCATTGTTATTCAAGTCATGGAGATGGTGGTTTGTGTTTCATATGTTATGACAATTAATTTCTATTTCACGGTTGTGGTTTGCAAGTTATCTGTGTTCAATGGAAAATGTCTGATTTAGAAATAGATTTTTAAATATCGATTCTGTAATTTAGGCCATTATCACTATGATACAACACCGGATACTGTAGTTTATGAAGGTTGGTTCACCGCGGCAGAAAAGATATTTCGAATCGATGAGGTATAAAAACGCTAATATTATAATATCGTTATTATTGTTGTACTTCTTCATTTTTCGTGTTTTGTTTCGCGATAACTTCGTATACTCAAAAGTTTATTACAAATATTTTGTGAGAAGTTTCTTGCATACTTTGTTTATAATAAAGAAAAAATTGTGACTTTAGTTGCTAACAAAACGTAAAAATATTCGAATACTTTGCAGTTGTGTAAGCAAATTATTCGAATCACACGTAATCATACCACATACAAATTATGATTGAAAGCAGTGTGATCCGCAGAAGCGACCACTGCGTTCTACCATTGCATCGATAAGATTGTTAACAAAATCAAATCCTATTCGTAACTGTGAAGAAGCAGTACCAGTAGTGTCAGCGAATACCTGAACGTATATTTCAATGATATTACGTAAAAGTCTTATGTAATTGTTGCCTACATTGGCAAATTTGTCTGAACATATTTTTTGAATTTGTTTTCGGAATTGAATCAGGTATGATTAAGTGGTACTGAACATCATCAGATGAAGTAAATCTTGGCGTTTATAAATATTCACTGCTTGCATTGGTTTTTTAATTACGATTCGTGACTCAAACATTTTGTTGAAAGTGTGTACTTTAAGCAAAGATTCACCTTATGTATTTTGATCTCCATTATTATACATAGAGTTACACTACAAATATCCACCCTAACAGACAATTCATCACTTACAGTTCCCAACTTGAAATGAGATCATTCAACGTTTTCAAGAAGTTTACGTTCTGATGAAGTCGATGAGATTGAGCGATAAATAAAATGGTTTTCTTAAACGGCTCAATCAAACACCTGCATTATTAAGGACCATATTGAATTATCTGATCGTTAGAAAATCTGCAACGTTATGTTGTAAAACTAATCGTCACTAGAGATTATTAAGATGCATAATAATTTATAATACCTAGGGGATAATTATAATGCATTCATTTTTACATATTTAAAAGCCCATTCTCATTTGTTAACCATTTCACCAACATGAAATGCTTGAGATTTCTTATCATTGCGTATTATAAGGTTCAGTCCTCTACCGGATAACTTTGTTGGTCGTGCTTTTTTTTGCGTTTTTATTTTTATAAATAAGTACCTTTCTGCATCCAACGTTAAGCATTGCTTCCATGCCAAGATTTTGACCAGCTGGTTTTTTCTTAATACAAGCGGAGAGTGCTGTATCGACAACTGTGACCCAATCGTTAACTGGTGTGACCCTGCAAAAGTTTTCGTCAACACATGCAATGTTTTTCTTTCTAGAAGTTACCGAATAAGGACTTACATTTGTTTTTTAATATTGGACACACAAACATCAACTTTGCTTGACGAACCAATTGCTATTCCTCCACGACCAGCAATAAGCTAAAGTGAACATAGAAAAGGAGAAGCTTGACCGGTCCGTATTACTCATGAAGTTTCTTGGTAAAAAATATTTCTAAACGTAGTACTTATTCGAACCATCGTTGTTTTAAATATGATTTTCCGAACGAAAACAAATATAAAGGTAGTATTCTATTCTATATTTTCTTAAGTGTTTCAAATAAGGGCCACATAGTTAGGGTGAGCTGCAGTGAGATACAAGTTAGAATATAGTATACCTCGATCCATTTGAGTTATAACTATTGGAACCTTCTATTCCACCGTGACTTGATATCAGAGTAATCTAGTTGGGAATGAAGTCCTTACTAATTCGATAATTTACAGAGTGGTGATTCCAATTAATTGTATCGACTACCGGAATTCGAACACGACGATGAGGACAACGAACACGAGACACGACTTCATAATGTAATAGATTGCGTTAGTTTATCCTTATGTTCTTTCTAATATAGGGGTATTTTTTATGAATAATTAATATTTGAATATACAGATAGCTGTACTGCGTGCAGGATCAGTGAAAAATGTCATACATATTAAAAATCTGGTCATTTCATATGTGTATTTATACTCAGTTTATTTTTAATACTGACGCAAATTTTACATAGGAAAATTAAGCTTTAATGACTCGGAATGCCAGTATATATTGTGTTGTTCCTTAACGTTTTTCGCATCATTGATTTGATTGAGTTTTTTCAGTCCTTCAGTTATTGTCAGAAAGCTGTGGTATGCTGGAGAGTGTTTTAGTGGTGTTAGCGCAAGAATATGAAAGGATACCGGCGCCAAGTTTTAATTAATTATAAATCAAGATAGATTAGAGCCAGTTACGCCCGGTTATACCTGGCGAAAACAAGTTGGAGATCAATGTAAGAAAGATGCCCGTGAGTACAGCGTTTGGGCCAGGCATCACTAATGATCGGGCTCACTTTAGAAGAAGATGCTTTACTCAACAAGCTGGAAGTGTATTTGAATTTTACTATCAGAAATCTGAAGCGGGCACTTGGAGAAGGCACTTGCATCATCTGTTGCCTTTTGAACATAATGGCTCATCGCGAAGTAGTGTCTCAATGACAACACACGCGTTGACCGACTACGATCATCACATTTCATGCGTGACCATCTGCGAAGAAATATAAATATTTCACTGGAGTACCAGTTCAAGAAAAACAATTAAATACTATTACCAACTAAAAAGTCACCTCATCGAGTTTTTCCATCACAATCCTCGCACTTTTTACAATGTTCTATTTCTGTTTTCATTCAATAGAAGTGATTTAATAAGTTTTAAAATACGAAGGATACTGTCGGATTATCCAAGCAGAGCAGTTTGGAGGAAAAGTGAAGACGGAAAAAAACTTACATCGGCAAATACGTTTGAAATGGAGGCAATTCTTTTCTTGAGCTCATTTCGTGCATCATTAATGCAGTGACAAGTTGCCGTTCGTGACTGCGGAATCGTTTTCGCGCATGAACCGACGGCGATGCGCGAGTCGCAGGAGTTCAAAACTGAATGGAAACATGATTTCTATGCTATTAAAAGCGACTTCTATTGTTTGTTCGATTGAGGTTTTATGACTAGATATTTAAACGATTTCCTCTTATTTCATGAGACAAAAGATTTAGACATAGAAATGGTTGAATCTCTATATTCTTATATAAATCAATTTAACAGTAATAAAACATCAATATGTTATTGCTTTTACGAAATAACGATAAGGCGTGAACCTCATATGTTTGAATACATGAGTTAAATGCTTTTTCTAGTGACGTCACCTCTCCTCCCTACTATATAAAATAGTAAAAGATATAGAAATGATTCTGTGTCTATATGAAAGAAGATATTCATTCGAAGTACAATAGAATTCTACTCGGAGGTAATCGGAAACAACCTATGCTTACAAATACGTCACCCATTAACTTTAGATCACACGTTTTTTGAAAAATTTATACATGCATAATGTATTTTTGAATAGACGTCTACGTATATCATGTTATATTAAATGAACAAAATATAAATTTAGGGAAAAAATGAAGTTCATTTTTAAGATATATTCGCAATCAATAAGATATCGATTGTGCTTGTCCTGTTTTGATCTTCTGCTAGTTATTTGTGTGGCATCTCATCTGTTATCCTTGTTAAATGACACGAAATGAATAGAATATATTCAAAATTAAGAGGAAAAACTACCCAGTATGTCTGTTACCTCAATAGTCAAATTTCCCTACGCTGTAAAACTCGGTAGTACTCAGAGTTCCGCGTATAATTTACTCAAACGTCAAAATGATACATTAAAAATGTTTAGGAGAACAATAATGACGGTAATGAATTTGCTTTCATACGAAGACCTCAATGTTTATTTCATCTCAATCTTTTCATTGAATGCATAAAGAGAATTTGTATTCTATTATTATTTGAGTAATGAGGTCAAATAAGAAATTGCTGTGAATCCGTCACGATTTATCGTAATAAAATCATTGTTTTTTTATTGATTGGAGATCAATGTATGGAAATGTTCATAGTAGATCGAAACTCTTTTTTGATATTTTTATTATCATTCTTATCAGGACATTGTAAACTTTTCTGCATAATCTATCCATTATGAGTTGTGTTGTGACGAGTGTTTTTTTTTCGTCATCGATTGAGTTCTTTTTAATACCATCGATACAAAAGTAATAGAGAGGTAAAACTGGTTCTATCAGGAAATTGCCGCTGGAAGGGCTAAGTTTTTTTTTTGTTGTTGTAATTTTTATTGTTATCGCAAACAGTTCAACAATAATGGATTATTGTATGATATTTCTAACATTTTGCATGAACAAATTTTCTATGATTTTTCTAATGCAAAGGACAGAATTTTAGTTATTCCTTAACTTTTTTCCTTCGAACAAAAACTAGGTTGTTACTAATTAGGCTTGTTACTACTTTATTGAAATGGCTAACATTTTGGCAGTTTCGCCCTCCTAAAAGCCTCAAAATGTCAGCTTTTTTAGAATTCCTGCTGTTATTGTTGTTGCTATTGTTATTGGTTTTTCTTCAACTTTTAACTATTTTACCTTTGCAATGTTCTTTTAGGTAACCGACAAACGGATTGTGTAGACATTTGATTGTGTTAGCGGCTCGTGTTGGTTTACGTTCACCGCAAAAGTTCAGTCTCGAATGAATGAGAATATGATCGGAGATGAATGAAATTCTAAAAAGAAGAAAAATCGAATCAAGTAGATCAGACTTTTTTCCGTGAAAAAATGTTTAATTGTTCTTATTGTTATGTTTTAGGAACGTGAGGTATGATATGAGTGGTCGTCGTAGTGATACGCGTGCTTAAATCACTGTGTTCAGATTTGAGTTTGCAAATTGAGCTCTTCCATTCCTTGAGGGTCTATTGATTGCTACCGGAATAATCTGTTAAAGTACGCATCATCCATTTGGTAACGTTCTAGTCATATCAATGTGTAGATCATTTGCATTTCAATATAACTACATCAATTAGGGACACTCCTCACAAAAGTATAGTGTTTAGTGTTGTTTGTTGTTTGTTTTGTTTATCAACTAGTGTTTTATCTCTTTACTGATAAACTAGTAGAAGTAAAACTAATAATAACAAAAAGAAGTCAATCAATATGATTTAAATGTCCATCGTCTAGTATTCCCTCTTCACCAAAATACGAGAAAAAGCAAATCGAGTCAATTTTTCAGTATCGTGCAATTAACTCTTCCATCAATAGAAAAACTATTATAATTTACCTCTTATCCAAATCTGCAATACCACCTAGATGAAACGATACGAAATGAGTGAAAATAATATACCTCGTTTTAAATAGCATGTTTGTTTGCCCTCACCGATTAGGACCTTTGATTAAAAGAAAGTATTTTCAAATCTTACACGGAATCTTTATAAATGAACGATCCTTCCTCAATGTCTGGAATATCCGGTACTCCAACAAAATCAGGAATTTTCTGCTTAAGGCAATAGTTTGCCTCACGTGCTATCGCTAAAATAAATTCATAGTTTCTTCTTATACGAAATAATTTCACTGAACAGAAAAAAAGCTGTTAACAATTTGATCTCCTCCGAAGTGCTTACGGCAGTAAGCTCTCTCCTGAAGAAGTTGAGCGATGCTGATAAATTTTGTGTGAAAAGAATATAACCTTTTGTTATTTCAGCACGAATACATTTCTGATCTTCCGGTGGAGTGGACTTCAACGCTTTGAGTGCTCCAGATGCAAACTGGAAACAAATTGAAGTGCTAATATCGTTGCATAAGCTCAATATTTACTATTCTGCAGTTCATTTGTCAAATTAACCTCACGGTCTTATTCTTTGTTTAAAATATATATTAGATGTATTATTGATCGATCGAAATTCTTCAAATGGAGTGGATCATTAAAACCTTGTTTTTTTGTTGCAACTATTGTAGGTGTATTACTGATCAATCAAGCTTCTTTAAATAAAGTGAATTATTGAGATGTTGTTGTTTATTTTTTAATTTGAAGAGCTGAATGCTTTACAAACAGAAATAAATTGTCTGTATTTTGTCATACTGCATTTTTCTTCCAATGTCTGTAATTGCTGAAGTATTGATTTTCAAAAGTTCATCCAAAAAAGAAAAATTAGTTACGGTTTCGGTCTTTTTCAATTCTATGGTGATTATTTTTCGACAGACAATTTTTCCCGGAATCTATGTTATTTGAGTCCAAAAAAAATCCTGCTTGATTCACTTTTTATAACTCCTTTTAGGTTTGTGCTTTAGAACAAGTAAACATATTGCACAGAAAAAACTATTCGTGAGTTCCTTATTGAGTCTACGATGTTTTACAAATTCACTTAGTATTTATATGCTTACCGTCCTGCAGATAGTGCAGTCCCTTAACGGACCACGTCGATCCCATGCAACCTGATTCAAATCGTTTTGATTCAAAACACAACGATCATTTCGATTACCTTCCTCAATAGTAGGTGAGAAACATGTAAGTGCAGCTTTCCTAAAAACGCTTTCCACTAATTAATTAATGAAGAAAAACAAATGAATGAGTAAAAAGAGGTAGAGAGGAAATAAAATGTAGGGTGAGTTACCTATTGAAAGATATTTCATTAAAATTTATGTTTGATGGACTTAATTATGTTGCTGTTCTTTAGATTGTAAGTGGAAATGACAAGAGAGATCTAAGGATTCATTTTCACACCTATTCTAGAATGTTTGATCTGATTTGAACAAATGTAAACTAATAAGATTAAGTCGGAAAAGCAGCTGTTTTGTTTTTGTCTTCTGCTAAGTGTATGAGTGACAAACGAGGCATATTCTAATTGATGCACAAATTTTCTCTCCAATCATGTTCTTTCTTTTTTAAACGTTTTTTTTTCTCGGTGTACAAAAAGATAAGCTGTGGAGATTATCAACTATCATATCCGTTCATAGTGCACGTATATTCAGTAACGTTAAAGCTCTTCTATAGCTTTGAAATATGTTGAAGTTCTATTGCTTACCTCAAAAATAAACAGTAAACAAAAATAAACTCCTCAAACCTTCCATGTTCTCGGATCTCATTCTCATATAACTCGTAGTTCTTATCGATTCCTTGTTTCATACATAACAAGTATTGACCAAACGTATCACGAGTTCCAGTTGGTGATGAACAATCTTGCGCCACAATAGCAGTAATCTGTAAATTCTCAATGTAAAAAATATTAATGTAATTTCACCAATATGTTTCTCCATTTATCATTTATGCAATATTTTATTGACGTAGATCAAATCGGTACAACACTGATCGGTACAACTATAAACATCATCTATGAAAAATTTTATCACTATCACTTTATCATCTTTTGTTAGAATTTAACTCTACTAGAGAATTCCTAGCTTCATCATTAAAACTGCGTTCATTCGCTTTGATTTTGTTTAAGATGAACAAAAAGGAAAAATTTTGAGCTACTATAACTCATCATAATAAATGAAAATAGGAAATTATAAAATTAACTCACGATCAGAGGAAAAAAGATGAAAAATGATATCATCTGGAAATAATCAAAGTAGTTTTATATTAATGATTGGCACTCAAGCAATAAACGTTATTTAATGAACTGAGAACTGTACTGTACGAAAAAAAAAACAGAAGACGGAAAAATTTATGTATGGATGAATAAAAAATGCCGATAGGAAAAGCTGCTTTATTATTAAGCTTGGAATGAAAAAGTGTGTAAACGTCATATAAAAGCTTAGAACATTTAGGTAAAAATGGAGAATGTTGTTTTTCACCTCAATGTTACTCACCTTAAAACACTTGACTTTTATTTCATTTAGTTCTTTCTAAATTAGTTATTCGTATTCATACATACAATCGACTTAGTAAATTTTAATACAACATGTAGAGCAAAAATGTTAGAAGAATTAAGGAGGAATAATCAGATCAAACTAAAAATGAAAACAAAAATTACTGAATGATCAAAATAACGATGATGTCATCATGCTAGACTTTATTAATTCAAGAAATTCGTTCTCAGTATTTTAGTTAATACTGCTAAGTTTTTAGTTTCTTGTTCTTAGACATGAGAAACGTTGTTGAAGTAGGAATGTCAGGTGAGAAAATTCCATGGGGAAAACTCGATTTTTTGGAGGACACGAAAAACATATGATTAGATTTTTGTGTACCTCACAGATAAAATACATTCAATGAGACATCATACATTTTGAAATGAGGTATCAAGTTTTCATATTGACGTGTATACCGAACCGTACAACTGAATCGTCGTTTATGAATGACGATTGGAACTGGAATCGCTTTGCTAGAAAATGACGTAGGTGAAATAAACGAATCTGCTTAGAGAGTGATTTATATCATCGTTGATAATCGATTTGATAACAGAGAATAACGTTACATGCAGTTCAGTAGGACATCGACAATTTGTTCATGACTGTAACGAATATCAGCATTCTGTTTAGAGGTAATAGACATCGTCTAACTGGTTTTTCTTTGAAGTGTAATGCTTATCGTCGAAGATACAAGGTTGTCATTGAACGTTCGCCTACAGCCTACATCATCTACTCAATAGTGTACTACCATCCTAGTAGTACTGAAAATTTTTGTAGTAATATCAATAAGAAGTAGTAATACTTGCGATGAAACTGCACTGTAAAATAATTACTGTGAGCACAATAATAATAATGATAATAATAATAATAATAG
>KN716209.1:198542-239347 GCA_000816705.1 Dictyocaulus viviparus | reverse complement strand
TGTTGTTGTTGTTGTTGTTGTTTATCTTTTTTTCAATGCATTATTGTAACTTAAATATCCATAAAGAAAAAACCAGAAAACGTTATTTATGATGTTATAAAATGAGGAAAAAAGTAAGGGATAAATGTTATTAGAATGTATTATGCTATAAGGAATCTCATTGTATACACTATGTTTTTATTTTTTACCAACTTATTTATTAAACGACGAAGGAACTAGTATACTAAGGAATACATTATATCCTAAGGGAGCATATCTATGTTCTACCCAGTCTGTATTAATTATTCCAATCAATGTTATGTTCGACTGATTGCAATAGAAAGGATTGAATAGAGGTATGAGTTGAGGTTAAACATATGGTATACTGTATGAGTTAGATATATTTGGTATGACATATGAGTTGGGATTACAGTATATTGACACCAAGATTTATTGTAAGATGAATATGATTTGTATCGAGAATCTTGAACTAAAACTAAAAAATTGAAAGTAATATACTAACTATAAGAATTTCAATATGCTATAAGTGTCTTAAAAAAAGAGCTATATCAAAGAATCAAGTCGGGTTCAGTTTCGATATATTGCATTGATCTGACAGAGAACAATGAAAGGATAAAATCGATTTGTAAAAGGATCGATACTATTTTTTAACAACAAAATAATTTGAGTCACAGTGAGTTTTGTGCTTATCTCAAACAAACTACTCGACCTATATTGAACCTTTTTCATTTCTGATCGCGTCCTTTTGTCTTTGCTTCGCTTTTTTCTTGATCATTTTTCTTTTATTTAGAAAAAATACTCATTAATACCTCAATGAGGTTTTTCTGAATAGTGACAACTTCTAGAATACGACATTTTCCCTCTCAATAACTATTTAGGCGCTAAATCGATTAAAGAAATCAACATATTTTTACTCTTTCAAAATTAAATGTGATACTCATTACCTCACCACGTCGATGTATGACACAAACATAAACAACGTAACACAATATCGTTTCATTTCTTTCATTCTAATAAAACACCTTTTTCTTCTCACTGTTATAAATTCATTGTTTATCCATCGTTTGGTTCTTTCAAAACGTCTATAAAATTTTACCTAACATTCACATTACAAAATCATTCAGTGAGTTCTCATTATTTAGTACGACAGGAAGCCTCTTCTGAACATAATAAATGGCTTTTTGGTAAGTAACAAAGCAAGCGCTAAGGAATAAAATAAAAATAACAATTGTTTCTTGATGTGTACTTATTCGGATGAAGCAGGGAAGCTTTTCAGTATTGAAAAGTTGAGAAGGGATACGCAGATCTGAATCAGCTCGTGACCAACCCCGGACCTATCAATCCTGCCGTCTTTCGAGGTCAATTAATTAGTAGCGAAGGAATTTGGGTAGAATAAATTGTTGAATTACTGAAGATAACTTATCCCCAGTTGTTCTAAAGTAATATTTTTGACTCGCAGTACGTAACAGAACTTAACGTCTATCAATCGATTGATTTCATCGCTTATCATTATGTATGTTTTTGTTTACTGAGACACAAACATACGTGCTGTAATCATTATAGCCGATATCATCAAGCTTTCGTTCCGTTCGTATTCAAATGACTCAGACATCCTCAACATTACACCTAATTTCACTCAAATATAAACCACAATCAGAATAGCATCTTTCATTCGTTGTTAATAATGCAATGCATTTTTTTCCTTTTAACAACTGATTATTGATGGATGCGATTTATCAGCGATTTTTGTACATTAACATTCTTCACCTCATAACAATAATTTATCACTGTTAAAAATCCCACCAAACTAAAGTAAGATAAACTCTGGCGTAGATCAATTTTTTGTGATAAGATGCGCTACACATTCGTGATCAACGCGATGTCGTGGAAGTGATTGAATGCGAGCCTGGTCTATATGTACAGTGACTTGAGTTCACTACGCTTTACTAAGTCAGTGTTGTTTATCTTTTCAAGATTTCTGTGCAACCAATTTACCAACCCCGGAACGATGGAATGCATTGTAGGCCGGACGGCCACGAACTTGACTCGAGCTTGCGTTTTACTATGGCACCTCCACCATTGTGCTACTTCGTCCTTTAGAATTCTATTACTTAGTAATAATTCTGAATTCAATACTAAATCCTCATCCCTCAAGTCAAGTCACCGTACATTTTGAGGTCACATTCAATTACCTCCAAAATGTTATGTTCAACACGAATGCGTAGGCGCAGAACACAATGATTAGTCAACACCAAAGCCTATATTGCTTCGGATTTTACTATAATTCTTAGTATTTTTTGATCAATCTCTTCAACGGACAACAATATGACACCGACAATTATTGATTTGTTAACAAAACGTGTAGAAATTAAGGAGAAGAATTGAGACATAAACGCTTTTAGTTTCCTTAAAGAAAGAAAGATTTAGTTTTTAGTGCGAAGTACCGCGAGTCTCATAATAGAAAATCGATACACGTAATTTTTACTTAGAAGAAATCAGTCTTACACCGATTATAGAAACTTATGATTGTTCAGGAACAACATTTTATCAATCACCTCTTCTAAAAGCTTACGTTTGAATTATTACAGTACTCTGGTCAGCTGGTCACGATTGGTGAGAGAAGGTTTTAGCACAATAGCTCGAACACCTGTAGATGGATTATCGAGTCCCGCTTTGGTTTTTTTTTGACTAACTCAGCATAATTAAGGATATTAGAACAAGAGCATTGTAATTTATTATAGTTGATAGAAAATAAAAAAAAAATCATATGAGAAATTATACAATTACTAGTTTTTAAGAAAACGGATATTCAATCTCAACACAGAATAACTAAAGAAGAAGTTTGTTATGACAGTAATAAAGGAATTTCACGTATTCTGTTGTATTTGATGAGTCTACCAACTCTTATAAGCGGATCTTGGAAGCTTTTGAAACATCGTTCATTTCATTTCGTTTCCAATCGTATGTTCAAATCAATCTCTGTTCCCGGCTAATATGCAACAATGGAACCGATTTTGTAAAAACTCTCGACGTTAATTTGCATTTACAACAATTTTCACAAACGTGTCGTTTTTTTCGTTCTAGAATCGTCAATGTGCTTCCTGTAATGCTATTCACTGGTACACTACGAGTGCGGGTACTTGAAGCTAAAGGTCTCCGTCCTACCGAATGGTCACGTCGATTCAGTCAAAACGAAACGGTAAGTGTTTGTTTATGGTTTGAAATTCACGATATAGCTATTATTTCGGTGCGTATTTCAGTGCGAAGTTCAATACAAACTTTCATAAATTCATAATTACAAAGAAGAAAGGACAACTTATCGATTGTCATTGACATTTTCATTAGCCAATGTGCTGTTGGTTGGAAAAGTTGTAAGACTCTATCACGAAACCACTTATAAGTAACGAATGGCACAACCATATTGCAGTACTACTTATTTCAAAAGCAGACCTACTTAACCTACTATTCAAATTTTCCCACTATATTGAAAAGTCTCTAGTATAAAGATCAGCTGTGAATCAGGAAAGGCAGATTTACTGTACCTTCAATCGAATTTTCTAAAACGCAACGACTGATTTGAAACAATAAAGCTACCAGTCCATTCTGTTAATTGTAATATTTCAAATATTCGGCTGAAAAGTGGCCATATTTCGAAAATTATTATCTGTTCTAAGACGCTGTTTTCATTTTTTGACCTCACGTATTTTGCTGCACTCCATAATTTCAGGCTGCGTTAGATACGTACGTTAATGTGGACTGGGACGAGTACCATGTAGGAACGACGGCCGTTCGAGCGAAAACAAACGAACCTCGCTGGAATGAAGAGTTTGTCGCAGTATGTTATGTATTATGCTTGGCTTACATCTAAACCGCTGTGTTTGAGGGTGTTTTGGTTCTGTTTTTTTCTTCAATGTTTCTGGTTGGGTGATGTTTTGAAAACATGTGAGTGAAGAAACGTTTGCGATGATCTGTCATTCTTCTCAGAACGATGTGCATTCGGGTCGAGCAGTCGGCTTCACAGTTTTTCACAATTGCGTGATGCCTCCGGATGATTTCGTAGCGAACACTAGGATACCATTCGACGATCTTAAAATAGGGAGCGTAAATGATATATGGGTATGTGGAAACATTTTGACTTATAAAATATTTTGACCTCAAATATTTCATATTGTTCTGCCAAAGTCGTCTAGTATGGTATTTATGACCAAAATAAGTACAGAAAGAAAATGATCAACATTATAAGAGGTCGATTACCAGAAACATTATTTTATTGGACATAATTTCATGGTGTCGCGTCCTGTAATGGTAGAAGTAAGCACAGTTACACGCGAATTAGATCCCAATCGAAGATCAACGAAGTCTTCTAACCCTTGGGGATTGGTGGATTAGTGTCTGAATTGTTCCGAACAGAAAGCGACACTAACATTGCTACAGAATGCTCCTATGAAATTATTACATGTACCGTTCCTATTAAAACACATCTATGACAACGAAATAAATGGGTAGATCATTTACCCAGTGAAATAGATCACACCAATACCTCTCATTATCCTTATTACAAATCAAGTCATCTTTTTGTTTCTTTATGTTACAGCTAGTTTATTTACATAAGGAATGCTTGATTTATTCTTAATTTCATTTAAGCCTTGAATTCTTATACGAAGCTATTTACAACGTAATCTAGAAATAAATTATCTAATGATTTGCAGGTAGATCTTGAGCCTCACGGACAACTTCATGTTGTGATTGAATTGCACGGCTCGGCTGTTGAAGGTATTTTACATCATAAGAGTTGTTAATTTTTTAATCGCTGGTCGCTTCTTTTTTTCTTCTGTCTTATCGCTTCTTTCAAAGGCTTTTTATTCTTTATTCTTTATACGTTTGTAAATGTTTTTTTATTAACGGCGTAACAAAAAGTTTTTACTAGTTCATACTTTAGTAAACCTATACAATTAGTCATTCTTAATATGTAGAATAATTTACAATATGTGTATAGATGGAGGTGCATTGGCGCAGTGGTGGAGGTGTCACAGTGACACACAGGTCGTAAGGCTTAGGTCGCGGCCGCCACCAAGCGTAACGGTCGTACCATCCAATGAATTGGTATTAGAGAAATTCGGATAACTAGCATTAATTTGATGAAGGGTGGTCAACTCAAGTCACTGTATAGACCAGGATCGCGTTCAATCACTTCCACGACATCGCGTTGAGCATGAAGGCCTAGGCTCAGCCCGCCACAAGCGATTGATCAATACCAAAGCTTTTCTTTCTTTTTTAAATCTTAGCTAGACCTAAATGACCTTCTCTGAATATTCTACCACAGTCGATCCACTAAATTGTTATGTACTGTTTTGGGAACTTATTTCCGGTCCTAAATGTTTGTACTATTATTTACTTATCGAAATATCCAGGTTCTGTTTTTCGCGTCTACCCATCTATTGTTTTTGCTTTTTTTCACTCTCAGAAGTGAAAATAGGAAGGTTTTTTTATAATCACCCTTCGCAGCTAAATAGAGTTAAGATCGAGAATAACGGTTTTATCAAATAAATACAAATGAAAAAAGGGTCGAGATGGTTTTTCAAATTCATGACAATCTCTTGTTCACAAAACTAGTGAGTGTTGTTATAGCAGATGTGAGAGCAGAACTCATTTATTTTCCCTCTTCGAAACTCAAACGAGTCTTCTTTTTATTTTGTGAAGTTGTTTGAGGAAAAAAAACCAAAAATTCATCTGCAAAATTTATCTGAAGAAACCAATAAAGCAGTTCTCAGAGTTTATTAATAATTTGAAAAAAAGGAGCATACTTTATGGTGATTTCATTTCTGAACATATGAAATACAGCTGTATTGTAATATCGATTGGTCAGTTTGAGACTACTTTGTCCAGCTGAGTGCAAAGTCATCAATAAACAAACAGAACTACTGCTTTTGTACTCATCATTATTACCTTGACAAAGTGATTTTGCTAAAACATTAAGACGTTTACAAATGACTATGCTTTAGAAAATTTCACTCAAGTGATTGTAACCTTAAATAAATAAAGGATGATTCTGAGTATAATTTTTGTATTCTTTCTGTATTTTTTCAAGCGATCAGTACAAAATAACTGCATTTAAATGAAGAGAATATAGAAAAAATGAAGTGCGATTGAGGCCTCACTTGCTTATTAGTGGAATGCGTAGATAAGAACGATGACAGATGCACTTTTGTGAATAATATGGCGTTGTCATCGCTTCTTGTTACCTACCACCTACTACATATGTAGAACGAATCGGGCAACAGTTAGAAATGAAGGAAAGTTGAACATGAATTCAGTAATTCTCAGTTGTAGAGTAATAATCAGTTGTGGAACTACAATAGTGACGTGCAGGCTTGAATTAGTTCACGGGCGCATCCCAGATCTACCATACCCGTCATCCCCCCGGGGTTGATAAATTGGTATCAGAGGAATCTGGTCAAGATAACTAGCACTAACTTGGTGAGGAGTGATCAACTCGAGTCAGTGTACAGACCAGGCCCGCATATAACCGCCTCCACTATATCACGTTGAGTATGAATGTGTTGGATTTCTTCATATATTTTTTCCTCAATTCAGAATCTCATCATGTCAACAAGGATCGCGTATTCAAGGAACGAACTGGTGCGTTTAATGATCGACAACGAAGAGGAGCCATGCGTAGAAAAATTCATGAGGTCTATTTTTCATATATTTAAATCTAACTTAATTTATAGTATTATTATTATTATTCTTTAATCTATTAAAGGTTACCGGTCATAAATTTATGGCGTTATTTTTACGTCAGCCAACATTTTGCGCTCATTGTAAAGAGTTTATATGGGGCATCGGCAAACAAGGATATCAGTGTCAAAGTAAGCAAAACATTTTTATATCTTGAAAATCGAGTTTTTTTCTTACCTGAAACGAATGATAGACACGAGTTACAATCTTCAGTGTATGAAAGCTGATGGAAATCGTTGAAACTTAATAGTTATTGTGAAAGTGTAAAAAGCTCACCAAAAATTCCCTCATAGAAATAATGGTATACCTGATTAAGCTTACAACTTTTCCCGCAACTATCTAGAATTTCGTATCCTGAGTGAAAATTTCTCGTTTAGTTTTCTAAGAATGGGACGATTTAAGGTTTAAATTATGCCTTCAATCCTGATCTATATGCACTACAAATGAATCCGTACAATTATTAATTTCTTTTTTTTACGCTAGTCTGCACTGTGGTAGTACATAAACGATGTCACGAAGAAGTGGTATGGAAATGTCCTGGAAATAAAACGGACGCTGTTCAAGAAATAAATAAGGAAGTTGTTGAGGTATGTCTACTTAGTCTCTACTTCACATGTTACTATTTGTGTATATTTATAATTTTGTCGACACTATGAGGTTTATACATTACTCTATCTCTTGAGTTATCTTGTAATTATCAGCTTAGCTGTATGTAAATGCCGACATCGGCTCATCAGATCGAAGTCGTTAACGAGCTAGTGTAGATAAGATAAGATAGTGAAACGTTGGGTGGTCACCGAACTAGAACTTCGGCAGTGTAATCGGTAGCGCAACAGACCGGATATCCGTGGATGTGGGTTTGAACTCTGCCTGAGGTTTC
Source organism: Dictyocaulus viviparus (assembly GCA_000816705.1). Taxonomy (NCBI): domain Eukaryota; kingdom Metazoa; phylum Nematoda; class Chromadorea; order Rhabditida; family Metastrongylidae; genus Dictyocaulus; species Dictyocaulus viviparus. The sequence goes on along the minus strand of KN716209.1, from coordinate 231,729 downwards.
AAGTTTCGCGACTAACTCAGCATTACTAGCATTTATGGTCCTGATTTCTGATTTTTATAGTTTTGTCGTTTGTGTCACCCTTAATATCATTTACTTGTTAATGGTATTAAAATAGCCTCATATTATTTAGACCGGGATGGGCCGATTTAATATTAATATGCCTCATCGCTTTTCTGTGCACTCATATAAGCGTCCCACGTTCTGCGATCATTGTGGCTCAATGTTATATGGCCTGATAAACCAAGGACTACAATGCTCCGTCTGTAAACTAAATGTTCATAAAAGGTAAGAGTTCTTGATACAGCTTTACGTTGGTTTGGATTCTATTTCACTCTATATTGAGTCATTAATTGAATGCTCTTAATCAAATTAGCCGGCATTGTTGCTCTGAAGTGCAATTTTATGTGATATGAGTGGACCTGAATTTACTATAATCCGCATATGCCAAGTATGTCGTACTCATCTTTGTCATGTCATGAGAACAATTTGCGACATTACTTTAGGCTTAGAAAAATGGCTTACATGAAAGTTAGCATCTCGTTGAGTTTTAAGCTTCACCGTAATCGTTTGATCGCTCAACAAAACTTTTGTAATTTGTAAAGATCGCAGCTTCAACTTTTGTAATTTATTCAGAAGAATATTACACCTCGTTTTATTAACATTTTCATAAACTTCGAATTATGAACTATGTCAACATAAATTTACAACAATAACGCGGGGATATACATAGATTTAGGACCCGGAGTAGATGAGGAATGACTATGAATGTTGCATCTTGCTTTTTGTAGTTCATAGCCGAAGTGATATTTTTGAACTTAGTTAAATTATGTTATCTTTTAGCTATAGAAATTTAGGACCTCAGCATTTTCTAAACTAACGGATGCAGTTAGCTTTCAATTAATTCTGAAAAGATATTTCATCCATACTATAATGAGCACCTTTGTACTCAATCTCAATGTTTTTTTTTTTACTTTTTCACTTGCTGATATTTCGAGTATTTTTGGTGTCAACGGAACGTGGCAAATAATTGTGGAATAAATGCAAAACAAATGGCCGTTGAATTGGCTCAGTTAGGACTCACCGGTGATAAGATGAGCGTGCGAAGTAAAAAAAAGGTAATATTGATATTTGAAATTTTTTTGATGCTTATTGTCGTTGTTGTTACATCAAGCAAACGATTCTGACATTGAAAACGTAGACAACTCTTACAAAATCTCTTTCAGCCTTCCATTACGACCGATTTCAATGCAGAACCAAGTGGCGGTGTATCTGATCCTGGAACAGGTTGAACCTCTTATCTCAATTTTTCAACTCTATCCTAGTTTTCTAATTGGATTTTACGTATTAATGTTGGCGTGTGTGTTACTATCAAGTTTATTCCAGCATATCTAGAACAAATATCTGAAGAAGAACCACCAAAAGTATCACGACCAACGGCAAGTGGTGCTTTGTCCATACAGGATTTTGCATTTATCAAAGTACTTGGCAAAGGATCATTTGGAAAAGTTAGTAGATAGTTTTTTTTTAAACATTTAACAAGCGTTGGAGTTCTAAATTGTTTTCAAGGGGGCACGTTGTGCAGTAGTGGATATGTACACGGTTATAAACGGGACCTGTGCAGGTCCATGGCCGCTTCCATGCCTACAAAATCCGCCAACCCTCCGTGCTTGGTAAATTGGACCAAAGTAATTTGAAAACGAATGGCAGCACTAGCTTGGAAATGAGAAGTCAACACAAGTCATTAAGTAGATCACGCCCGCATTCAATGACTTCCGCGGTATCACATAAGACACGGATAGATATGCGTATCCCGCAATCGTGATTGATAAACGCAGCAGCTTGTCTTAATTTGCTTACAAACATTTCTTTTTTGATAAAGTTTGTTTCCTTTTTTCATTCTCGGCTTGAATTCGGAAAGAAATAACAGATGATTTTGAACGAAGTACAAACATTACTATTAAAATTTCTTACATATTCTCAATATTTTCTTCTCGTCATTTATATCATAAGATTTTTCAGAAACGTTAGTGAAAAGTTAAAAAGAAATGGCTAAAGTTCAATATGTTTCTAAGTAGTATCGTTTATTATAGGTGATGCTTGCCGAAAGAAAAGGTTCAGATGAGGTTTTTGCCATCAAAATATTAAAGAAGGATGTCATCGTACAAGACGATGATGTAGAATGTACAATGTGTGAGAAGCGGATACTCAGCTTAGCTGCCAAACATCCATTCCTCACAGCTTTGCATAGCAGTTTTCAGACGCCAGTAAGTTTTGAGATACCGATGAATTCAACACTTTGAATTCAGTTGCTCGAATATGTTAGATTAATTTTTATTAAATTGAGCATTTGAATGTTGTAGAGAGCTTAAAAAAGAAGCATTCCACTAAGTCATTCGTGATACTGAGTCTTAGGAAACTCAAGCGGAATGTGAACTCGCACTAACAGATGTCCAGTGTTTTTTGCTGACCGATTGCACTACCGATCGACATTAGATATATAATAACAAAACCATTATAGCCCATCATTCTTGATAATAATTAATGCCCCAGTAGTGCAATCGGTCAACACAACAGATCGGACATTTTTACGAGCGATTGGCTCAGCATCATTATTAATTGTTGGGATGAAACCATTATAATTTATCATAGACAATAAGAAATAATATGTTTTTTTAGTATTATTAAGCATTTGTTACTCTATGAAGCGACGTTTTTCTAATTTTAGGATCGTTTATTTTTCGTGATGGAATACGTCAACGGTGGAGATTTAATGTTTCAAATACAACGAGCTCGAAAGTTTGACGAACCTCGTGCCCGATTCTACGCCGCTGAAGTCACTTGTGCATTGCAATTTCTTCATCGAAATGAAGTTATTTACAGGTTTGACGTCATAAGATAATATATTGGTCCATTTGATGTTCTAGATGAATTAGCGCTTCTTATTTGTATTTCTTAGAACGCGTGTTTGAGGTTCTTCATTGAAACTCGCGTAAAACACACCCTTATATAGCATTAATTTTGACAATTCCTCATGTCTTAACGTTGTCAAAGTCTCATCAGAAGTTTACCATTCCAGAACGATTGTTTTGTTGACGTTTTTTTTTTGATTCGAGGATGGCCTCTTTCTGTAGAATGCTCAAAAACGTTAGTATAAATGTAATAAGATTTCTTAAGGGATCTTAAACTAGACAATATTCTTTTGGATGCGGAGGGTCATTGTCGTCTCGCCGATTTCGGAATGTGCAAAGAGGGCATCACCAAAGAGAAGCTAACCAGTACATTTTGCGGTCAGTACAGTACATTGTTTACCATTCACTTATCAGTTGACTGCAAAATTTTCTTCATTAATGTTTTGTAGCTGAGTACCCTGTACTTGGGCATCATGTAGTTGAGTACCCTGTACTTGGGTACTCTGCAGTTGTTTTGGACAGCTTATAGTTAAGCCCCTTGTAGTTGGGCAGTATGTAGTTGAGCCGTTGGACTTTATAGATGAGACCAATTGACTCTTGAGGAATACGCACCGTGAAGATTTAGAGGTGCGTGTAGGATTTGTGTGTATTGAGTATTGAGACGATCGATAGTTCTCTTGTAGTTGGCTAGTTACCTCAAACTTGGGTAATTAAACCTTTATGCAAATACATATCAATAACACGACAACAAATAACAATAATTAACGAATAGTTAAAACAATAAAATACAATATAAAGCGATTGTGATTCAGTACGAAATGCATGATAGACCAATGTATCAACTGAGAATAAATACTGTTGAAGTTTGATTATACTTATGAGAGATTCGACGAATTATTCATGTATAAAGAGTGAAAAAGTTCTACTACTCAATATATGAAAGTAAGTAATATTCAGATATTGGTATAATATGAGTAAAAATGTATCATCAGTAAACTAATATGTCGGAGATGAGTAATAGCGTGTTGCGCGGACAGTGTTACCTATTTCGTAAGGGAATGGTGGCAGCTAATGGGAGGAGCCATCTCGTGCCCGACAAGGTATCGATAGATCGGTGTGGATGACCGATCCATCGATTGGTGTGTGCCAATGGGTGAACCATAAAGATAGGTGAAGAGTGAATATAGAAGAGAGAGAGAGAGAGAGAGAGATGTAAGCTAGAGTATAGAGTACAGGTTAGCTAGGGTTCAGGATAGAAAAATCCTCTATGTAATAGAGGATATTTTTTTATATGTTTATAGTTTGTTATACGTATGTCCAGCTGTGTGCCCATATCATAGATGTCTGTGTGACTTTGTTTATGCTAAGAAAAATCTATTTCATACTGAAAACGGACAGAAGTTTTAGTAGATCTTATGTATTACGGTAATCAATAAAAATGAGATTCATTATTGGTTAAAGCTACAGCTGGTCCTCTAATTTGTTTGTTGAAATGCGCAATATAATTAGTAAACGTTCTTTATGAAAATATGAGACAGCACTGTTAGATCACAGCGATCGAAGATCGCAAATCAATGCCGAATTGAAACTGCTTGCTTTTAACATCTTTTTTTCAACGAGTGGAACTCACTGTATTACAATCTTCTCTTTTTTTTGATTACTATTTCTGAGTGTGAGAATGACGTCATGCGGAAATTTTTACCTTATTGCTTATATCTCTTCGTCAAATATATTTTCGCAATCTTGTTTTTATGAACTGTATATAAACAGAGAAGACCAATACTCACTGCCATTCTTATGCGTTTATTTAGCCTTCTCTGATTCAACCAACACTTGTCATTACTTCTTCCATGCCTAATTAATATTTTATAATAGTACTTAATACTTAATGATTACTACTTAATTTCAGGCACTCCCGATTACATAGCGCCAGAAATTCTTCAAGAATTGGAGTACGGTGTATCAGTTGATTGGTGGGCACTTGGAGTATTAATGTATGAGATGATGGCTGGACAGCCGCCGTTTGAAGCTGATAATGAAGATGATCTGTTTGAGGTTTGCGTTTGATGTGCTGGTTTTAAGAAATCTTCACAAATTTTTACAATACACTCTTTATAGGGATTGTATTACTTATTAATTCTTATCAGAATTATGATTCTGAATGTAGACGTTTCATTACGTTGTGTCGATATTACTAAACGTTACTCTTGTTTGACGGTAGAATATTTGGAGCTCGTATTGAATCAATGCCATAAACTTTCTCTTATCGATTGAAGAAATGCGGTAAAAATAACGTCATTAGTAACATACCGTACCCGTTATGGTGACTCTTGTCTGACCCTATTACAATTTGCAATGTAGGAGATAATCAATTGAGTGGTTTTTATTCTCTGTGCTTTCTTAAGAAATCCTTTTTCTTCTAAATATTACTGCTCCGAATCATCTAATCAAACAAAAACATAGTCGCCTTATAGTTATTGACGATATCGGCTTTCAGATTTATATGTACTATGGAAATTTTTAATATTTAGTAAGATTTACTAGAATTGCACATCTCTTATTTACTTTCTGATCGATGATGATCTACCCAAGTTAATATCAATGAGCGCGTGTTCTTGGTTGTTTTTTTAATTCAGTCGATAATCGGAATTCTTTTGATCTTGCCGCAGATGTTATGTGGATAACTCCTCGCAATGCACAATTACAGAAAATAGGTGTTTCAGCAAAATACTTTCATTCATCGGTCATATTAATTTTGGAATATCAGTCGCATCGATCTATTCCTGATTATATACAAATTTAGACCTCGTATTTCAGGCTTATCCACCTCAGAGTTACATGATCCGATGTTTAATGATGCTTGCAACATACTATTTAGTTCTTTCTTGATTTTAATTTAGTAGCAACTTTTTGGTTGAATATTCAAATTTTTAGGCGATTCTCAACGACGATGTGTTATATCCTGTTTGGCTTTCGAAAGAAGCTGTTAACATTTTGAAAGCGGTTGGTTATTTGATAATTACACTATTTCAGATTTTTAGATTTCCGAATCACCATTCGTTTGCTTATATATTCGTAGAGATTTGCCTCAAAATATCGTTCACAGATCATAGCTACATTGTTAATTCCCTAGCTAGTCGATTATAAAATCGGCAGTGATTGATCTACCGGTAGATCATCACTTTATTGTCGATAGTGTGTTTGCTTTGTCATAGTGACACGCAAGCCTAAATCAGAGCGCGGCCGCCTCCCAGGTCTAACAAACCTACCATTCCACTTTCCATCTTTTGTTTTCAAATAACAATTATTACGATATTGTAGTTCATGACGAAAAATCCGTCAAAACGACTAGGCTGTGTACAATCACAAGGTGGTGAAGACGCTATTCGAGCTCATCCGTTTTTCCGTGAAATCGATTGGGATGCACTCGAGACACTACGCGTGAAGCCTCCTTTCAAACCAAAAATCGTTCGTCATCTTTCCCAGTTTCTGCATTTTTTTACATTTAACTGAGTTTCTTTATGGTATAAATGTTTTGATACAATGAATATATGAATACTTTTCGATATTTATTCCAGAAATCTAAACGCGACGTTAATAACTTTGACTCCGATTTCACTAAAGAGGAACCTGTGCTAACTCCTACAGATGCTACAGTGATTCGTTCGATTAATCAAGAAGAATTTCGCGGATTCACATTTGTAAATCCACATTTTGTACATTGATTTCGATCACAGGAACCTCATTTGCCGGTGTGAGTTAACACCTAGTTAAGCGGCATGACGTTGAATTCTGTGGGTAAGCATCATGTCAACATACATGCAGTGACATATCATAGTATCTCGTATGAAACGAGGTAAATGTCACATCAAATGATCTGCTAACAACTCTTCTTTGTCCCTATATGAACATTCCAATCCCTGCTTGCCTCATTTGTGCGTGTGCAATCTTTTGAAATATAGAAATAGCATATTTTCTATGTACGCCTTATTGGCCATGACCACGTCCCGCCAAAAGTTTGTCTCATTCGTATGTGTATGTCCCGTTGTGTTCTTGAAAATATTATTAAGATACTAGTCGTTTTCTTCTCATTCTTTTAAATTTTATTATAGTATTCGTTAATAAGCTAGTCACATAATCCCTAAGTACATTCCGATTTCATGCATCATAATGATGACATTCTGTTTTTGCTGGCGGCGCCACTTTTTTTTTAATTCACATTTGATCGATATTAGGCAAACTAAGAATAATCTCATTGATTTTTTCTGTACTTTGCTGGCTAAACCATGTAAACTGTCATCCAGCAAAGCTTGAAAAAATGCACTCTTCAAGTTTTTTCTTATTTACCGCCGCTTAATCGGAACAGTTGTTGCGAGTGATTTCTGAAAAATCTATAAAATTGTTAACAATCGATAAAACACTCTTACTTGTTTGTGTTGATTAACTAATGTCCCCATTCCAGATCATAGTAGAGCAAAACTTTCATGGGAGGTCAAAATTTCGTTACGTATACTGAGCTATATTGATTATCGATTAAGTGTCATTAGTATCAAGATACATAATTTTTTTGCTCTCATCCTCTCAAACTAGTGCGTATTAATCAATTTCGAAATCTTACCAAATATTTGATCGTCGTCTCTGTTTGAGCGTACGTATTTTCTCAGCGGCATCCAACACTTTCCTTTTGATCGCTTCTGTTCGTCTTATGATTGTGATGTACCCGATTCAGTGATTCGATCTTCCGTCGTTAGTGATTTAAATCAAAGCTTTCTACATCATATTTATTAACGTATTTGAATGGATATAAAATTTAAGTTATAATGAATGTGAGAAACTTTATTTTATTAGCATCATGTATCTACAGCAATTAAATTGTACTATTCACGGCTGTTCGATATGACAAAGATTCGCTTCTCATTCTGATAAAACCAGGTCCTTTACTAGCATTGCTTCGAGCCTATGATGAATGGAGTTCTGCTGAAGACACAGTAAAGCTCAAGCACACCCTATCGATACGGTGGAATCACCTTCTTCATAGCTTTGAACAACTTAGTGGTATTCTTCATCACCTTCGTTTATCGTCAGATTTTATTCAAAACTTTCACAATATCCATCATATTCAAACAATATCCATAATATAGTAATATTTCAATAGATAATATAGTTTATGAGCTATGCCTAGGGATAGAATAAAGGTGAGAAAATAATTAAGGAATTCGAAGCATGAGTCATTTGCTGTTGTCGAAACTTAGCCCTTATATGGCGGGATATATATACGTGACTTGAGGGCTCGACAAACTGTAACACAGGCCTCGATAGAATAATTCCTTGCCTTCAAAAATATAAAAAGTCATGATGATTTGCAAGTTGAAGACTTCATGTGTCAAACTGATTAAGGTCATATTGATACAAAATCTCACTATACATTTTACAATGAAGACTGCGATTAGAATATTGTTTCAATTGAGATACAACAAGAAACTCTATTACTAGTATTGTTATTATTATACAATTGTATTTACATATTAATCAACTATACTATTCCGATTATACTGCACTGATGTCACATCGAGTCGAATTCGAAAATTTCTAAATAATTACTCATAAGAATGCAACATAAATTTATGAAACACGTAAGATGTTGGACATTACAGAGTACAAATAGAAGATTGTAGGTTATCAGTATCTTGTGCAAATGGAAGAATAAAACGATACTAAATAATAGTAACTCACTGGAAACTCAACTGAGTTACATTGTTCATTGTCGCTTTTCTCGTCCTTGCATGGCCCCTTGCCGCTACCAAAAATGGCGCGTTTCCATGCTTAAATTGTTTACATTCATCACTGACTCAAAAAATAACGTACAAGCGACGAAGGAATTCAAATGAGAAAAGACATCATGGACGCTGATCCTTTACCCTTATGTCGAAATTTAGCATAAGAACTAACTTTTGAAAGAAGTAGTAGGTACAGCACTGGAAGAGGAACAACGGCGAGGTTGTGAATCCTCAAACGGACGATTAAGAGACAAAGATAGATCAGAATTGGTCAGGGACAACCGACCCACGTTTAACTGCAATAATATTTACCACATATTATGCAAGAACTATCATAGATAATAAGTGTAATTCAAATAATAACGAAAATAATAATGGTCGATTTCAAATAATATTTCGAAATTAAATGCGTTACATAGTATTACATAAGATAAGATTAGGCGTTGATCAGTCCGAGTATTGCGGGCATATTGTATTATATGCAATGAGGTTATATGCGGTATATGCCTTAGTGATATTGGGGATGTGAATCAATGCGAGCCTGGTCGATACCATGGCATAATGGGTTTTCTATTTGACTCAATCAATAACGCACCACACAAATATTATATAGCCAGAAATGTAAAAAATGAAGATAAAACTACAGGAAGAACAGTGCATTCCTACTGCTACTACAAGAAAAATGCAAAACAGAGAAAAATTCTATGCTTTCTCGTTTAAAAAGGTAATTTTTGGCTACACAGTAAGTGTAGAGCAAATATCTAACCTTTCCCAGAAATAAAGATGTTTCTAAAAGAAACGTAACATCTTAGAAGATTTCAAAGCACTTAATTTAAAACCGAGATGAAAAATATTCCTGTTAAACTCGTAGGTGTTCTGACTGAGGCTTCATAGCCACTTTTCTTAGCAACTTAAGAACTTAACAAATATGAAAAGCTATGACATAAAGACGACTTGCCAAGCTTTCACTGAGTGGAGCAATAGAGGGAGGAAGTTTAGCGCTTTCTTCTTCAACATCATCAACAGATTTATCCTTATCTTCTTCGTCAATTTTTGTCAATGAATGCACTTCTAGTGATCCGAATCCACCTAGAAAACATGTTTAAGTACAAAATTTCCTTTTCAAAGAAGAAGAAAAAATGCACGCTGGAGATAATTTCTGAAATTTTGTTATCATTTCGCAGGTACTACTCATTACTAGCTTTCTTTATTAGCTACAAAACTCAAGAAAGATAATCGATAAGCCTATTCTTTTTTAATGCTCCATTTGGAAAACGAAAACTTTACTACATATTCGTCTCCACCTTTCGAAACAAATTTCATTATATAAAAAATTAACCTTTAAGACTCAAAGTTTGATGTGACTTCCGTTTAACATAAAATGTTCGGAATAATGGAATAATTTGAATAGAAATAGCTTCTGCCACTGCATAGATGGACTATAGCACCAATAGACCACATTGAACAACACTAACATAGACGTTTTGCTTTTTTCTGCAACTTTATTGATATATTTCTTAAGAATTCGCTTACCAATTTCATCGCCCATGACATATACAGCACTTTCCATATCAGTATCTGAGCTGGCATATGTCGTTCCTGAGGTGGTCAGAGTGCCTAATGTTAATTTCTTAGACAACTCTAAGACAAACTGCCCGAATGAAGAGAAAAATCATTATCACGATCGTTAAAAACTTACTACAGTAAGAAGTTTGCATTGTATCTCTACCGCACGGTTTTGCAGTTATGACGCCATTTAAAAACTCCTCGCATCGATTGATAACCGTTTTCTCATCAGAATCCGAAGCCACTGCACATTCTGAATGCCAAAGATCCTATAAAATAGAAGTAGTAAGAAAAGTACATTTAAGCGCTATATTTCATTAATTATTTATTGTTTATTAAAGTATAATAAAAGTAACAGTAAAATCTTTCAAATAAAGCTTACTAATGTAAACTATAATTTCAAAAAGCTGGATTGTATGTGCTTCTTTAGCAATAGCAAATAGAATATGTATATTTTATTACATTTAATTGTCCAAAAATATTTAAAAATTCACGTTGCGTGAAGAACATCTCTTAAGACCATCACGCGAAAATTGGAGTGAGACAATTTGGGTGTAAAATCGACGGTAGGCAGCTTCACCACCTTCGCTTCGCCGATGATATCGTATTCATTACACAAACAACAAACAATCAAAACAAATGTATGCCAATTTCGACAATGGTTCTGGAGAAATTAGCCTTGAGCTAAATTTCAAAAAAAAAACGATGTTGATGAGAGACGAACAGGTTGGACACATGATAGAGCTAATGAATCATGACCGGTAAACACGAGTTGTAAGTGACACTCGACTTCAAACGCACTGTAGGAGAAGCACTAACCCGATAGTTAGACCTCTTCATGAAGGCCCTAGAAAGTGTTTATGATGCTAAGCAAATCTCAGGAGCAAAAACATCTACCCCCGCGCGCAGTAAGGATAAATGAAAGACTTATTGATGCCCACTCGATTCTGTCGATGACCATGTTACTTGAGACGAGTTAACAAGTTCCGGGAGAGTTACTTGAGGTAGAAGTCTCCAATTTTCAAAGAAAAAGAATTTATAAGTGAAATCCAAAAAATAAATGAATGAGAAGCTTATTTCGCATCTTTTTTTTTGCATATTCACAAAACCAAAATCAAACGTACATTCTGATGAGTGGTTTTCTCTAGCTGCTTGATTCGCCCTTCCAATGAGTGAATATAATTCACTATTTGTTCGGCATGTGCGTTATGTTCATTAACAACAGAACGGACAGATACAGCGGAACTCCCTATTTGTTGGCTAATCATCCGAAGAGCATTCTCCTAGAAACCTATTTGGTATATCACAATTTCGAATGAAGCTTTAAGAAAACAACGTCTTCGAAATATTCATAAGAAATTTATGAACTGATCGATTTCCTCGCAGTTTCAGTAGTAAATATGTTTTGACATCATAATTTTGAACAAATTAAATAACTTGGTAGTATTAGCTCTTATATCTATAATATGTTTCATTCGTCGCTAAAGAAAACTTCAAACCTTCTGTGGATTGGTGCGAGGAATGTCACAAGCATTCTTCGACTCATCGTACTCCTCGCTACGCTCACTGCTTCCACAACCTTAAATTGTAAGCCAGATTTCACCGCTTTATTCATAAATGCTAATGCAGAAATAAGAAACGGGAGCAACTATTTGGATAATGAAAAAATAAGGTTCTAAGCATTGTTAAACTTTGCTTTATTAAATACATTATTGAGTAAATGTGATTATGCAATAAAGTGTCCTTCAGCGTTAATATAGCTTCCTTTTCTATCAAATTTAGAACAAGCCACCAAGTTTAAGAAATGCGTTCAGCAAATGGATAAGGTGCTCCAAAAATCACGCATCTCCGATTCTAAAACTACACTGCTTCGGCTACAAGGTTTCGCCAGATACTCCATATTTTCCAAATCGTCTTCTTCAGGTTTAACTTGAGGCTCATCACTTTAGAAGCATAGCTACAGTCGTCTAACATTTGTTTGGCTTGTTCGGTGTTTGGTGTAATGAATACAATGTTACCGACGAAACGAAGATTGTTGCCAACCTTCGATTTTCATCCTCATACGGTATCATTCTATACCTCGCACGACGTTCTCAAACGTGGATGTGAATACTTTTGACGAGATGGTATCGTCTTGCCAGACATCTCTTTTACTTTGACGATATCAGAATAAAATGAATTTCTCAAGCATACAATATCAACTGATCAACGCCAAAGCCTATTATACCATGTATATATAAGCCTAGTTATATCCCCAAATCCTAATAATCACGAAAATATCAGAACCGTCTGTTAACTGACCAAGATCTTCACTTTCTCTATCGTCCTCATTTGAATAACCAGTAAATCGTTGCCGTTGTTCATCTAAGTAGAGACAGAGTTGCTTTAATTCATCATTTTCACGAATTGAATCCATATGACGCTCCTCTAATTCATGGAACCGCTGCTGATTTATTGCCATCTCCTATGAGTACAAATTAAGTGTATGCACTCAATCTATCTAGAATGCTGATAAATTGAAAAAGAGAAGCAAATCGTTTCATATGCGTTTTCAATCTTCACTAAAACTGGACAATACGACATTAAAAAAATAGGAAGTTAGGCTTGAAATTAAATTTTCTTTTATTTTGAAACATGGAAGCCAAAAATCAATATCATATAAATGTAATGTCTAAATGAAAACTGCGCCGTGTTTTACGTTGACACCTTATAGAGCTGCGCGGCGTTACGTTACTATTATCACTATAAAAACACATACATCTCGATTAATAATTCTCAATAAGAATGAAGCCTTAAATGAAATCCACACAAAGTACCTTAACGTTCAATTTGAAATGAATATCAGTAAGCAATTCCAAACCTGTTTCATCGTTTGACTAGTATATCTGCCAAATTTTTGCCATTCTTTTGCCAAACGACGTATCTTTAGACGATCATCGTCAAGAAAACAGCAGAGGTCACGGAGTTCCTAACAGATAAATTTCACGAAGAGATACAAAAGTCTTTGAAAATCGATAACAATCACTAACCTTATTTGCAGCCGTCAGTCGCTTGTTTTCTTCTTTCAGCATCCGTATCTCATTAACATGCATCTAATTGATAAATAAAGTAGTAGGTGGTCAAAAATAAACGTAAAAGTATACATGAAAATTAGATGATATAAAAATTTCCTTGATCATGAAACATCTATCCATTTAATTTAGGTAACCCTCTAAATATGGCAATGGTTTAATGTGAGTGTTGGAATGAGAAATACGAAAGGAACTAAAGTTAAGAAATTGACACAACTTCAAAGCTACGTTTACATTATAAAGCAACTTGGCAACTTGAATAAAAAAAAACACTTCGAGAAAGGTTTCATGGTGCGATCAATTCTAGCCTGTCAGATACAAATAGTGCATAATTTATCCTTACAAACGTTTTTAAGAGAACAATAATTTATAACAGCCCGACGTAAACCAAAGCTATATAGGAGAGTTCTAATGTAGAACGATGAGCAAAATATCTCATGCTCATTTAAAGATTAATGTAATCACAAACGATACAAATAATCTATACATCTATACTGCATAACTTTATAAAATATCTTGCACAAAAATAACTAAAGTTGCCAATATTTTAACGTAACAATATGACATTGAAAATTCTTCCCTCAATATTTCATTTTTTGAAATGAACCTCATGAAAATCGGCGAACCTAATAACCAACATTTGTGTATACTATATCATTCACTAACAGAATTTCAAAAAAACCAACAAAATGACTTACTTTTGAAATGTGAACGATTGAAAATATAATAGAAAATGAAACAACGTATTAAATTATACCTCAACTCGGCGATTAGCATCAGTGATCAGTTCATTTTGTACTCGCATAAGACGTTGATTTTCAGCGTCTAACATTTTACAGCGATGTTTGATATTTTCGTATTGTAGTTGTGCTGCTGAATATTGAACCTACAAAAAAACAACTTTAGCGAAAATAAATTCGTTTTCAAACAGAAATAATATAGGGAAAGAAAAATAGAAAAACCATTTAAGTTATTAGAAGCTTTGATGTGAAAGAAATATTTCTGTGTAGAAGTATAGCTGATTGCCCAACTTCTTAGCCAATCAATAAGTCCAACAATTCAATTTCCATAGAGGCCAGCCAGAAGCTTTCTTCTTTCTTAAGCCACGCAACATGATCACTACTAGAGATATTTGTGCTAAGCTCAGCTGAAGATGAACGACAGATGATAGATTCGAAAGCTATTCAAACATAGCTCTATATCGAGCTCTCTTCCATCTGAATAAAACCTCAAGATCAAGGCAAATTTTGTAAGACAGACTATAGAAATATAGTCACGTATTCAATATCTTAGAAAAGACACGTGGAAAAAAAGTATGAGTACTCATTATGATAAGAATTAACACAGATGGGCAAAGAGATTTGAAGTGAAACACAAGATATTGCACGTGCCCTTTTTAACAACCATATTTAATAAAAACAGTTGTTAATTTACATCAATAAGCTGTATCTGTTATATAGATAAGAGATTAGGGAATGAGTCTAATACGTATCACTATGAATGACAGCCTAACGAAAAGACGAACCACCGATAAATAATGATAGGTGGGCATTGCCTTCCTCACTAGAAGACCAAACTAGAAGATCACACTACAAGATCATTTTCTATATAAATTGCTAATTTAAACAATTAATAATTAGCAAGCTAGTGAAGAACTCATGAGGTTACTTGTATTTCGGAATTCATCACGAATAAAACACTAGAGAACCTATAGGGAATCCACATGTTAGAATTTTGAATTACTAACAGATCACACAAAATCGAGTACAAAATCAATATTGACTTTATTTGCAGCTAAACTCTAGTTGTTAATTTCATCATACTTTTCATTACTTCATACGCTTGAACTTATTTCACCCCTTTAGTACATGGGACTGTTAACCCAATAGTGAAAATGTAAACCATCGACTGAACGAATGACCTACAATGTCGTTTGGGCTCTCTCGGCTTATGGTCCCGATCTGTATAGCGTAGAATTGCTCCGCCCATTATCCAAAATATATGAAAGCATTCTGACTCGTTTTCTCCCCTCTAATAAATTATATTATTGTCGTGTATATATTATAAATTTATCATCTACTTTATTATATTATTATATTGTTATTATGTTTTTATTATATTGATTGTTACGTTCAGAGCAAAGGTTTAATTACTGATGCTCGATATAGATTGTCTGGCTGCCGGTACTGAGTCAACATAGGGTTAGTGAACAGATGAAAGTTATCGAAAAAATATAAAAATGAAAATTGTGTACAATAAAGAATTTTAAGGGCAATAAGAGTAAGAGGAATATACCGGTTTTGGATACGGTATAGCATATGACACGATATGAGGTGGTGATGCGACTCGAGTGACCGGCGCATGAGGTACTTGTACACATACTGTAGGGTAGTGAGATGAACCACGACCTGTAAAACAAGAATTTCCTTTTTTTTAACTTTTTGGAAAAATTTTGCTTACAAATATACAAATATATGTAGCGTAGCTGGGAAGTGTTCCTTAGTCTCCACATGGACACCTAACAATAAACGCATCAAGAATCGCTTCCGTTTTGGTGAAATAAAACCACAAGGACGCACATTTCTCCGATCCAATAAACGCCGTTGACTACCTGTCGTGAAGACCATGAGAACGCCTAAGCACAGCTTTCTCAGAAATCCAGGAAATTAAAGTTACCCCAGCAAAACTTCGTTTTATGTACATAGTGTCATGTACATAAAAGAACGCGACCATGAACGATAGTCACGCGAGAAAGGAACGATTGGAAAATTACTTAGGCCCACAGACCCCGAAAACGAGCCATCCAAGATAGCTAACTGCACGAGTCACGAATTCAAAAACAAGAATTCAGGTGCAAATATGCTATTCAACAATCATCCGTGAGCTATAATGGTAAATCAGGCCAAAGTTTCAGGACCATACTTGTGGCTAAATGGATCGTACCACTTTGTTAAGATAAAGATGACATGAAAGAGGATGAGTAAAGAATTAGCAATGAGTTTTCTCATACTACATCACCGCCAAATCTTCTCAGTGTGAAGTTTTCACGATAAATTCGATGCGCAAAAAAGCTATAAATATATCGTTAGACGACTGTACCTAACGACTGGTGGGAACAAAGCCTCTAAGACGACGCACAAACATACCATTTCCCATTTGGAAATTTCTGAGGTTGGAATAAAATAAAAAACATGAAAAATCAATAACTTATAACTTTCTGGTACTTCACATATTTTCGTTTTGATGCTTTATTTATTTGTTCTCGTAGTACCTTAAAGAAATTTACTAATGCAGAAAATGCTACTACCACCAAACAAAATCGAATAAGTGACAACCGTGATTGAGGAACAGAATTGAATTTTTTTACTTGACCAGCACACACATTCTTCGGTTGTCGTTTTATTCATTCAACGAAAAACTGATCAATATCAAGTTTCTTCAAATGGGAAATGCCGACCAGAACAGACTTAGTGAGTAGATGAGTAATTAATCTTATTACAAGGTCCTTCTACTTTTCAACAATAATAATGCCCAACGAAACGAATAAGAAATCACAGAACATATCGCACAAAAGGTTATTGCAGTCCTGATATCGAACTCTTTCAGTACTACGGTGTAATCAACACTAGAAGTGTTTAGTTAATACACCAAGTCAACAGTTGTATGATTTGTTAGATTGAAACTTAATAGTACGATCAACTTTTTTGTAGATATATAGATTGTGTTAACTTTCTCAAAGCGTATACTCCCTCACCAGTAACTTCAATGTGTCGTTAAAGAACTTGAACTTCTCTTATCAGCAAAAAACGTTCAGCATCATAAAACTAGTCCTGTATATTATAGCGCTATATTCTACGAAAAATATTGTAACAATTTGTTATAATCCATCAAAATCAATGCCAATGCACCTTTGATCTACAATACCGAGTAGCGTTTGGAGCATTTCTCATCGAACAGATTTCTATTCGATTTCAGTGATAACAATTATGATAACTTGACAAGGATTAAATCTCTTTCATCTCCATATTACTGCACTACGGTACAACGACAACTTGTAACGTGTTGTTGATCTACTTCTGTAATCACGAACAATCAATCCCACGCAAGCCGCTACTTTTTTCACAATCTTTTTTTTATTCAGAGGATTGCTTCAGGAAATGTCTCAAAGAGAAAAGCATACTTATTGGAAGATAGAAGAAAAAGAAACATGACAAATAACTTCAGAAGGCAAAATATTAGTGATGGTGTGTCTGTTGTGTGTTTAATGTGTCACTTGCCTTGACCAGGGAACGCATTGACGCAGCTTTCATCATATTCGTTTAAGAAAAACAACTAATTTCAGTACTGAAACTCAAAGTTCCCACTTTTTTGCGATGACATTGAAGTGTTAGCCGATTTGTTATCACCAAGCATTCGAGCATATTGAAAAGTATTTTGCTCTGTGGACGCAGATGAACTGCTTGCAATCGACATCTGGAATCATTCATTAAATTTCGACAGGCAGATGTGTAGTGACATAACAATAGGATATAAATTTTCAAAATTTATATGAAAAAAAAACGATGTAAGATCTTCACGGAAAAATTCGTCTACTAGACTCTGAGGTAAATGTAATGCATACGTCGTCCAATATTGAGAACTATTATAACTCATGAAGTTATCAGTACTAAAGAGAAATATATTTATTGATAATGATAAAGTGAAACGTTTTTAATATGATGATAACTCAGTAACATTCTAGACGACAAAGATAAATATGATACTCAATGGGAAAAAAAAAAGAAGAGTCAAAGTCAACAATGATATACTTCTATATAATTACTAGTAATAATGAACTCATTTTTTACTCATATTCTTCATTATTCAACGTTAATTATCATGGCGATATAGTAGAAATTGTAACCAATTTCATAAAGAATGTCTAGGTACGAACTGAAAAAATGACTCGGATTATCTCGATAAAATCACCTCAATAGTCAATAATAGAACAATAGTAAAATCAATATAAAAAACACACGACAGTTGAATTATATGAATTGATCAGTTAGAAAATTTCATAACTGTTTGTATTTATTATGAAAAACATAATCGTTGAAAACAAACATGGATAAATAAGAACGAATTTTACACAATTATAGTTTTTTGGGAAGTAAGGTGACACCCGAATTGTATTTCACTATCGGCGTTGTCATCGTGTCAATTGAGATTGATCTCGAAGCGATAATAGCCTCACAAACGTGAGTGCTATTAAACGAAACTGTGACGAAATCTTTTTTTTTCCTCACCTCAAAACACATCAGGTATGAATAAACATATCATTATTCACACTGATCTTATTTTTCATCATATTTAAACTGATGATATTCGATTTGATTATAAAATATGCCGTATTGATTAGTTAAAAAACACCGTTCCAACTTTATGTTAAGGCCTTGACTTTGACCTCTTTGAAAAGTGAAAACAATAGCTATAAACAACTCACTTAAACTAACAACTGACTGTATATACACATTACGTAATGATTGAGGTATAAGGTACTCACTATCATACAGCAAACGATGTAAATTTTTCATTTCGAAACATTGTGTATATCTGTCAGTCAATGTGTTCTTTTACAAATATTTTGCACACAAAAGTGCAAGTTTAAAAATGTTACATTTTACAAAGTTTATATGAATTACAAATGATATATCAACATCAATATCAATCAATCAATCAATCAATAAGAGTTAACAATAGATAAAATAAAATCTAGTTAACTCGGCGATTAAAAGACGATATGATTTTGAATATGTCAAAGCACAAATGTATGTAAAAATCTTGAGTTTTCAATTAGTCATTTAAGTGCACTGAGGAACCTTCAGGCGTTTTCTAACATAACTTGAAAAGAAAACCTCAATTTTTTCACTCATGACTGTAATTCACTCCATAAGTTATTAGAGTTAATAGTGATATGACGAAAATTGTGGATAGTTATTTCTTTTTCAAATAAATACATTATTTAAATCTGAATACATGATAAATATCAACAATTTCGAATTCTTGTTGTAACAATATAACGTATATAACCATTTATATTGAAAAAAAACACAAGAATCTTTAGGCAACGCCTTCAACAGAACTGGTTCAGTCGGCCATCGCATAACACTGTAGGGAAAGATAGAGAAGAGATTTTACAAAGTCTAAAGCATAGTGATAAATAAATTATAAGATATCGTAAATGACTAGGCAAGTAAAATTTCCCATGATTTTAGATTCATTCGACTTTATCACTTAACTAAGTGGCCAGTATTATACGTAGAAAATATCTCATTGATTGCTTATATGCAAAACTAAAATCTGTGAAGTGAGGATAATTCAATTGAAAAATGAATATTATTGAAGTTTGCACAAAGAAAACGACTTAGCAGCGAGTGGTTTCGATCCACCGACCTCTGGGTTATGGGCCCAGCACGCTTCCACTGCGCCACGCTGCTTCCTGCACGAACGCAGGAAGCAGCGTCCTCAACAGTGATGAAATCACGGAGTAGTAATGAGTAACTTCAGTCTGGTTTACTGATTTTTGTTCATGACGTAATCCCATTCTTGCTTTTATAGTTTGGTACTAATTTTAGATCATACACAATTTGGTATGTGTCTGTCAATGACTCTTCCTGTGTTCTACAAGCAACATGTCCGAGAAGCAAAGTATTGAGATATGACGTGTTGACACGTATAGCGACCGTACAAAGAATTTGGATGGTCAAATAGAGATCAAATATTATAGAGGGTTGAAGCTTACATATAGCTATGATTGATATGTTTCCAAAATATTCTAACATTACATTTTGCTAAGAACATTTCGTTCATAACTAAAACTGTATGAAAAATGGTTTATCAAAGGTTAATTTACCTCTAAATAGAGGTACGTGTGGTCTGCTCAATTAATTAAAATAAAACAAGACATGTGAAAAAATGGACTTCAACAATAGAAAAAGAAACATCTTGAGAAAATGAAAGTTCTCCGATCAACAAAAGTTTTTTTATGTGAATAACACTTCGTAAAGCTCAGCTGTTTCAGGTAAACATAGACGTAGATCAAACAAAATGACTAGAATACGAAAACAACCTAACGAGGGAATTCTCTTCTATTTGATCTGATTCATTCATAAACTTATTCAAATTATTTATTAGTATTCATATTTCAAAGCCATTATGACGTCCAGAGTTGATGAAATGACGAAACTTTTCACGAAGAAAAAATACGATACGGGCATTTTCTTTGATAAGGAATGGAAGATTGTACATCGTAAGTACATAATCAACAACAGTTTGATGGAGAAGCTTCCAGAATCGATTGTCCATTAACCTCGGCATTTGAAATACAAGTTTCTCCTTCAAGGTTCAGAAAAGTCGACCTTGTTATACAGTGTTGACTGCCCACATAGTGATATTCCAACAATTTAGGATTACCTAAGAAAACCATATAAGAAATGTAGCATATTTCGTGCTTGGGAAACAAAGCCTTTTCACCTCAGAGCAAAATTTGACTCCGAATAAAAGATTGTTGAGACATATGATGGGATATTTGGCGACTAATACACTATAGGCTTTTAGAGCAGAACGGAAATCTAAATTCATAGAAGTAAAAATGAAGCTGGTGATATTCAATAGGAAGGACGTCATGCTACATGATGGTAATGCTTGGGGCCATATGCTGCTTTGGGGATTCTTCAAAAAACTGCAAAGCTAAGCTGGGAAATTCTGTCACATCCATCATATTACCCTGACTTAACGCCTTCCGACTATCACATGTTTTTGTCCATACAAAATTCTATGAAGGACAAAAAAGAAATTCAAAAGTGAGGAAGGTATCAAACAAACACTGATTTGTTTTTTGCATGAGAAAATGACATATTTTTTAAAAATTTGATATACAAATTGTTCTCACGCTCGCAAATAGCCATTGAGAATAATAGAAAATATTCGATAAAGTTAGAGTTCAATAAGGTTTATCTGAATGAGTCAAGAAAAAAAACAACTGAGTATGATGTTAAAATCAAAACATTAACGTATTTATTGACTAATTTTTTTTGATTCTTAAAAAATTTTAAACAGCAGAGTTTTGCCTAAAGACGGTGTAGTGACTTGAACTCTAACAAGAAAAATCGATATTGTAGTTTGGTACTATGACGTCGTTACTAAGACGTCTACTAAACGATTGTGATCTATTGATCAAATCGGTTCAATCGATCTGTAATTTACAGAGAGAAATTTAATCAATGAATCGATATCGATGTTGTCTTAGGAATATTTTGCTATCCTGAACTGTCTTATGAACAGACTGATGAGGAAATGTCTACATACGAGTCATTTCCATAATGTATGATCGATATGAGGAATGTGTAACTATAAAAGCCTAAGCATTTGAAAAGTAAATGGAAACAATAATGAGGATATAAAACAAACAAATAATTTGTTCTACTTTGAAACATTTGTAAGTGACAGTATTTTACAACCAATAACTAGTAAATAGATTTGAAAATCGTTATAAATTCATAAGAAATTGAAAAGAAGAAGATAATATGAAATCAGATTATGTAACTCATAAAATTTCTTAATATTATTGTTAATCAGATGACCAGCGGAAACAAAAGTGACTCATTATTATTAAAGTTCTTTATAGAGCAAACGTTTTGCGATCAATATCAATTAAAGTGATGCAAGATACTCAATGAGTAAAAACAGTTTCAATAAGAGTTGATTCTATGATATTTATGTAACACGTTACAACTTAATCATTCAAAGAGGGAATACTATTACCTCAAGAGTTACATTTGTGATATTCATATAGCACGTTACAAAATAATCATTGAAGGAGATAATACAATTACTAGTTTTCTAGAAGAAAAAAAAGATGAGGTTTGATTACTAAGAGGTTCTGCTATTTGCATGTATAAAAAATGATACATAATGGTTGAGTATTCGGAAGATATTACACGTTGATATTTATTGATATCTTCAAAATCACCGTCAGTATTCCATAGCTAAACATAGACAGAAGATAGTAAAACGATTCGAAAAACATGTGAATTTTATGAGATTGTCATGTGAACAATTGTGTTCAACCTTATTGACATGATATCATTGTACATACAAACAACTGGTTTTATGCTTGTTGTTATATCGAGTTCACAAATATGACAATCATTAAACTCATCCTATGTTTCTGTATAGAAAAACATTAAATTGTATTGTATCTAACATTTGTTAATTCGTCGATTCTTAGTTTCAAAAAGTAATAATTCATCAATTGTACAAAGAAATCCCAGAAAGAAAACTCAGGTTAAGGTCTAATCGTTAGTCCTCAGAAAGCTAAAAGAGGACAATAAACAATAGCTTACGCAATTGCAACATATTTTAGATAAGTTTCGATAAGAAGGGATAAGTTATTAGATATAATTGACTCATTGATTGAGTACAAATAAACAAGTTTCCGGTTATTTTATAAACAAAACAATCACCAGAAGTGCATAGATAACAACTGTTGACAATTACACTATCTAAAGAAAATAACTGCAAGTACTGCCAAATCAGAAATAGCTAACACCTCTCAGAACTAAGGTCACGGCAACAATGACAGCTCAAGACAATAAACATTATGATCGACTAGACCTCAAGGTTAACACGCTGTCCGTTACAGAAGACGATGCTTGATCAGAAGAATTAAGAACAATATTGTCGTCTACGAAACAAAACGGCAAACAGCATAATTGCAATATGGGTGGAAATACGATATATGGTGAAACTAAATTTATGAAACACAACGTCACATCTCGTTGTGCCTTCAAAACTCACAAAACTGTGCACCATAAACAGAGTTCAGACGAAATTTTGAGGATCAAAGCCATGACAACGAAAACCAAAACAAAATTTGCATATTTTTATAGAGACAATAACCTAGAAATGTGCTATTGATATTGAATCTAGAAAGTGTTGATCAGAAGCGAATGAATAGAACTTTTAAGGGAAAGATACACTTCAACTGCATGAGTTCTGAAGAGGAAATCTGGATTGAATACTCTTTACAACTCAATGCGGACACTAATTTTATATGAGAAGTTGCACTGATGCAGTATGCTGACACACCTCCGTTGACAAACGACACAGTCAGGTGGGCCTTATGGCGAAAACCGATCTATTATGGGACCGAGCACCTACCACCCATCGTGTCGCATCGCAGCCTTGACGAAGTGTTCACATCGAAAAAATAGAAAAAAAAATGAAGAAGAAAAAAGTTAGAAAACAAATCCCTCAGATTCACAAATGTGTACCATGATCTACTGGATCCCACCTCAAATAACATTATATAAAAATCAATGAACGGTACTTTCTGAAACGTTTAACAAAACGTGTTCCGTGAACTGCTAAATATGCTTAGGTCGTCGGACTTTTGTCCTGAAAACATGCGACTAGTACCATAATAGCGAGGGCGTTCAAGAAAATGATGAAGAATCAACTTTGATTTCTCGCCGTCATAAACATATTTCAAAATGCGACTGTATGCCTTTAATATCCATAAGATTCGAGGAAAGGGAGTGAACATCGCTATTTAACAAACCGACTGTCCCTATATTACAACAGAATCACCAATCCCTCACATATCAATCTCATACGGACAGCGAGAACTGCATATCGTTGAAAGGCGAACACTATGGTGATGCTCACAACGCAAATAAGCGATTGGTGATGTTAGATATAAAGAGACGGCAGAAACCTACTCAAAAGATGTACAATTTACAAGGATAACACATTAGGGGCGCAGTGTTGTAATGGTGGTGGTGCCACAGTAACACACACAGAAATAAGATTCGCTGCCGCCTCCCAGGCCAATCAAGTCCATACCTCTGGAGAGGGCAAGTTGGTGCTAGAAGAAATATAGACCAAGCTTACATTCAACTACCTCAACGAAAGTACAGTTGGACACGAATGCATATACGTATCCCGCCACAGGGAATAGTCAACGCCAAAGCTTATCTTCTCTTATCTTACCTTATAAAAGCCACAGAATTTTTAGTAGAAGGAGCGAGTTGCACATAATTGGAAAGCTAGGCGTAACAAAGTAAATGCGTGAATTTATATGTTTATTCACTTTAATATCACATTTCAAAGCAAATTCAAGATAATATTACAAAGCACAGAAAAGTACAACCATACTGATGTACAACACCCAGATTATACACTGATCTTTGCAACAAGCGACTGGAGTAGAACAACAAGTTCCCAAAAAAGAAAAAAACAATCACAGATATTGCTACATCCGGAAAGCCATAACCACAAATTAATTCTATCAACCAAGTCCGTGATCTTCGAATAGGCCTTGCGGAGTCTCCTCCTGTAAAACAGGAAATATCATTCAAATAAGGTGAAAAAAGACAAGAATTTCTGAAGCTATTTGCGAAGAAAATATGTGAACAGTTATCCAAGAAATACGTGATGGTATCTTTCTAACTTCAAAAGGATTAAAGTACAGAATAGAATGAAATCAGAAATGAATCACAATTTTATCACAGATCAGGCTTAAGCATTACTTGAAAGACACCGAATATTTCATTCGTTTAAAAAAGCACGACAAAATAAATGTTAAGGATACCGAAACGAAGTATAGGACTTGTTTATTCAACACTTACAAAACCTTCATTCAACTCCATACCTCCTGAATTAAATCCTGCGCTGCAATAGCCTTCAGCACTTGCTTTTTACTGGTCTCTTGAATTTCTCCAGCAAGCAAAAATTCATCCAGGATGAAATAAGCCTTCTCGAAATTAAAAATAATATCAAGCTCGCAGACCTGAATCGGATGGAACTAAATATTGAATAGTAGTATATACTTTTTGTTAGCTTGCTTCACACATTTTATAGCACTTCACTCATTGAAAAAAGATTTAACTGAGAATAAAAAAAAAACTAACACTCCCAAAGTACTTGTCGAGTAACTCTACATATCTGTGGATTACTTCTAAGCAGATCAATTCATTATCAGTTTGTTCAATAGCGCAGCAAAAGTACAACGAAGCATATCTAGAACACTATCAAGAATCATTAAATTAAATACTCTACACATTTGTAATTATCAATCCACTCTCCAACAACTAACAAGAACACTAGATAGGGCGCAAGATGCATAATAATCAACGTTCTCAAGAAATTTTGCTGAGTGTATAGGAATGGATCGGTGTTCAATTCGTCAAGTATGAAACGTAGATGTGGAGTAGAAAGCTGTTAGTTTTGATCATATCAATAGAAAAGTGATACTGCCCTCTATAATGCGAAAATAAGATTACTAATTCGTCTCATAATACTTTTCATAAGAGATCGAACAAGTTATGCAAAATTTGAAAAGCTTTTTAGGCCATTCAAAAAAATCAGTAATTATAGCATAAATCTTAAATCATGAACGTCATTCTTCGACTACGTGTTTCTTAAGGTATTTCTACACAATTCCAAAACACGTGCTGGCATTTCACGTTAGAGATTTATAATTCCAACAAGTACATGTCAAAAGTGAAGCAAATCGGATAATCATATAGAACAAAATGTATGAAAGACATATGAAGAGAGTTGTAACATATAATTGAAAATGGTCAAAACATTGTTCTACATACAGATTATTCATTATTATTTATTAAGATAATGACGAATTTTTGAGGGCACGTCGATCAGTGGTAGGGTGGCACAGCGACACACGAGCTTAATACTGTATGCGCGGATTCAAGTCCAGATCCAGGCTATCGGGCATTCTATCCTTCAGAGGTCAGTAAATTGGTTTCCGTAGGCACAACGAAGAAAATGATGCAACTTTTGAAGCATGAAATTCCAAATCACAATAAATTAGGATTTATATAATTCTTTAAATAGCTTATAAGAAGATAGGGTCGTGAAAAACATCAATAAGGAATATGACCACTTAACTCAGCACACTCACGAGAGCAAGCACCAATAGTTTATAAATTACTAAGAAACGTCTATCTGGAAGAATGATCAGGCTTATACGCGAATATGGAGCAGATAAAGGCACAGGCAGTTACCGTAAGACGGTTTAAAAAGGAATGCTTGTGAACATGTAAGGCATATACAAGCATATATATGCATAACGCAAACAGAATTGAAGGAAATCATATATACAACTCTTACCTCTTGTAAACTATCTTCAGATCTTTGTATTCTAGAAAGGCGCACATCTTCGGCTTCCTTGATAAAATTTGCGTAATCAGTTCGCGACATATTTTCTTCTTTATCTATAAATACATGAGTACACAAAACTAGACTTTACGTCCACGAAGAATGCAAAATTATCGCTCGTTATTGAACGAAGATTACAGACTGTCTACATACTTCTACTTCAAGCATTCAAAAAAAAGGTAATAAAAACAGACAATAAATCACTTAAATGCCGCGTGCTCAACATGTCTAGTGCTGACATGCCGCATTACGATCTAGGACATCTCCATGATGATTCTTACATATTGATTAGATCAAAAAGTGTTTAATTTTCAAAAAAAAAAACATATTGTGGGATCGAGTAGACGATGAGAATTAAATTGTCCCAAAAGTCTTATATCACCTGAGTGGCAATGTCATACAAATAGTTGCATAGTGCAAGAAAAACAAATAAGAAGTATTTTGCACACACGCTTCAAAATTTTTAATAACTAGTGTCACCTTGTCCTGGTAAGCAGTGTACCACTTCTGTAGCCTCAACTTCCCTTGACGGCTGAACAAAAGCATAAATTGCATCATTTTGCCTCTGAAAATCGGAAAACAAAATAAATGCAGCTATTTTTTCTCAGAATGAAAGTGACGTACATACGTTAATGTATCCAGTACATATAAACACATAAGCGTGTACATGTATATATGAATGTATGTGTGTGTAATTATATATTGTATACACATATATATACACTATACTATGTACACATAGACACTAAGAAAGTAAAAAGTGCTCTGCTATTAGGTCTGTCCGGAATACTGTCCACACTGCATTTTGCACGACTTTCAACAAAAAAAAATGCTACACAAAAATGTAGAAACATAGTGAAAGAATTTGGTGAAGGTACAATTTCTGATAAGACATGCAGAAAATGGTTCAGAAAATTTGAAACAGCTGATTTCAACTCTTCTACTAAACCACGTTCTGATGTTACACCATCTTTGATCGACGACAATGTTGTTAAAACCATGTTGGAGCAAGGTCTTTTCTGACATAATCGGAGATCAGAGGTTTTAAGCTCAGCAAACCATTTCGAACCATATTCAGAAGATAGCTTTGATGTGGAAATATTGGAGATGGGTGCCATATGAATTAGGTCAGAAGACTCCAATGGAAAGGACATCATGATATCGCCTAATCACATGCTGCATTAGGAACTTTAAAAAATTGCAGAGCAAAGCCGAGAAATTCTGCCGCATCCAACATATACTCCTCCTCCCCCTCCCCAAACATATACCCCGGATTAACATCCTAAAACTGTCACTTGTTTCAGTTCTAACAAAACTTTTTTTCAAAGGCAAATAATTCAGGAATAAAGAAGGTTTTTAACAAGAACTGTCCAATTGTTGGCATCCTGGCAAGAAGTAATTGATAAAAATGAGTATTACATTATTCAATGCAAGAAAATTCTATTCAATACAATTGACTGTAAGAAAAACTTTTTTGCTTTATTCCAAAACGTACGGAACTTTCTAGTACACATTATATACATTTGTAAACGGAGTTTCCTGATCAGAAGTTGAAGCTAAAAGTGAAAACGTCTGGATTGGCAAGTATATCGTGCTTCAAATCCACAACGTATATTATTTTGTCCAAACCCTTCTACTCAACTAAATATCAATTACCTCAATTATCAATAGTATTTTAATAGCACTGATAAAATCTTTAATCTTTTCCAAATTCGATTTATTCTTAAGCATAAATCTCCTGAAGTGAGGCGGAAAAATAAATTCCACCAATAGATTTGCAAATGTTGTTAAGCGTATTAGTTATAACAAGCACATTAACGACACATTGAAAAATATTGTCTAATTCGTAATTCATTCTCAAAATTTCTACGTATTTCAGAGGAAGAATCTACCTGTAAGCAGCATTTATCAATGTAATTCTTTAGATTTGTTTTCTTGTAAGAAATTCTTACGTTGGTAAGGGAAATAGGGAAATTTAGAAACATAACGTATACGGAAATACGTATATGGAATTTGAAAGTCATGTATGGACTATTGAGTGAACTGGATGCAGATAAAATGAGAAGCGACAGTACTGGTGTCACATATGAATTCCTGAGCAACATTAAAAATATTAGATAATGATACTAATAATTTAATACATAGTAAACTACACCATCAATACTTTCAAATAACTCTATGGTACATCAGGCAGTTCAAGTTTGAAATAGATCTCATAACACGATAGAGTGATTAGAGATCATGTTGTCAATTTTTATTTAAAGGTTCCGTATATGCATATTGCTTTTGGTCCAACCTTTGTTGATATATATATCATCACTTGTTGCCTAAATAGTTGTTAGTAAGTGTTAAGAATTCTTTCTTATCTTCTGATTAAATTTGAAATACTGTTATATTTTATGTGTTGTTTTACATTTGAGACATTAGCGTTTTATCAATGACGAATGAGCAATACAATGATGATACATCGGAAAATGAATGGAATTATACGTGGAAATTTGTCTTTTTCCACAAGAATTTTTGATGAAAAACTACATCAGTGCATGTGTTATTGGATTAAATTGATAACTGAACCAATTGGTTGATAATTTTTAAATAGCATTGAATGACTTTTGTTCTACTTCGTTACGTGAATACCTATCCTTTTTGATATTACTGATGCGTTCATTATACAGATGATGTCTTTTAGTTTTTCTCCAAGTTATGGGGCAGCAACAGTCTGGATTTGGCGGGAAAGGTAACGAGAGAGGTGGTGGAGATGCTGACAAAGAAAAGAAAAAGAAGTATGAGGCACCGATTCCTTCTAGAATTGGCAAACGAAAGAAAGGATCAAGAGGACCGGACACAGCAAGCAAACTACCTGCTGGTGAATCAATTTTAATTGAAACTAGTTATTTCAAAGGAGCTGGTTTCATCATAACTTTTAATAGAAAGTGAGGATTTTTGAGTGTAACGGTCTATGGTTTGCTAACATAATAGTCTATGGTATTATCATTTTGCTTCTAATGGGAAAAGTTTTGTATAGATAGTACCTTGGCTGGTATTAACAATTTTTTGAAATCGAGAAGAAATAGTGATCTCCTATTGGTTTACTAACAGTTTTGAATATCCAGTCCTAATTAATTTAGTTACACCACATGCTCGTTGCCGATTAAAGCTGCTGAAAAGTGAGCGTATTAAAGACTATCTTTTGATGGAACAGGAATTTATACAAAATCAAGAACGTTTGAAACCGCAAGAAGAACGTCAAGAGGAAGAAAGAACAAAAGTGGGTTTTTGTTGTATTGCACAAATAAGTTTATGTAAATTGGTAATGCTGATAAAATAATCTCCTAATTATCGTTTATTCTTTCTTCCCATCGTGTTATTGAGCCTAATTGGTTGACCCTTTCGTGTTTATGTAGTAATTAGAAAAACTTGCTAACGACCTAGCAATTTTTTTAAAATTTCTATTGTATGAACCTAAGGTAGATGAGCTCCGAGGTACGCCCATGGCAGTAGGATCACTGGAAGAAATCATTGACGATCAACACGCTATTGTGTCAACGGTATTTCTATGTTATGATATCTATGTATTCGTTTTTTATTTATTTCTGTTAGTATTGCAATAGTTATTTCAGAGTGTTTGAGTGAACATAAAATTGCTGGATTTGTTTCAGAATGTGGGAAGTGAACATTATGTCAACATAATGTCGTTCGTTGACAAAGAGCAGCTGGAACCGGGATGTGCAGTGTTGCTTAATCATAAAGTGCGTGATATTTTCATTGAAATAGATGAACTCTAAGGTGCATGGTTCTTAAATAACTTTATGTACAGAACCATGCTGTTATCGGCGTTCTTGCTGATGATACTGATCCTATGGTTTCCGTAATGAAGCTTGAGAAAGCACCACAGGTTAACTGGTTTTCTTTTTTCAACGATTATCTAGAACTGTTGTTTTTTTGTAATATGGTTCAAGTGACGTAGTTTTGGAAATTTTTGAGGTATGTGCGCCATATATTTCAGTCTGTGACATCCTTAACTGTTTTTCTTCTAATTCCATTGTTTGGAGGTATTTCAGGAAACTTATGCAGACGTTGGTGGTTTAGATCAGCAAATCCAAGAGATCAAGGAATCTGTTGAATTACCTTTGACACACCCAGAGTACTATGAAGAAATGGGCATCAAACCACCTAAAGGTACGGCTAACGAATTCTTCAAACATTGTATCGGATGAATTTTCCTACCTAGAATGTTTAAGGAGTAATATTATATGGTTGTCCTGGAACGGGTAAAACATTATTGGCCAAAGCAGTCGCTAATCAAACATCAGCTACTTTTCTTCGAATTGTTGGTTCGGAGCTCATTCAGAAGTATCTCGGCGATGGACCGAAAATGGTACGAGAGCTATTTCGTGTCGCCGAAGAAAATGCTCCAGTGAGTACTATTTGATGAATTTTTCCTGCGTTTTTTGTCAAATTATCAACGGAATGTTTTCAAGTATTTCTTGGAGATCATGGAGTTTTTGAATAGTTTTATTTTAGTCAATCGTATTTATTGACGAGATTGATGCCGTTGGGACAAAACGTTACGACTCCAATTCTGGTGGAGAGCGTGAGATTCAACGAACCATGCTTGAACTTTTGAATCAATTGGATGGTTTTGACTCACGTGGCGATGTCAAGGTACTTAATATCAATTGCAAAAAAATTTAAATGACGCTATATGCAGTATTGATAGATAGAAAGAGATTTGGCTCGTATTTATATTTCAATTCTGCAATTATAAATATCAGTTACACAACAACAAGTCTATGTAAATAATCTTTTTTCTGCGTTATATGGTCTCAAAAAAAATCAATATTAGATTAGTGGCGGTCGGATATGCCTTAAGACTCCGCAGTTCCTGAAAGTGATATGTTAATTTTTGGACCAAAGATAAATATCATTCAAGGAGCGCTACGAATTCACAAAATATACTGTTTGTTGGGTCTATTTGTGAACTACTTATTTTTTACACTTTCTTTAACCTATATTTAAGGTAGATATAGGCTCTAATAAGTTCATTTGTTTTTGTTTGCTACATAGTAGAGTGATAAATTTGATTATTCCCCCATTATTACAGTTGCGTTATAAGTCACCTTCCTATATTCGAAACAAAGGAGATAATCATTATATATTGTGTGAGGTGTTCAATTCAGACAAACGTATTGAAAATTCGTTTAATCCGCGCTCTCAAGTCAGGATGTTTTGTTCGAATTTCCAGCACAACGCTCAAAAATAACAAGATGTTTGTTGCTACCGGTTTATCTACCACTATTAAAGAGCTTTCTGCCCATTCTTTGCTATGAACATAAGTATTTAGCACGCTTGTTGTAATTCTGTTGTTTTTTAGAGCAATTTACGTACTCTCAATTATTGTCGGTTTTTTGGACTGTAATATTTATTATATGTGATCAATATAACCTTTTCTATGCTTTGATGATATTTTTCATAGGTGTTAATGGCAACAAATCGTATCGAGTCTCTTGATCCTGCTTTAATTCGCCCTGGGAGGATTGATAGGAAAATTGAATTTCCACTACCCGATGAAAAGACTAAGCGAAGGATATTTCAAGTAGGCTAAGGCAGATCTGTAAATACAATGTTTACGTGATAATGGGAATTTTTGAAGATCCATACTTCTCGGATGACATTAAGTGATGATGTGAATCTGGAAGAATTTATCCTAGCGAAAGACGATTTGAGTGGAGCCGACATTAAGGTTTGTGTAATGAATAGTGGATATGCTTTAGGCAACTGATTACTTTTAGGCTATGTGCACTGAGGCTGGCCTGTTAGCGCTTCGTGAGCGTCGCATGCGCGTTACGATGGAAGACTTTCGTAAGGCCAAGGAGAATATTTTATATAGAAAGAAAGAAGGAGCACCAGAAGAATTGTACTTGTAATATTATATTTTTGTTTCCACCACTATAATGTTGTGTTCATTAATTTTATATTCGTTGGACAGTATCAGCTGTAGTCTACGTATTTATTTTTATCGATCTGAAATTCAAAAAAATATGTTGCCGACTCATAAAATGGTTTCTAAATGTCTTTTGTTCATTATTTCATCGTTTATAAATGAATTGATAAAACATGAATTGCTGGAAAGCGTAATTTGCATCAAGTTTGTTTATTGAGGATGTACGTCTTTACAACTACTTATTTAACGTAACTACTTATTTAATTTTTTTAAATGTTGCTTATTTGGAGTGAGAAGCTAGGGTTCTGTCTGAATAATCTAATTTTTAAGCAGTACTAATGAGAAGGGTTGAAAGGCATGCTATTTCAAGAAGTGTAAATTTGTAGATGAACTGTGATTTAATATTTAGATTCAAAGAAATCGATGATTTTGGTGCTTCTGAGATTACGCTGCTTTTTAACAGCTCTGAAATTGTTTGATCTACGAGTTTTTAATGAATTCGGGGATTGATCTGATTGATTGATTGATTGACAGACTGATTGTCTTACTGTAGTGCGAGGGCTGCTCTATTTGTTAATCTATTTTACATTTATTCATTAAACGGAGGGTTTTTGCGCTCCCCTCCTTTTTGTCGATATAGTTGCATCATTCAATTTTTGCTTTCACATATATACATATATATATATATATATATATATA
>KN716209.1:168442-198228 GCA_000816705.1 Dictyocaulus viviparus | reverse complement strand
TATATATATATATATATATACATGTAATATATATATATAACCAGTGACGTTGACATTCATTGGGTTATGAGTATCGTTTCAATCGGATATTTTTGGAGATAGTGTTGGTTTCTGAATGGTCCGGAGAAACAAAAACAAAACTAGAAGGGCAGATACGTCCATTATTGTAGAACATGATAAGTCAAGTTCAAATGGATTTGAGGATCCATGGACATCAATTGAGAACAGCGAAACAGTTACTGCTAGTAAGTAGAAAATAACCGGTAATTCTCTGATGATTTTTCTATGTGGTATATTGGTCAACTTTTGTCATTGGTCCTCCTGCTCATCTCATAATTTTGTTTCAGGAGAAATGTATTACAAATTTACTCCAGAGGAACCTCGAGTCAATCATTACGAGAAGGTTCGCTGTCCAATAAGCACATGCGTCTAGACTCCAATTTCTAGTGACAATTCATTTAGGAGTTTTATTTATTTAACAAAAATGTAGAATACAACCACATCTCTCGAGATTTGCGTCAATAAGTTGTGTTTTCAACTTAATTTAGTTCAAGCACAAGAAACAGCGCATTAGCGATGGCTTTGATGCAAAGCGAGTAGAAATTCATAATAAAGTATCACGTGGAACTAAAAGGACTAGAGTTAACAGTGAAGTCGTCTACAATGATTCTCCGGCTCATAGAAATTCAATTAAGAAAATGGGAAAATGTAACGTTTTTTCTTTTGAAATCTTAATGTTTTGTGCACCTGTCATTTATGCTTCAGATGGTGAAAGCATTATAGATACCGTTTTTGCGGATGGTACAAATACCTCAAGAGCTCATCGCATTAAAATAGATGGGGTATGGCTATTACTTCTTTACGACGACTTGTAAAAGTCTATAAACAAAGTGTGTTGCAGAGAAAATCTCCATATTCTCCGAAATTGGCTGCTGTTGATGGTAAGAAAAACACAAATAATTGTTTTTGTTTACTATTTACTTCTCTCTGAATGTTTGGCTTTACCAAGGGAAAAGGTCAAATTTTGCTCGAGTTGGTGCCTGTATTCTGTTTCAAGTTGTCACAAAGTGAATAATCTTAGTGGAAACGTTCCATTCCGGCTAATTGTTTCAGTTGTGTAGCAATATTCTTGTATATCATCTATGTTGTAGAACTATTGGTTCTATTGATACACTATGCTGCGATACGGTAAAGATAAACGTGTGTATATGAACGATGCCTTTTGTAGGCTTATTTAGAAAATTACTCGTTGCTATATTGCGGGTTCAATTTACATAGCTTACTTAAAGCTGAAATGCATGCAAATGATTGCGGCGCAACCTCGTTCGTTGAAATAAACGTTGCCAGAATGATTATAACAATAGTATTTCAGATAGTGAAAATTTGGAAGTGGTTGGGAGCGACGACAACAATGGTTAAGTTCATCTCTTTTATTTTTGTATTTTTCTGCATGGAATTAGCGTAATTGGAATAGAATGTCATATTTTAAAAATGTGTACGTTTAGTCATTTGATTACCATCCAAGTAGCTAGTCCTCATGCTGCTCAAGTTAGCATTGTTTTCAAATTAGCTCTACAGATTTCGATAATGATGAAAAATCCAACGATAATGAATATGTGGAGCATGATGTTTCTATTCTCAGTGATGAGGAATCCTTTGCCGAGGACGAAGAAGGTGATACTGAGGACGAGGATGAGGAAGAAAACTTTTTAGAAGTTGGTTATGAAAATTTTTTGAATCTTACAAATAGGAAACTAAAGAGCTTATAGTCAGTGGTGAAGCTCTTTGGTTATTCGTTTGGCAACGTAGATCATTGCCGCCATATTTTGAACTGTGTACTGTGTAAGTATGGATATAAGAATAAAATTCGTTTAAGAAAAGAAGAATGGAGGCTGGTAGAATTCGATCAGTACAGAGCTTTTTTGGATCTGTTTGTGAATTCTACTTGTGTCAACAAGCCACCAATTTTAGGCAGAAATATCATGATTTAAAGGTTTCTGCTACCGAATTTCAATGATGAACCATTCTTTTTTCTTCAGAGCCTTAGTGAAGAATCAGATAAGGATGAGGAGATTATTGATGATTCGATTTCACCAAATACTGATGATTCAGCTGTAGACGTCAATTTAAGAGACGATCAAGAGGCTGTGGTTTTACAGGTTTTATCATATGACATATTCAAAGCCACTGAATACGCTTTTCAAAATACTCTAGATGTGTAAATTCTATTCCATTTTATTCTCTGATTTTACGTACTTAGAAACGTATTTATATGTCATTTACATACATAATGTGCGCGTTATCTCTACAGTTTATTCACAGTTATATTAATTAAACATTAAATTTATTCCAGCATCAATGTGGTGATACAACGCCTCACCCTCCAGATTTTGATATATTTCCATTTACTGATTGCGATTCATTTGTTACTGCGACGCGTGCATTCGCTTGGATGGTTACCCCATGTGATCCTCAAACATTTTTCAAGTTCGTTTATCTTTGCTTCCGTTTTATAATTATGAGTTTGGTTTTTTGCGGTACCATCTGTTTTCCTTCAGGAATTTTTTCCAGTCTAATGCGTTGATTGTGAAACGCGATGCTCCAAGTTACTACGGCAATTTGTTTTCTACCGAACGTTTTGTGGAGTTGATACAAAATGTAGGATCATTTTATTTTTTGAATGTTTTCTAGTTATTTACAACATATTTTCCGAATATTCCTACAGATATCTCGATATCTATCTCATCTTTTTTCGATAGGAATTTGAATGCCCATTTTTTTTTTGAAGAATTATATGGAGTATGGGACAAATATAAACATTGCTGAATATAAAGATGGAAGTCGTTTCACAATGAATGGCGCTGGACGTGTTTATCCAAATCATCTCAGAGATCATATTGCTGTATGTTTTCTTTTATTTTTATTAACCACTTTTTTAATATCCTTTTGCTATCTATATTGGCTCAGGATTATTCTTTTTGTCTTGTCGGAATTTCTTTTTGTAAGTATTCTCATAGTTATTAATATGCTCGTATGCTCACAGCTTTCATTCTTTCAAGCTTTTGGTTTCTGCTATATTACTTTTATTAATATCTAATTTATATCATAAGTTTTAAATTTGAATTCGAATCCTTTACTCTTAAAATACGTCTTCCTGAAGACTAATTAAATCTTTATTTACGATTGGAATTTAAAATAATAAAGCTCGATATTTAGGTAATTATGTTGGTAGTCGTTTTCGTCGTTTTTAAAGTCAAATATTCTCTTACAATAAATTTTGTTAGTTAGTGTGTATATCTTTATGTGTATACTATCAATCAGCTGTCTGTGAATTATTGACCAATTTCCCAACATATGTTACTTGACCAATCATTTTGCGGTTCTGTATTTCAGCTTGGGCGGTCTGTGCAGTTGGTGAATCCACAAACTTTTGATGATCGAGTGTGGTACCTTTGCGAAGTTTTGCAGGAGATGTTTGGTTGTTTTGTTGGCGCGAATTCGTAAGTGTTTTGCTGTAAAAATTTTTTCTGTTTCTACAGTATTCTACTTGTTTCGAGCATCACAGTTTAGTTATCTGACTCCTTCTTGTTCTGCTGGATTCGCTCCACATTGGGATGATATCGATGCTTTTTTATTACAATTGGAGGGTAAGAAGTATTGGAAGGTTTATGCTCCCAATTCCACTAGTGAAGAACTGCCGAGAAACCCTAGCGGTTAGTTCTATGTATTTCTATCATATTTTGAGAAACTTCAAATTTTTAACGATTTTAACTATGACCTCTTAACATCTTGATTATGACAAACTATTACGTTTCCTTGAAGATTTTCTCATTTTTGCTTCACCTCGTAGAAAATACTGGTACTATCACGGAAAGTTTGTATATGATCATTGCTCAGTATAAGACGGCGATTTTATCGTGATCACGTGTATAAAAGTATTTGTGCCTTGACAAAGATGAAAATAGTTTATCGTTAAGCTATAAAAAGATTTGAATAATATTCAAAAACACATTATACTTGCAACAGTGTTAAGATATCTTCATTACTTTTCGCTTAAGGCAACTTCACTGATGAAGATATGAAGGACAGGACACCAACGCTCGAAGGCTGGCTTGAAGCTGGAGATTTGCTCTATATTCCTCGAGGGTTCATTCACCAAGTAATTTCATGAGTTGTACTTTAAAATTTTTGCAAGCACCAGTCGTTTCGCCTTGAAATTTTATTTCTATACGGATCTTCCTACTACTTTATTCGCGACATAATAATTTAAGTTAATTTACGATTGCAGCGATGTCGTTGGGATCATTGTTTTAGCATTAAGCTTCTAAAGCTATTTAGAGAGCTACTGTCAAGGTATTGCTGTTTAAACTTTTTGTAGAATTTCTGTATTAATTACACTACCCGAAGAGATACTAAGAATAACTGATTGGATTTGAATAATCGAAGTAGACTCGATGCTGCGCAATAGCATTTCTAGTAATCGCTTTATTTGAACATTTGACTACTTCAAAAGCTAATGGAAAATACATAAGTATTAAGTATTTATTCTTCTTTTGATCGTTGAGACTTTCGATGTAGGAGTAAGAAACAGTTTTTATATGGTTTTAGAAGTGAATAATTTATGTGAACTTCAATTTTTCTAGCAAATGTTTCTAGATTAATTACTTTACTTTCCTAATCATCGGACATAGGTCATAATATACTAGAGTAGTTTTTTGAAAGTGTACAAACGATAAGTGTGTTTTCCGTAAATTTGCTTAACGCTTAAATCCGTGTTTATTGCATGTTTTTTGTTCTAGGCATACACATCAAGTGATGTTCACTCTCTCCATCTAACTATTTCAAGTGGAAGGCATTGGTCATTCGTAGACCTTATGGATAAACTCGTCAGTTCTTTTTGTTCCATTATATGAGATGCTAGTATGAGCTGTAATATAATCTACATAATTTGACCAGTCGTATCATAAAGCTGTATTGCGGTTTTATACTATAATAGTCCATTGTACATATGATGGAAATTACCTAGTTAGTTTACTTTGTTCATTGAATGTTCTCCTTCAGAAAAGTAGAAAAGTAAAAACTGCATTTTTTGAACTGCTTACTTGTTTACTGAAATTCCACAGGAGTTATTACCAAAATAATCTGGGAGGGGGTAAGCAGCACTGAACACTCGGTAAGCGACGCTCATCTGAAATCATTGTATAGGCGATTATCATTCAAATAGACGAAGTTAGAAGAACAATGAATGTGTGGCGTATCTCTACTAGGATATATGCTGTGCGAGTGGTAATGCTTACCGTTATGTAAGATCCTCACTTGATCCGCTTACCTAACAAGAAAAACCAGGAGAATTAGTCGTTTTTCTGTCTACCCTACTCATTACCTTTAATTCAGCAAGGTAGTTGACTACTATGAAATTTTAATAGGTATATAAAATAGTTATACAACATTCGTGGGAATCTTGTTGATACTTTCTTGTATGTTTTTCTGTAGTGAAAAGCTCTTAAGTTTCGTATAATTTAAAATAATTTTATCCTTTCTGTCGACGTTATATTGCTAGTCAGCTCATTAAGCGTTCTATTTCTTTTTTATTCTTCTGATTTTTTTGATTTATCTTCTGATACGTCATTTTTTTTTCATTATTAAATTTACTCAAGGCACATTTGTTTGTTTGTGGTTTTTGTGGATTGGTGTGCTAATGGGGTTCTTCATGATAATTTTTTGCGGAAAAAAAAAGTTTTTTCAAGCATAGAAGCTTTCGTTTGATATACACCTTCATGAACGATTCGTACTTTTCTCTCTAACAGTTCTAAGTTTCGAGTCCTATGTTTATTTTAAACCAATTATAAAAGATATTTTTTTGTCTATGCATTAGCCTATCGCTCATTTACAGTTCTTTGCATTTGCTTATCAAATTATCATTATGTGGCTTGGATCATATAGGTCATAACGATTTCACAAGTTGTAGCGCTTGTTAATGTTTCTTTTGATTGTTGGACGTTGATAGTTAGCACCTCAAATTATAACCTCATTGATAATTGATTAAATCAACGAATTTGATCATGTCATCTTTGTTTCTATTTGCCTTGATACTTTAAGTATTACGAATGAAATTCACGAGTAAAAGAACTCATGCAGGATATTTGCATACCATGTTCAGCAATTTCGGCTATGTTCTAGTAATTTTATGGTTTTGTTATCAGTTATTACTATATGATCGCCAGACTCCCAATTTTTGCAAATCAATAAAAGTCTAAATTATAACCGTTGGTAAACTTTTAGGAGTTTCTTGATAAAAGCAGTGGCAGCTATTCACGAGAACTTCGAATTTATTTTTAATGATTTAAGGTTCCTGAAGCCATTACGAATTTGGCCGCAAATCATTCTAAAATAAGAAAGTCTCTTCCCATTGGTATGCTTGATATGGGTGGAGTAGCAGACATTGATTATCATCTGGATGAACATTTTGATAAGAAGTTTGTTTTTCGATTTAATTTATGTACTGTTCATAATTATAACCTTGGTGCATGAATATTATACATAATTGAATCCTTACATCTAAAAAAGTACAATAGAATACAATGGTTTTTACGCAATCACAAGTATAGTGGCTTTTTTTTTCTACTGATTGCAGATATCCATTCAAACGCTAAGGTTAATGAAAATTGCTAAAAGCTTTAATTGATATGAGGTAGCTTACAATTCAATCAAGTTCTAATTTACATGTTGATGTCCAGATGCGAACTTCAGCAAATTTCCAACCTTTTTTTTTTCTGAAAGACTACCCAAAATGCATAAGAAATGTCGTTACAGAGCAATTTATACAAGTGAAGATTATAGCTGATTCATTTTTACTAAGAGCAATTTTTTTCAAAACATATAAATGTTTTTTTTAAACACTGACTTGCTCACCAGACATTAACGAAAGAACTGAGTTTTAAATGAAAAGATTTTTACGAATTTTCGCAAGTGTCATGATTATTGATGAGTATTTGCTTTTGAAATATAGTTATATCACCGATATAGATCATAGATCATAGCGCAGTTTTGAATAGTGTTAGTTGTAAAGTACAGGTGGAAAGCAGTACTTAATCGGCATATGACCCTGCTGTGCAATACCGTAATGAATTTATGCGATGGTGGTATCGATGTAATGGCT
The DNA here is from genome assembly GCA_000816705.1 of Dictyocaulus viviparus. Lineage (NCBI taxonomy): Eukaryota > Metazoa > Nematoda > Chromadorea > Rhabditida > Metastrongylidae > Dictyocaulus > Dictyocaulus viviparus. The sequence goes on along the minus strand of KN716209.1, from coordinate 191,069 downwards.
CGTGAATTCATGAAAACTGCGTTGCCTCCAAGATTGACTGAAGGTTAGCAATATGTTTAAGGCCTCAATTTGTTTCCCTTTATGATTGGCCATAATTGTTTTACTCACCGTTCAGTCGTTACGAAATAGGTCATTTCTCAAATTTATTTACATGAAGTATTTTCTGACACTCTATGTTTTCTCCTTATTTTTGAATATTTCCTAATGTAACAACTTCTACTTGAACTCATAAGTTGTTGTGTTTAGAGGAAAAACTTCTCAGCGTTATTGGATCTCAGTGCGATATCCTTCACGGGAAGGGTATGGAGTTTCGTCCAAACACTAAAGTGAAATTTATTCGAAGACATGGCCAGAGGTACTAATTAATATCATCTTAAGTAACCGGCAGTATAAATATTATTTATTTAGATTGATATTTGAAAATGATAAAGATTGCTATGTTGTGCATCGTATGGCTAATTCTCGTCTTTATGAAGAACGTCCTGAAAAAAATTTCCAACTGAGTGAAGAAGTATGCAAGCATTTTCCAATGATGATGATAGTGTTAACAGATGATTGATGTTTTGAATATGCATTTTTTCAGTTAGTGAGTGGATTTATTGCCCTCAGTGAAAGTTATCCTGAATGGATGTCTCTTTCCGAAATGCCAGACGACATGAGTGCGATACAAATTCAGGAATTCTGCCACCTTTTATATTATCATGGATTGATAATGGTTAAGCGAATTCCTAATAGAATTAAAAGGAAAGATAAAAAAGGCAAATAACCAAATTGGAGAGTAACGCCGACAGTTTCAAAAAGCGTCTAGATTAGGTGCATATCAAAGGATTTATAACTTTTTAGTCGAAATTCGTGTTGAATTTTTCGCAACGTCCTAAGTCTTTTATTCCTGTTGAATTTTCGTAAACGTTTTATCTGATTTTCTGTCGATTCTTTCTACTAAGATGTTTGTGTTTTGCTTAAACAATCTAAGAATAAAATTTTGTTTCCATATGTGTGAAGCATTGAGTGACATATAAGATATAATTAATCAATAAACTGGTTAATCCTCACAAATCGTGCAAACTTAACAGGACAAGGTGGTCGACTTGTTTGTCCTCACCGTCTTCAGATTGGTCCCGGTAAAGGCGTTAAGATTACCAATTTGATTTGAGCTGTAAATTACTCTCTGTTGTGGTTGTCGAATACCAGCTCTGACAGTCCTCCTCGTTTACGTTCCTACATCAGAGTACGATGAAGATGTGAAGTCAAGGCATTCTATATGGGTCTGGAAAAAGCTGTGCCTCTTTTCATGTTATCTATCATCGTAACTTACACTTTAGATGCTAAAATCCCTGGTAGCTTTATTTTAGCACCGAAATTTGTGTTTACGGGGAACAGTATTTCTTTGTTTTCGATTCCATATCATAGCGAGATGTGGTGGTTGTTTATTTCTCATCACATATGCAAAATTCTGTTTACGAATTCTGTTCGTGTTCTATATTGATTGTTCCGATGATTGTAGAAGATCATATGGTTGCCCTTATGACTACAACATTACATATGCAACGAAACGTATAAGTATAAACATCATCAGCTTCAGTATTCCTTAACATTTGACCTTGATCTATGGTTGTGTAGAAGGTCAGAGATAAAGCTGTAATAAAAATCTCTAAGACACATACACTATATATGTATAGTAGCAAAATAACTCATTTTATAACGACCTTAAAGGCCACAGATCTAATATAGTTATAGTGAAGAGCCGTTGAATAGAATACGTATAGTATTCTTTAGAATACCGTAAACTTTATCATATACAGAAAAAAGTGACGTCATGACACATATGATAACAGGAACTTAACAAGAAATGATGACGTCATAGGAAATTGTTTCAAATTCATCAATCATCTACTTTTTGTTTTTGTTTCACAGAAGATTCGATTATTTCGCTTAATTGCTATTGTTCACATTAAAAATAGAAAAGTGATTTGAAAAAAAAAAACTATCGAACGTATCATATGATTAGTCGAAAAATAATTGGTTTACACTGATGTATTAACAATTAAATTTATTACCAAACACTTTAAATTTGACTATGAAAGGTGCCAGAAAGAAAAAAAAGTGTATGCAAGTTTGCATCAAATCGAAACCAAGGCGATAACGAGAAATGTGAACATTTTTAACTACGAATGCTGTTCGTTCAATGCTGTGAGTTAGTTAGACGAATGAGGATTCAGATCAAAAAAATAACTGTTGAGTTATCTTTATAGATTACTGATGTCGAGTTTCGGACAAGCATGAGGTATGACCTACTGCAATACTGCAACGATGAACATAAGTTGAACGCAATTGTGAAAAAAAAAATCATTTTTTTCTTTCTATATCATTAAATTTTGTCTCTATTTGTACTCTTCACTAAATAACTTACATGAACCTCTTCTTCCTAAAATCCGAGTGATTCACGGTAAGCAAAAGCCCAGACTTAGCTTCTGATGGAAAATAAATATGTAATTATCGATAAAGAGTGATTCCACTTCTATGTGATAACAACAACAACAGCTCTGCAGAACGAAATGATTGAACTCATCTGTGTTCGATCTTGACTTAACTGAATCTCCAACAAGAAACTTCGTAGCTCGTCGTCTTGTTAACAATTTTGAAAACATAATAAAATTTCTTTCTAACGTTCAAATTATAGCGTAATATAGTCACTTACTGTTACGATCATACAAAACAGTAATATTTAAGAGTATTGTGTTCTTATTTTATATCGACTGTGATAAATCATAATGATGTCCTTATATCCATGAGGATGCTGAGTTCATCGAAAAACGTTGAATCACTCATCTGACAATGCGTTTAATTCAACATCATTAGGGAAGGATCAAGAAGACTGCTCGCGATTTGCATAAGCTCAGGTCAAGATCGAACACCAAATAACATTTGTAATCGGAAGCCAAGCTTAATTACTTGGCAACAGTTTTCCTCTTATGAACTCCATCGTACTTCTCACGTTGATCTATTTGATGGATTGTTGCTTTGCAACGATATTTTACAAAAGTTTCCACTCCATTCTCTATCATTTATCATCATATTACTTGATTGTTTTTTCTTCTAATCACGAAAAACACAAATGGTGTAGAACTGTTTAATTAACGAATGGAACCGTTTACAACACAGTACACGATTACAATTTAGTTGAATACAAAAAACGAAGGTCGTTATTAAAATGGGGCCTTTTATTCTGCTCTCACCGTCGTTTCAGGTCAGAAAACTCATTTCGCAGCTTTGAGTCATAGAATTTCCTCATCAGTTTTCAATTAAAGATTTCATATTCAACATGATGAATCATTCCTTGTTCCTTTTGATAAAATTCTTACTGTCGGAGAAGGCCGACCTGTTAAGTAATTTTCTTAATCCGTTTTTCTTAATCCAGCATGTTACGTCCAGCTGTCTTAGACAGACGGATGAATGTATAGTTTTATTAGGAAGACGTTAGTTAGTTAGTTATGTTGATAAAATTTGTAGAAGCTCTTCAATTGTACATATGTTGACATACGTATTACTTCTTTTTGGCTGTAGTACTGTTTACGGAATGAAAGCTTGGAAACAAGAAGACATCAACGACGACAGATTTTTGGTGAGTAAATTGAAATGAAAGAAATATGATGAAAAAAATTTACAAAAGCAAACATCATAAGCCATTGTGATCTTAAATGAAGTAAGAATTCATTAAAATACATTAATATTAATGTTCTGTACACTAGTTGAGGTACTGAATAACTAAGCCGTCAGTTAGTACTCAAGAAATATTTATACACCAACCTCATGTTTTCAACGAAAAACAGGAAAAAAAAACGAAGACACTATGGAGATACTTCTAGTCCGTGATAGTCGACTTTAATGTAGAGCACCTCAATTCCCTTCAGAGTACCGAATATAACATCTATTATTTTCAACTCGTTCATTTACATTCCCTCATTTCATTGGATCAAATTCAATTCTCGAAATGATTGAAGAACATCTGAGAAGAATTTTACCTATGTACACATTTGAATCACAATCAATTACGGTAGATTAGTTCTTAAGCTGACAGTTCATAAGAGAAATTTCTTTGTGTGAAACACTGTTCTGTACCATATTAGGGTATCGCATGGGATGCAGCTGCTAGTGTAGTGAACGAACATATACGAACTGGTCGTTTTATGGTCCCCAGAAAGGTACTATTTTATCAATCGATAAATTTCTATCGACAAGAAAAGTGATAAGACTCACCGGACTCTTTTAGGTAATGGAAGCCAGAAGTCGACAAAATACGGTTGAAACTATTGTGCTTTTTCAGGAGGCATGGTGTGGTCCATCGGTAGGGGACAGATAGTTATGCAAATCTATCCGTTGTTGTTTTTTTCTAAGTTTTATGAAAAAATTAATACGAGAATAATGTAATTTGTGCATACATGAAAACTATCAGTGCACCAATACCCTCAACCTGTATATGCAAATCCAGCACTTCTTTAAAAATCCTTGTGTGGAAAATTGCCCCGTCTTTTTTAGCTTAATAACTGAAGTTTTACGATATTTCACTACCGTCTTCTTACCAATGAGGAACTGAGATATTTATACATAACTAGAATTATTACAGGATGGGAACAGCTTAGAGGACATTTGTGAGTCAATGTGTCCACTTTATTCTGGAGGATCCGAAGCTGTAAGTGAACAGACAGTTTCTATTTATCATTCATAACATTCCTTGCATCGATTAGTTGAGCAGACAATTGTTAATGTTTCCCAATGAATTTGGAAACGCCTTAAAGGAACAGCACGAATTAATTCACGTGATATTCCCGTGTTTTTCATAGAAATCGTCGTTGAAGGTAGAAATGGTGGCCAATATCTGTTTAGTTTTTGCGTTTTTGAAAATATTTGGAAGAGCCTCTTCATTTAATTGCTGATCTTTGGACCGAATGCACGTAAACAAACTTGCTTCAGTGAAAATACATAGCTATTTTTGTTGCCACGTACAATACCTCTGTTTTCCTCTAAAAGAATATCTAACAGTACATACTACCAAACTAGTTTAATTCAATTAGTAATCAATAATTCTATTAAACATAAAAAACAGTAAATAACTAATTGACATATTTTAGCTTTATGAAATCAAATACGATGGAAATAGCATTAGAGCAAACAAAATCGATAACGTTCAGAAATCTCGTCGCAAGTTCCGGAATTTAACCTCATAATTACTCATTGCTTCCATTGTACCATAATTGTATGAGTGTCATTATTATTGATAAATACAAAAACACTTTATTTTTTCTCATTATCTAGTTTACCAGACATAGAATTGATCTGATATTGGTGTTGATAAAAATGATCATTTTGAAAGAGTGACATAAAACATTGACACATAGAAAACCACTGTAAATTTTTATCATTCAATTGTTACATTATCAGTGTACTGTTAAATTAACGTGATAGTGATAAATATTGCTTGCAAAAGTTGATAATGGTAAGAGAAACATTTAGAAAAAGCTATCCCTTAACCTCGGTATTCTTTAGAGCTTTTTAGCGATTCAAATTACGATGTAACTCGTTCGACTTAATTACTCCTATAATTATAAGCAAATTTTTAACTCGAAATTCAACTCGAGAACGCTCTTGGTTCAAATGTGATTTTTCAAATTGGTTTTTGAACAAGTCACTTAATGTAATAATTAGAACTTTGAAATTATTTGGGTAGATCACGATCATTATCTTGCATGAGTTACGTCATGCACGGGTTAGATTGACACTAATCCAAAGCGCCTTTAATAGACATCGTTTTCCCTCTGGTCTGCACCTACTGTTGCGTTACATTTATGTTTGAACTTTGGAACTGTGTTTGATTTATGCAAATGTCTGTTCGAACACGTTCCATTTTTATTGTATGCCTCTTTGAACTCAAATAAAAAACTCAATTTTATCGAAACATCAGCCTTTATTAAAGAAATACTGTATACCAACCTAATATTATGCTTGGAAAAAAATCTAAGACTATGTTAAGGCTTTTGTATTCATGGAACTCTCTTTTATAATTATCTCTACCAGAAAGTGTCGGATTCTTTCCTCTAGAACCTCATGTGAGTGCTTTGAATTATCGTGATATGCATCGCTAAAAACTTTTAATCTGACAGACTTTGAACGTTTTGTCTTTACAGAACTGCCTTTATCGTCAAGGACCACGGTAGTAAATTCTCAAACAATACCCAAATTTTCTGTGTAGATGATAAGATATGTTATCGTTATCTGTCATCATACCATTCAGTAAGTATATTGTCTAGATACTCAAAAACTCGTCTCCTAGTTATACTCTATTGAAGAATTTGAAAAGCACGACACTTATATTAAGTATTTTAACAATTTCTGACGAAATGACATGTAGAACTGACTCATATGTCATTATGGAGGTTCATGCACTCTCTATCGGAGTGATGAGACGACAGACTTGTTTACTTTTATGCACTATTTATCTCTCACGATAGTATATTCATGAATCACAAAGCAAATAACAATTGATTCGATGACATATAAACTAAACATTAATGGTATGTAGGAAAAGTCTTACAGTTTTTACACAGAAGAATAAGTCAATCGGAGATGCAAAGATATATTGTACAATACATGGACTCCTTCAATCCATATGTTGCCATTCACCATTTCAATATAGGATGAGCTTTTGCATTCATCAGTCTCTTGTGGCTTAGTGGAGGTCTTGTGGCAGGATGCGCCTACTCATTCGTGTTCAACGTGATATCGCCGAAATGGTTTAATGCGAGTCTGATCCATACCTATGACTTGAGTTTATCACTCTTCTCAGGTCAGTATATGAATGTCAACAGATGGAGGCTTTTCTTCAAAGTTGATATTAACTCAGGTAGATGATATAGGGCGGTAGACCAAGCTTCTGAAGAGCACTCTGTTTAATGTATTGTTTCTTATAAAGATCGGATCGAGCCCGAGACGTGAATTTGGTGCGGTAAATTATAATTAGATTTGGAAAGTGGCAAGTCCACTAGAACCTGCTCGATACAGTGACTTGATTTAACCACTCTATGGTCAGTGTTAATTATCTTACCCAAAATTCACCGGCACCAAGTCACCGACCTCGAGAGGATGGCGGTCTTACTGGCCCTGGAGGAGGCCGGAGAGCCTTTTTCTACATTTCTCGTAATTTGTTGATGGCTTCCGCATTACTATTAACGCAAGTAGCATAACTAATTTCAATGGCCAATCTTATTTCTATTGTTTAAACGTAGACAAGTGGTACCAATAGATAAAGACAATCATTGAAGAAAGTTTAGAAAAGTTAAGAGAAGTAAAAAAAAATCTTAGGAAATAAGTAAAATCTATTCCAAACTTCTCTCCACAGTGTTGCGTAGATCTAAGCCATTAATCCAGAATAAAGAGGACGCGTATTAGTGGCATCTATTAAAAAAGCCACAGAAATGTTTTACGAAAAAAAAGTATGAACCTCAAAGGGGCAGTTAAGATAAAGTGAAAAAGATGGATATGGATACACTCTTGTATCTCAAAATTAGTTTCCGATCAATAAAACAACATTATGTATCTCATTAGCATATTTATTTGGCAATGTGTAGTTAAATGCAGTATTAAATTAAGAACAATGACTTCCCGTTCATACTGTGTAAATGATCAGATATTCTCTCCTGCTTCAACATTTCTCAGCTTCTTCACATTAAATTGTTCGAAATTTTCCCAAGGCTTCTCCCACAGTTCAATTTCGTAAAGCTAAATTATATAGTAATGAAAATGTTTACTTCAACAAAACGACAAGTATTGGTTAACTGCAATATTTGAAAAAAAAGAACATTTAAAATAGCAAAACGTACAGCACGTCTTCCATTAGATTTCAGCTGACAGTTCGATGGACTCAATTCGGAAGCAAGCAAAGTCTAGATTATCTAATATTGTACACAACAAGTTTACACTGATATTAACATCATGGGATACATTTTGCAGCTAATAATTACTGCTTGTGTTATTTAATTTTATCATAGAAAAAATAACATAGCCGAAAACAAATATCACAGAGAATCAGCAAAACGCGAATACTAAAAAGTACTCACTCCTTTGCTGCAGTTCGATTCACCAAAAAGTACTTCGAAAACATGCTTGACACCGGCAACCACTTGGGACTTGGCTTTAATAACCTTAACAAAGAATTATAAGCTTTTTTGGTTTTTTAGACGAACCCCTGATTTCTCCTCAACTTACCACAAACAAAAACTTTTTTCCGTTTTCCTCACATTTCCAAAATCTTTAGCTTTTAAGGAAAAATACTCGAACATTCGGATGAGTCAACGTGTTAGATTTCCATGTGTTAATTTAACATCAATTAATCGAATTCCAGTAACACTTAATGTATATTATATAGAAAAATATGTTTCTCGTTTCTCTCACACCAAAATTACATATTGCTTCCAGTTTTGCATATAGCATTAATTAATATGCTTAAAACAACAACTAATAAAAATAAATATGCTTGATTTAACAGTATAAGTCAGAAAAAGCTTCAATATAGAAAATGATCTGTTCATACCTTGATAGGAATCATATGGTTGGGTCCTTCATTTGATGCATTATCATTAACACCTTTAGTAGCTTTCCATGCTCTATCCTAAAAACTGCGCTATAATATACAGAATGTCCTAAATTTATTGTAAAGAAAAGTAATGAATATGAAAGGCATAAAAACTCCAGACAAAATTTCTATATTATCTATGAATAAAATAAAGTGTAACGTAGCTATTACTACTAGAATTAAAACTTGTAATCGCTTAATCGGTTTTAATTATTTCGTTGATTAGCATATTAGGCTTTTTAAGATTTATCACATTAACTAATTGAAAGAGAATCAAAACACACATATCACAATTGATTTTAATTAATTATAACTCCTTACATTAATGAAATATACGCAAGCTTGAAAAGAAAAACGAATCAGCTCAATACATAGAACAACAATTCCACTAAAGTACAAGATGGACTGAAGAGGAAAAAAAAGCAATTGTAACATACCATGTATTCTGTATCGTTAGCATCTCGTTCAGTGAATCCACCAATCATTCCTGATTGAATGGCAGATGTTAAGCAGACAACAAACAGCACCAAAACAGACAGCGTGAATGCATATTTGCTGGAAACACGCCCAACCATGGAGTATTGATCAAGTCATATGATTAACGCTGAGTGTTTACATACGGATGACTCATTAACGTAAGAATGACATCACATTTGAGAATTGCAGAGAGTGAACATTTCAGAAATCAAACAAGATCACAATGAGGAGGATGAGTTATCGCGAATAATGATGTATTATGATGAGATTTAACACAATCAGCCTTGCTGTATGAAAACCAATACGCCTTATTATATTAAAATCATTCTATTTTTTTTGTTTGTTCAACTGCTGTTCCAGAGCATAACGAACTAAATGAAACGGCTTTTATATTAGGTGCCTTAGCTTTGTCAGTCACGCCTCTTCCACGTGTCTTATTATCAATCAATAATTATGACTTCGTCGCTGAAATAATCATTGAAGTTAATTCTGTAAGTATAAAAATTGGAATGAAGCTTCTCGTGCAAGTCATAGAGGAATGGTAGAGACATGGAGAGTGCAATTTTCTGCATAGTGCAGTGGAAATGGGATACTGAGGAGGGAGAGTGCTAATATATTGGACGATATACATCAAAATCGAAATAGCTGAAAGTAATTACTGATGATCGTTAGTCTATAAGTCCACTTAATTAAGTGAATATGACAAGCAAATTAAAAGAAAAACGGTGAGTGATTTCCATTAACTAGAGAAGGTTTTACTATACTGATAGATTACAGATCAATGTGAATGAAGTTGAAAAATAAACGTCGCTTACGTAACGTGATTGATTATCCACGTAAGCTTGGTCCCTCTTCACTATAGAGAGTTAAGTACAGAATAATTAAGGAAAAAGGCAAATTAGTAGAAATTTTTGTAAAACTCTTCCTCTATAAGACGTTCACCATTCATTCAAAAAAGGAACGAGTTAGGGAAAACTAGCAAGATACATTCGTTCTTATGAAATGTTCAAATGATCTTTACTGTTTAGAATGTATGCTGAACAGCAATACACTCCGTGGTAGTTTGCTTGAGTGAAATCGTGTTGTGAGGAAAAATCCGGTCTTTATAGTTGATGCTGTAATTTCCTCACTCCTAATTTATTATATTCAATAACTTTCATAATAATGCAGAGCATAAAAGAGAGAAGAGAACAAAAACGGTGCTAAATTGGGAACACTGATTACTTTAGTACAACGAGTGCAAACGACTTGGTGGTGAATCATCACTGAGGAAAAACGTTTGCAGAGTTAGCACGGAATATAAATCTCAAATCTTACGGATTCAATCGATAAACTAAGAATACTGTATTTACAGTAACAAGCGTACTCCTTTTCATAATTCCTGCTTTATGGCTACACTTCTGTTCATACAGAGATTGATTTCAGATTGATTCACGGATAACAATTCACGCCTAGACGGTTATGGTTTTGGTGACAATTTCGTTATCAACAAAGTAACTGGAGGATTTTGATTCCTCAACAAAAGTAATAATTAAGGAGGGAACAAAAGTATTAATCAAATGTTGCTGATATAATAATATTTCGGATACAGAAATGTAAACGTTGTGTCCAGTAAACTGATCACACCACCCGTATCAATCGAAAAAAAAAGAGGAGAAATTGAGGAAAATGGTCCATGTATTCACCATTAAAATACCTTGAGAATGGTAAATGTAGATTAGCAATTAGTCAGCGTACTGATAAAATACTAATATTGACAACAATAGATCAAAATTGAGTTTGAAGAAGGGTAGGTTGTCAAACATTATTATTCAGTTTACGTGACAAGAAAAAAATAATACTACACTGTTTATTTTAATGACTGAGAAGCAGTACTGCTTGAAGAAATGCCTAATTGTTTGAGCTTTAACATAAGTTGGCAATAAAGTACTTCAACAATTACAGTATGTTCAGTAGAGTAGAGAAGGCCTACCTTTTATATGGCAGAGTTTAAAGGCTTGTGAATCGATAAATAACTGGTATGATCGTATTTAACATTTATAACGACGTTATATTGATCGAATACAATCATAAAAAGACAGTATCGTATACGGTTCTTCAGTTGGTTGATGCCATTATTACCAATAACTGGTTGCCGGAGTGAGGAAAATTTGTATACCTCATTTCTGAAAACGGTTTCATCTTCGAATGCGAAAAATGTCTGATATCTTCTTCATTTTTCAAATTTTAGCTCATCGAAAAGTTTTGTAAAGAAAAAACAAGCGATAATCGGATGGTGCGTATTCGGAGAATATCATGAATGAGACAGAATTTCCCAGCCTAGTTCTGTGATTTTCTTGAAGAGTCCTCAAAAGCAGCATGTGGCCTTGCATTATCATGATGCAATATGATCTCCTTCCTATTGAACATCGCCGTCTTCTTTTCACGTACTGCTGTCTGTCCTTGAATGATCACATCTCCGAATGGAGATTTTCGCCCGGTTTGAAAATCTCATAATGTATTGGTTCTTGATTGTTCTACTATAAACACAAACTCCTTCTATTTAGAATATTTAGAATAGAGGTGGGACAGCTTGACTTTCCAAGTTTACCGTACGTCCTTTTCGTCACGAAGTTTCCGTAGGCAGGCCATTCTTAATCTCCCGTTATCACACGGTTCAAGAAGGATTCGATTTTGTTGCGAACGAGCAGAGATGTGCGTATGACGACGTGATCATCCAAATTCTGCCAATCCATTCGAATTTATGTGGAACATATTGTTTGTGATGTCGGCTCTTAGGAAGTAACACGTCGTATAATATGAGAGAAGAGTGTAGAAGTATCGTGTAAAAAATACACTCTAGTTGAAATAGCTTTGTTCGAAGACCGAACAAGAAGACGTAACAGGGAACGGGATAGTATGAATAAGCGCAACGAAGAACCAACTATGGGGAGCATCGTGGGGTTCTTATACAAGAGGAGGGAGACTCAAGGCCATTCTCTTTCTCCGCTATATGAATTTGAATACTCTAGGTAACGTTCTTTCTCATCTTTTGGTGAATTGTACCCTAATCAGTATTTCATACAATCTCGAATCGTAGTATAGCTACCTGATATTCTGTGTCATCACATAGACCAATTTAGAATTCTATACAATCGTAGAAGAATCGTAGAAGTATTCGTTACAATTACAGAAACACATCCCGAATATTTCCACACTAATCCGAATATAGTCCTGATTTTTTAAGCTGAACTAAGCCTTCCTGACATCTTCGATGTTGTCAGAAAAGGATTTTGTTGGGACATGGGTCTTGACAACATCGTCGTCGATCAAAGATGATCTCGCAGAATGTAAGTGAGTGAGCTTACCTGATAGATAGCATAAAAGCAGGTAACATATATTTTAAGTTATACATTGTGAGAACAACGAGAAATACTCAATTATTCAAAGAAGAATATTTTTGATTGAATAAAGTCCTATTAGGTCGATAACAGCTCATTTGACTCTAAGACTTAATGCTTATATAATTTGTGACAGATATTTGTTAGGATTCTAATCATTTATTTCGTATAAAGATTAAGATGACAACTGTATTCATCAGATTATCTCGTAATTCTCAGCTTAAGTGGATATGATGCCGGTATCGGCTCACCACAGCCGGTATCGGCTCACCAGATCGAACCCGATGACGGACGAGTGTTGATAAGATATTCTCGCATCTCGAGCCACCGCACTCAGCTCTTATAACTCACAAAGCTAATAATATAAATTTGGTGACGTGATTTATACAAGGACGAAGTCGATCGACAATTTTACTATTCTGACATATCTTCAATGTTATTCTACATACGTTATGTTGGTATATTCAATATATCTTCTTGACACATATAATATCCGTATATGCAAGCTAAAGTCTATTCATTAAATGTTCCTATGTAGCTCTTTACTACAACATAGTGAAATGTTGAAGGTAATGACAGTTTCTATTCTAACTAAATGTCAAATCCTCAAAAGTTCAATTATAACATTGATGCAAGTTTGTGACTTATAAAGGTCAACATGTCCTCTCCAATGATTGAACCAACATTGGTTAGATCTGAAGATAAAACAACTTTACTCATTTCACTTCACAGCACACATAGCTAAAGATGAAGCTGTGAAGTTGAAGTCGCATGAATGCGTATTTAAAAGGACGCGTATGCTGGACGTGTTTTTGCGGCAACCGAAGAGCGATCAGCTGATCGTAGGCGTGTATCCTCCAATTTGACGGCGTCAGCCAATGTTTTCATGTCTCTTAGGTCGTTTATCTTTTACCAAATTAGTATATTGGTAAAGCTCAAGTCATATATTTGCATTTGGTATTGATCGTCTGTATTGATTTTTGATTGTTTCGCATCATTAGTTTTTCTATATTTTGCCCTATGAGATGCTGTCAACCACGTTAACACACTAGGAAGAACTAAACGTCTGGAATATGGACGAAATTCGTTGCTTGAATCGATATTTTCTTATTTTTCCAAATGTGATTTATATGTATTGATTATTTTTGTATAATTAATGTTTTCTCTAGGCAAATATTGATAAGTGTTAGATTTCAGTTCCCAATGACTGTAGAAGAAGTAGCACATCTCTTGTGTGTTAATTTCAATCAAGATGCCAAGTAAGTATAAATTTGTGATAGCGTTACTGCTTTACTTCGGTATGACGCTGAACAGTAATAACACAGTTGGCGGATAGTAACTGGTTACTGCTTTTCTATCTACGGGAAGATCGGTAGATATTGGGGTTTTGAGGGATGATTAGTATTTTTAACTCGCTTTAGTTAACACACATGGATTGATTTCATTTAAATATGTGAAATCAGACAAGTAATGTAAGTGTTTCAGTAGATTTGCTCTATTGATTTAGATCGTTAGCCGTCGGACACGCTTCTGGATACATTCTATACAAAACGACGGATGCGCTAGAGTCTTCGATTGTGATAGATGATTCTGACAATTCAACAAGTTAGATTAATTTCGAACTCATTCTCAAAATACCCATCAGAATTTCAGAAGATTTTAGTATTAAGAAGATGGTTTCTTCCATTTGCTTATGATTGAATGGTTTCTTAGTATTGTGTGATCCTTTTTGTCTACCGTGTCCAGTGAACTCAATCATCAGCTGGGTTCCATAATATTCCAGCAATGCATGACGCAGTTATCGTTGAACGACTGTTCAATTCTTCGTTGGTGGTCATTGTTTCTCAGAAAGAGCCTCGTATAATGAATATCTATCATTTCAAAAGCAAGAATATGATATGTTGTCATAAATATACGAAGTCTGTGCTAAACGTAAAATTGAATCGAGATGTAAGTTTTTTTCGCTACTATTATTACTATTATCTTCATTTACATGGTGTATTGCTTACAGCGTGTCGTTGTTTGTCTTGAGGACTGTATACATATTTATGTGCTGAAGGATATGAAGGTATTCCGTACAATCTTAATAAATTAACTAGAGTGACAGTTGCGCATCTCAACTTTCTTTATGGCTGCTGCTGAGATGTATCGCAGATTTTCATCGAATTTTTCCAGCCGCTACATACAATACTTGATACACCTTTGAATAGACTGGGCTTGATAGATCTTTCTTCTGCAGGAAGTTCTTTAATTGCATATCCAGCTAGCCTGGAGGCAGGAAATGTTGGTATTGCCTTTGTTATTGTTTTAAATTTTTGGTCTATTTTCTTGCACCTAATTTATTTTAAAACATTCATTTCTTACAAAATTTTTTCTCGTTTGTGATCATTTAAACTCATCTTTTTTTTTGAAACCAGTGATTTAAATATCACCGATATTGGATGTTAATCTTTGATAATTGGTCTGATTCATTTTTATAATGGGATGTCAAGGTGTGCAAGCAGCAAATCAAGTTTAGGTACACATTTTTGATTGTATGAATCTGTCAGCAGTTAATACTTTCACTGTTCATGATGGACCTCTAGCCTGCCTGAAGTTCAACATTGAAGGTGAGTATGGATAAAATAGCTGGACAGTTCCCCGTTTAATAAAATGTGAGAATGTCATTCATTGAGCAATTCAAATGTTCCTATTCATCGTTATCCAAATTTCATAAGGAATTGTCATATATGATATTGAGATTATTTAGAAACATTTCAGTAATTTGTAGTCTAAGATGAAAAACTTCAGTTGCTAAAAAAATTAAGTGATAAGCTTGGCTTAGATTCTTACGTTTTTTCTAAATTCAATGCTCATTAATAACTGATTTTAACTTATAGTTCAGGCACGATGATAGCAACGGCTAGTACTAAGGGGACAGTTATTCGAGTTTTCAGCGTTCCGCAAGGGACAAGGCTTTTCGAGTTTCGTAGAGGAATGTCCAGGTTTGGTTTAGTTGCAGTTGCCCGCACTTACACATGTTAGCTCTATAGAATCTTATTTCGGCTCAGATGTGTGACTATATATTCCCTTGCTTTTTCTGCTGATTCAACATATCTTTGCTCATCGAGCAACACTGAAACGGTTCATGTGTTCAAACTGGATAAATCAGAAGATCAAGAAAAAAAGCAGTCAGTTCATGAATACATAAGACGATTTCGGAATTGTTACAGGCTTATCTATTTTTTGAATAAGCTGCTTACATTCTGGCTTATAGAGAGCCGTCGTCAGAGTCTTCCAGCGGATGGTTTAGTTATTTAACACAGGCAGCATCAAGTTACCTTCCTACCCAGGTGAACGAGCTAATGACTGTTGAACGAAGTTTCGCTACTGCTATTTTACCAGGAACTGACAAAAAGAATGTAGCTGCAATGCCAACGTTAGCTATTTTTATCGGTGTTGTTGTTGCTTTTTCTTATTGTTATAGCATTTGGCACACGCTTTTAAAGTATTAGATTCTCTTTATATTTTGCCTCTTTTGCTTACCTTATCAGTTATAGTATAAAAGGACAACCGCATCTTCTCGTCGCTACCACTGACGGATTCCTTTATTGCTACCGAGTGCTGAGCACTGGTGGTGAATGTGACCTCATGAAAATGCACCGAATTGGTATCATTGCAGCCGAAACAAGTAGAGGAGATCCTAGTAAGAAACGTTTTTCTAAATTGTTGATTGGTCTTTGTGCTTGATATCATGTCATCTTAGACCGATCGAAATCGTCTGAAAGCAGCTCTAGAGTTCCGGATGCAGATGATCCAGAAGAGTTTCCTCCTATTTGCCATACAACCGGTTAAGCATGTCTTTCGATCTCAAAGTATTTTTATTAATGTAAGACGTTATAAAAATCCCACTTACCCTTCAGCTTTTTTTTTCCAATAATGAAATAGCAAAGACCGTAGTGCGTGTTTGGTGCATTATAATTTGGCTTTCTATGTCTATCATAATGATTCGGCTAACAATCCATAGTATGAGCTGATTTTTTCTGTGGCATCGTTGAATTTTTCTACACCATTCAGTACCTTTCATTTGCTCTTTAAATTGCTTTGAAAATAAGGCAACGAATTAATTGTACTATTTTCTATACCCAATTATATCTATAATATTTTTCGATGATTCGTTGCTAATTTTCCTTGTAATATATCTTGTTTTGCGATTACTATGAGGTTATGAGGAAGCAATAACACAGCATAGTATGTAATTATTGCATATTAGGAAGGAACCAATAATTTATTGATAGGATAGCATTTCTGGGTTTGAATATTCATT
Organism: Dictyocaulus viviparus; assembly: GCA_000816705.1. Taxonomy (NCBI): domain Eukaryota; kingdom Metazoa; phylum Nematoda; class Chromadorea; order Rhabditida; family Metastrongylidae; genus Dictyocaulus; species Dictyocaulus viviparus. The sequence goes on along the minus strand of KN716209.1, from coordinate 174,280 downwards.
CATAGGAGTACAGTCGCCTTCGGTGTTTGGAGAAAAAGAAGCGTAGCAGTTTTGACTTATATACTTGGTTTTCTAAGAAAATTTGTGTTAACTTGAATGAAATGAAATTTCAACAAATATAGTAGAACACCAGAAGAAGCATTTCTGAGCCTTATTTTACTATTACTGTAAGATTATGAAGAAGCACTAGTAAATATACTACCGCGTAAACAAAATTAGAAATATTTAGAACATTTTTTGAGCTTAGTTTGTAACGGATAGTCTTTTTTCCGTTATCACATTAGATTTAGTCGTCATTAAGTAACAGTCAGTTATAAAAATTATTTTTTAAATAACTTAGAATAGTATGTATATATTGGCAAAACTTACGTAAATATGTTGCTAATAAGTCAGTTGTCGGGCTTATTTCTTTTGTGTTTTCATGTTTTATATGTTCATGCTTTCTAAAAAGTGTATTTGTTTACCGCTAGCACCACTTTGGGTTTTCTCTCACTTTTTTTTTCTGTATCTTATTTACTTTTTGATCTTCCACACATTTGAAATTGTTATTGTACTTTATCATTTTCGTATGTTACAATTTGTCATGTAGATAACATTGTGCCCTTATACTAGCTAAAATAAAGATCCATTGAGTTTAAATTGTTCACCTTTCATGCTTTACATTTAGCTTGATGATTACGTCATTAATACAATGGAATCATTACGTTATTGGTTGTGTTAATGGACCCTGCTTTACAGTACTCTTATCAAAGGTGTATTCAATTTTTCACATTAAAGGACATAGTAATAACAATGAGGAATTGAATTCTTGTTTATTTCTAGATGGACAGGTGAATATGTTTTCCAATTGTCAATGTCTCTTTTGTGAACTTTCCTCAAGGAGGGTGCTGTACACTTTTTTATAAACTTCGACGACCTGCATTACCTCTGTGGTTGCGAGCAAAGAAGAATAGTCGTGTAATATTTTCGACAACAAGAAGATGTTCACTCGGCTAATGTTTCGCTATGGGATGCAACATACACTCGTTTTTATCATGATATCATTGTGGTGATGAAATGCGACTGATCCATACATTATCTTTGGACGACCAGTTTTTATTATGTCAATGTTCTTCCAATACATCTTTATCTTATACATTAATCTGGTTCCAATTCATTAACTCATGAATGATAGAGGCTTTGGTTTGATACTTCTATGGCACGTCATTCTCCCTCCCTTCCTAAATACTGTTGTTAGCTTTCAACTATCATGCAGCGTTGGCTGGATGATTCAAGTAGAAAGGATGTACTATTGTGTAAAAAATAACTATTACAAAAATTGTGCGACAGCATGAAGTACTTAAGAAACTTTTTATATGTATAGTAATAAATATAACAAGTGGATTGAATTTATTTTAACAATTTGAGTTTTAACTCAATTTGAATTACATGTTAGAGCAAAGCTGTAGCCTATAGCAGTTGCTAGAACTCTCTAAAATACTTACAGTACCCATTTTGAGGCAACTGTTGAAAATCAATAGGTTTAACCTTGAATTCTTAAGGCGTTTGGTTCAAGCGTAACCTAATGACCTTCAAAATGCCGATATTCGTGACGACAAGCCCATATGAATTTCCTTTGACAATTCGTTGCCAGTCTTTCGCTGAGTGGTTGTGGTGGCTGTTTAGGATAAGTCATCATTTCACTGAATGCTATCCGACCCACTTCCATTCCACTAATTTCTCACATCTGCTATTTTATCGTAGTCTCATCTGTGAAACTGTAAATCGTTCAACCTCTCTCTTATACCTCAAGAGACGATTTAAAAAATCTTGAAAAATGCTATTTCTTATGCTGCTCAACTGTCTTATTCCTATTTTTGTTAGTCAAGAAAACTTTAGAACAATTCTAATTGAGGTAAGCTCTTGATTTTTTTGCATGTGAGATATTTTTCTCAATATTTTCTGTTGTTCTTTCTACAAACTCAAATTGCTACCTGAAGAGTCTAGAGAAGATGTGTTTTCATTTGGTAAATTTTTGAAGGTGCAAGTATCATCACAATATATTTTGGTAGTAAATGAGTGGACTGAAAACGTCCACGAATTTAGATCAATTTTAATTAACTCATAAGAACCTCCTCCGACTCATAATATGATGTCACTGAAGTCACTATATTTTTTTAGGGATACGGTTTTGTTATACAATTATAAGGCAAATTATGGCTAAGAAGATATGTTTACTAAAGGGGAAGTATTTCCGATGTTCTAAATATGCTCTTTCTACAGCGAGCTTGTCAACGTCGTCCAAGCCTAAATTTTTGCGCCGATTTTTCTACGCGTCAACCGTCCACCAGTGAATCGAAATCAGAAGAGCTCCTTTTACCAGAGGAGATAAAATCAATACCTCAAGCATTGATCACTACTTCATCAAACGAGATGACGTCAAATACCACACGTTAGTTTAGTCAACACGACTGTTTTTCTTCACCTCACTATTTTCCCTTGACAATATGTCGTAGAATCAAAGAAAACTACCTTTTTTCGACTATGATAAATTGTTGTGTCTCAAAGAGAAGACCTGTTGATTAAATATGTATGACATCATCGATAATTCTTCTTACTTTATGTGTGGGAAAACTATTTTCTTCTAGCACGAATATCAGATGTTCCATCTACATCGTTGAGTAACGTGTCTACAAATTCGCCAATAGATGAAGTTAATTTCGACAATTTGACTCAAACCGAAGAACTACTTGGTAGCCTTTTACGCTTACCAAAACCTGAAGAGGTTTGAGATTGAACGCTTTCTAATGTGTTTTATTATATAATAATAGCTTTAGGATGTTGCTACAACAGGACTGACAAGTATGTCTACTGTAGGTCAACCTGTGTTTCCAGAAAACACCAGTATTACTCCAACAAGTATTGAAGATGAGGTTAGTGGACCTTGAGTGATGTTGTGAAGACATTGACATTGATGACTTCATCCAATGTACGCTGTCGATTACATGATGCACACCATAATATCCTTTTCAAAATCCATCATTTCTATTGAGGAAATGTTCCATACTCGAAGCTGAAGCAATGCTTTATAATAAATTAGGCCTATTTTTTGGAATTCTGTACACATCAGCTCGTTATATTGTTCCTCAGATTGCTCTATATCTCATGCCCATAATTGTTTTCGTTCATAACAATTATTTGTTTTATTTTATCCTAAATATTATAAATTATAATTATACGGTTTCAAAATCCTATGTAGCTTAGTCGAGAAAGCATCGAAACATCAACCGGACTACCATAAGTATTTTTACTCTCTAATACGCTGCCCCTCACAACACCGAGGTCCGTTTTCTTGGACTGCTTGAGTTTTATTAATAACACATCTACGTGAGGTACTAATTTCCTCCACCTCTTTATTCATTTTCCCATGTCTTTTTCTTCTTCATATTCATTTAATAACGATACAGTTTCTGTAGTGTTTAATATGGTATCAATTTGACACAGATTGATTTGATTATCTACTTATTTAGCCTGTTTCTATGTAGGAAAATATCGTGCAATCAGAATTTTCTTCATTTTTCGAGGATAACAGAATTAGCTGTTTCACATATAGCGATATTAGCCTCAATTTCCTCTCACATGAATATTATCGGTTTGGAAGCATTTCATTGATGAATCTCTACCAGAACCATCCACATCGTAACTTTCTTAGCGATACGTAATAATTGCAGGGGGATGAGTAAGGAGGGGAGGGAGGAAGTGGGGAGATCAACTTTTAAATTATTGTAAAAGTAAAAAAATCCTTATTCTGGGGTTTAAGGCTGGTATAATTCCCACCAAGGGAGTTCACATCGACTAACTCAACTTGACTTGAGAATTTTCAGAAAACGGTGTTAGTTTTTGTCAGTGAGTATTGTGTGGTTCATCGTGAACGTTTTGTCAAGAAGTGCCACGGTGATGTTAGTCAAGAAGAGGTGAGCATCTCTAATACTTATTTACTTATGGTAAACGAAAATAAAAAAAGAATTGAAAAATGTTCTTAACTGCGGACCTCAGAAAATAACCAAGGTGAGTTGTAGTAATAAAAGGATAGGCACCGAATAAACATCGGCGTAATTTACCTCGTTATGAGGATGCGCCACCCGCCTTATAGTGATTAGGCTTTGCTTAATGGATAAGACTTTCTTATCAAATTTTCGGATGAAATTGTACCATCGCATCTAAGTAATTTCAATACTACTAAGAATCGTCTGTTTCTGAAAACTCTTAAGCTAATACGTCATTGTTGAGCTGAGAGAATGGAGGACATTCGATCAAGTACAACACAGTCTTTTCGACATCCACATATATCTATTTCTATGTGAAGAGATATAAAGCGGTCGTGGTTGTGATGCTATGAAAGTTTTCTCTCCTGAAATCTTATATGCTGTCCTGTCGGTAAAATTATATAACGTCCGGAGCAGAGAAGATTATTTTACTTTTAATTAATCGTAGTATTCAAAAAATCTTAATCATTATACTGTATGGGATCTTCTCGTCTCACCTATTGCTTGTTCTGGATCAGAAGACTAAAATGTCATCGTTTTCAAATTAATGAATTCTATTATAGAATCCTCGTATAACGAGCGGCATAGGAAATATACCTAAGCATCCTTGACGTAGTTAAAAGAACAAAGAATAGAAAGCTACAGGTCCACACCACAGCTCTTTCTTTCTTAACCGATTCCTTAAAAACTCAGAGGCTACGAAAGCATGATGAAATATAACTAAGTCAATGCGTCATTCGATTAGATAAAGAAGAAACTTAGTGCTTTAGGAGATTTTTTGTAAAACCTATCCATCCTCCTGTGCTTCAACGGTCGGTGTTATACCGGTGGTCTCTTATTGTCAGAGGTACTGAGGTTCAGTGATAATTGTTATATGTGATAATATAATTGAAAGAACTGAGTATTACAGGTACTACAAGCATTATCCTATGTATTGTAGTGGATCGAAAATAGAACGTGAATTATTACAGTTTTGTTTTGCATTCGAACAATTCTGTTTACCTGAATTAACACCTGCTGTGACGGTGAGTTACCGTAGAAAATTTTCAAAATATCTTCAATCGTTCTTTATAGCAATATCTGTAACAAGGAAAATAAAGATAAGCTTTGGCACTTATCTATATCTGTTTCGGGATACGCCTAGCCATTTTTGTTTCACGTGATATCGTAGTAGTTGAATACGAGAGTGGCGGAGCTGACGACGTTGTGTATTTGTGCGGTAGAAGTCGATAAATGAGTAATAATGGTTGGTTAACCCAACCTTAAATTTGGCCATTTAAACTTTTATAAAATTAAGATGATTCTAACACAACGATAGACTATGATAATGAAAATGGAGAGGCATGGTGGTTCATTGGAGAATTGAGGAAGTAGCTGTATTTGCTACAGCGAGCCTGATCTATACAGTGACTAAACTTAACCACTCTCCACCGAATCAGTGCTGTCTATTGCACCCAGATTTCTCTCTCTGGTACCAATTTATTGGTCTCGCACTTGGTCAACACTCAGAGCAAACACGAATCTCATTCAGTATCTCCTCCGGCGAATCATCTCCACAAAAATTTTTGAGTAGATCATACTGATAGTTCAAAAGAGTTTCCAATTTTTCTATATATAACACATCTTTTGTAGGATAACAAATCCTCTTCTTGTAAAATTCTTTTGATATGCGTAATAATGTTGGTGTAGTCGCAAGACTGTGTAAACGGTAATCACAACAGACCAGACATCTGTGGATTCGAGTTCGAGTCCCACTTGAGGTCCCAAATTCTGCGACTAATTCAGCATCATTACGGATATCAAAAGAATTTTA
>KN716209.1:152137-164426 GCA_000816705.1 Dictyocaulus viviparus | reverse complement strand
AATAATAATGTTCAATAATAATAGTACGTGCTATTATATATTGTGGATAGAGGTTAAGAATTCGCACTAGCGCAAACTATCTGTGGAGATGAGCCAGCCGTTCTTCTTGTTATGTTTGAATCGAAGTGGCCCATACAATCACTTAAGGACCGTTCTGCTTCTAAGCTAGTGCAGCTTACTTTCCCACCTTATTCCGGTATCACTTTACCGACCTCCCTGAAGGATGGAATGCTTGCTTGGATTGCCTCAAGGCGAACTTGAATCTAAGTATACTGGACTCATGCATCGAATTGTGACCCATCCTACCGCTGCGCTATGCCGTTGCCATACAGCATGACGTAATGTATCGACAAATATTGAAAGTAATTATATTATTGCATGTGTAGGTACGACAAAACATGAGTGTTAATCAACATTTGTGAGGGTCACTGCACATTCAACTCCGTTTGGCTTTTATATTTACTTGGACTGGACAATTCCTATCAAATGCAGTTGGATTGCCAAAGGAATTCTTCGCCTGAGGCTGCCTAACGTTTTGAAATGGGATCCATCATCATCCCTAACATCCCTAACGACACCAATGGGATGTTAATTACTTAAGCGACGTACACTCACACCGGGTTTGACAGTTATCGTCATCTGCATTCAAGCTTTATCGAAAATAAAAACTGGAATATTTAATAACTTTTCGGAAGGCTAACAACATTAGCGAAGCGTAGACAACAGATTTCTGTATGATACCAACACCTTTCTTATTGTATTTTCAAGAAAACGTTCATTCTTCAGTGACTTGAAAAACTGCTAATGGTTAATGTTTTCTCGTTTTGGCCACTCTGTTTGAGTACAATGTTAGTTCGTCTCATGGCTTCAGGCTACACATTCCATCTATCGTTCAATCGTAAGCCAGCTAACTAGCGCCAGATTTGTTATGTTCTCTTAAATTTAACTACATGTTTGACTTTCGCAAAACCCGAAACATCAGGCGGGAAGCCAACCTGCACCCACAGATGCACATTCTTACTGTGCTTATCGGTCACACTACTGAGAGATTTGCTCTACGATCACTAAGTGCTGATAATTATCAGCTAATCTGAATGCAATTCCGATATCGGTCCACCAGATCGAACCCGTTGTCGGGTGAGTGCTGATAAGATATTGACTTATAAATGAAGCGTTGAATGGTTATATGGCTAGCATTTCGGTAATATAATTGGTAAGCACAGCAGATCAAACATCAGTGATGATGGGTTCGAGTAGCGCCTGAAGATAGGACTTTTGCGACTTACTCGGCTTCATAACGGATATTGGAAGACAACTACCTTGTTCATTGTCTCAGGGATACATCGCTGTGCTGTAAAACTTCAATTTTCACCCTTTCGCTCTATACTCCATTATAATGTTTATTACAAAATTAAGAGTAGGTAACCATTTGAGTAGATTGAATAATTCTGTGTTGTTGATGAACACGTGATGATTGATGAAGTAGATATTGTTGACAGTTGACGTGTCTGGATTTGACTTCTCGTACGTCGTTCAGTTTTACCTATAGCGAATGGATTTATAAGAGTGATTTCGATGACGTCATAACACGATATTGATAATGTTTGAAACGCTAAAAACTTTGATTCTCATCCATTTCTACACTATCTGATATAACGAACCGTCTGAAGTACTCAAATCAATGAAAAGCGACGCTACTTAAGACGGTGGATGATACTGTGGAATTGTAAACAATGAGGAGGCTTTTTTTTCTACTCATCAAATGACGAACACAAAACTTTTCACTAACACAATAAAAGTGCAACATTGAAAAAAAAACTCAAGTATTTACTGACTTTTTTTTTATTAATACGAAGATTTGTTGATAAAATACTATACGTCATACGGGATAGAGCAATCAATCCGTTGAAAAATCGTATAACGCTCACAATCAACAGAAGCAGTAGCGATTCTGAAGAGTGATTTTTCTTTTTGGCTCAGGAACAAACAAAAGTGTTTTTTTCCGAGTTCTTAAATCACTTCGGAAAGAGGAGCTCTTAAAAATCATTAGATACTGGAAAGAGGTGCTAATGGAGATGGACAGGTACATTTTTGGTCTTTTTCTTCACAGATTATTGATTTAATCGGGTGAAATAAGCTTTGGCGTTGATTAATCCTTCAAGGAGGGATGCTCCTACGCATTTCTGTTCAACGTGATATCGTGGAGGTGGTTGAATGCGTGCCTGGTCAATACAGTGACTTGAATTGACCACTCTTCACCAAGTCAGTGATGGTTACCTTACCTAGATTTCTCTAGTACCAATTTACCGACCCCATGGTAAGGAGGGCTTAGTGGGCCTGGGGGGAAGTCGCGAACTGATTTGTGCGTGCGTGTCACTGTGACACCTCCACCATTGAACGCTATCGGAGTTAGAATGAATTTGTAGAAACTTACGATTTTTTTTCTTAAATGTACAACAGTTATGACGTTTAAATGATGACGAATTGTATGTGTATTGTAGGCACAGCGGTTTTTTAGTAAATCTAAAAATAGTCATATTATAGCAAACATTGTTTTTAATAGTATTTTTTTTTTGCTAGCAACTCTCTTAATGATGATCGCCCGAAGGCGTCAAGATTTCCCTAGACTTAAATGATTTTTGATCACGGTTCTTAATTAATAGTGTAGAAATACTCTAGACCAAAGAAATTCATTGGTTATATTAATAATGAGTTAAGAAACTAGTAAGTTATCAATGAGTTACGGTTACCATTCACCTCAATTCATTCATCTTCTTGTTAATCCACTGCTAAAAGCTTCAAACATATTGAAGTTTCAAAAACATTGTTTTTGTGTAGAATAGCTACAGATTGGGCAAGTTAATTTTCTTAAGAATCATGATACAATTTGGTATTGTTCAGCTATTTGAGTTCTTTTAACTCATTCAGTGGAATTTTTAAGAGTGATAAACCGCAAAATGTAATTGATTTGGTGAGTTTAATAGAAATAAATATGAATAATTGGACGAGTCATAGTTAACTCATCATTTTTGCTCATCTAAAACTGCCAACATACCGTAATCTGGCGAGTGTCTTGTTGTTCACGTCTGCTCGAGTTGAAGAAGAAGTACTGTTTGCAAAGCGCTGTTTTCGATGATGCATTCTATTCCTTCAACGTAACCCCTAGATAGTAACGGTAGTAGGTAGATCAGAAAGGAAAAATGAAATCAAAAACTGCTCGGAAATTGTATTGATTAGAGTTTCACGCTTAGTTTAATGAGGCAAATTTTACAGGTAATAGCTAGTGTGTTAAAAAATGCTGGACTGACTACTGTGTGATCTTTGATGGAAATTCTTTCAAAACAAATCTTTAAAGAAATACGGTAGTTTTTTTCCTCAAATTTTCATCACATCCTATTACTTATTAGTTGATTTCAATATTTTTCACATTTGAGTCTCTTTTAGACCCTCACAATACATTTTCAGTGAAGCGTTCTTAATATGTGAATTTGATATGAGGCTTTCCATTGTTTCATGATTAAAAGCATTTGAAAAGGTTCACAGGTTAATACTCCTGTGACCTCTACTCCGATGAGGTAACATCTTGATCGGAACCGAAAAATTGATCGAAAAGCTTTGATCATCAAAAAAAAAGAGATCATTATTAGACAAAGATGGTGATGCATAAGTGGTTCATTAATTTAATAATGAGGGAATAATTTGGCTCTACATTGTTAGCTTAACGAAGCTTAAAGCGTTGTGGTGTGATTTAGCTGGAAATTCTGGATATTATGAGGTATTTAAACTAATTTTATAGTCTATATTTTACTGTGCTTGTTGCCATAGAAACTGCATCCAGTACGATTCGGATAATGGAATTTTCCTGAGGTATTACGTCCTTGTAAAGGATCACCATAAATTGCCTCATGCTCGTAAACAGCACAAACGATGACAGTTTATATTTGATCATCTTCATGAAAATTATTGATTAACAATTTATAAGCAGTACGGTACAGTACGGTAAACTAGAAATAATAAGTATAGTAATGTAATGGAGTGATTGGCTGGTTGTAAGGGTACCGGAAAGAAATACAACTTAATCTATCTTGAATGTCGTGCGCGTAACTGATAAGTGGAAATATGTTTGACTATTTGACTCACTATGAGGCAGCGGCCAATACTTAAGAGAAGAGAAAAAAAAAAGTAAACCGTTGTTCTTAAGATTGATTGTGAGACGAGTAAATTAGTGTAGTATTCATTTTATGAGGGAAAAGCCATCACGTCATTTATGCTCTCATTTGTGTACGATATTCATTAATAGTATTCAAATTATACAAATAATTACATGAATTTTATTGAAATTGGATTTGTTAACAAGAAAGAGTCAAAGGGGAGTAAAAGGAGGAAATAGATGGGTAGTACAACCGTATGAAATCTACGGTATTTATGTCGCTAACGATGTTGAATCAATCACAAAACTTGGCACCTCAGCAAGGACTGATTTTGAAACCCGCCTGAGGTTGCACGTTTTGTGATCAACACGACACCATTAGGAATATAAGAAGAAGACCGTTATAACTTATCACAGTTGATGGAAAATAACTAAAAATACCTACGAGACAATCACAGTGCTTATCTTAGTATTAAGAAATACGGTAGGTTACGCGTGGTATGGTAATAGTTTTGATTCGTTGTTCAAAATCGAAACGTAGATCATTTGAAAATATACTGAGAAAAAACGAGGAACAATGAGGTATAATATGCTGCCGATATCGATCGTTTTTTCCTTTGAGATCATTTTATTTCTTATGTAAATGTGCTCTCAATGCATTGTATTCTCTATAGGTAATCGCTTTAAATCTTGGTATTTTACAAAGTTTAAATCAATAACAAGAAAAAAAAAACAATTTGCTGATTGAGTTTATTTAAGAGGATAATCGTGATAAAACCAAATGCGCTGCTGTTAAGGAAATCCTCAACGATTTCACTCTCATAAGCAATGAAGAGCTTGTCAACAATAATTATGCTACTTAATCGATTTCTACCTTACACATAGTGTATTTTTATGTTGTATAAGAGAAGGTAAATTTTGACGTTGATCAATCCCTTGTGGAGGTAGTGTACGTCTACGCATTCGTGTTCAACGTGATATCGTGGAGAGTGATTGAATGCAAGCCTGATCAATACAGTGACTTGAGTTCACTACTCTTTACCAACTTAGTGCTATTTATCTTACCCAAATTTTTCTGGTACCAATTTGCCGACCGCTGAGGGTTGGTAGGTTTGGTAGGCTTCGAATTGGCTGATTCTGGCCCGCCTGTCACTGTGACACCTCCATCACTGCTCTAGTGCGTCATTGCGATCATTTGAGGTGAACAAGCTCAGTGAACTGTCTTATATGGTAAAATAAATAAAATTAGCTTTGCGAATAAACATTTATTATCATATTTTTGATTCTACCGGTTGTCTATACGGTCATTTTCCAATGCTTTCGGCTTGTAATGGTAATTTTTCAACATCCTCATTACAATATTGTTTAACAGTATTTGAACAGTACTACCAACCATAAGTACTGCTAAATAAGAGTTACAGTCAAGGTATTTAATTTACAAATGACAGGAATATTCTTCCTCCAAGGGACGTTTATCCATCCACTATTGCAATTTTCGTGTAGAACTCATATTTCAATCGATTCGGAGCTCTAAGAAAAAGGTGAACTTTCAACGTTAACAAACTCTCGGCTAAAAAATGAACTATTTTGAGTGATATTATAACAACTGTCTTGTTAAACGATTTATTCATTCAAGTAGATTGATTGTCAGCTGATATTCGTCACTCACACCGCATTCATCAGCACGTGACCTCAGCGAATTGACCCTTTATTACGTTGGCTTAAATAATATATGTATACGTTTAAAATTTATCCAATCAATATCGATCTAGTGAAATTTGCTAGAACCTCACATTTTCATCAATAGTGTGATTCAAATGAGGAAATACGTTCTATATCAAATCATGTGAGGTCGAAGAAGTTTTGTTGCTAACCGTTGTTTTGAAAGCATTTTTATTTTTTAGGGCATGAATCGTATGTGAAGAATCACTATTCACCATTATTTCTAGTCGTTCTCCATTATTTTGCGAATAACAGAATTTGGGACCTTGCCGAGAGCCGAACTTGTGTCTTCAGATGTTCCGTGTGATATGCTACCAACTGCAATATCGAGGTCCTCAATCTGCAATCGCTTAATGCTTCGCTCATTTCCAAGTGGGTATCTAGGCATCAGTATTGGGCGAGTGTTGATAAGATATCCAATCAGAAACAATAGCTGGAGCATTGGATGTTGGCTGAGTGGGACCTTGGTAGTGCAGTCGGTCGTGAGCCAATAAGGGTATCTGTAGATGCCGATGGTTCGAGTCTCAATCGAGATTCCACATTTTGTGATTCACTCAGCATTAGTCTTCTGGATCGCCGAGCTTCTCGTTTATCATCGCTGATGTAGGTCAAAACTTCAGATTACATCTACTTGAGTGATACGGGTAACGTCTAGCATCAATCTTTCGAAGTTATTAAAGATTATTGACATAACACATAAGCATTATTAGGAATACAAAAAATAATTATTGGTACTTGACCTAGTACATTTGTAATCCTTACCATTCATCTTGTTCATTCTCTTCCTTTCTCTATTTGATCCTCCTCCTTCACTTTTGTTTTTTTTTCCCAGAACTCATTTTTACCGATTGAATTCCTTCTTTACGGCATATCATACAATAATTGCATAAGCAATATAGTTTTTTCAAAAATTGACGTCTTCTATTTGCTTTCTGATGGAATGTTCTTGAGATGTGTCGTCCTTCAAATTCTTATCGTTTAAAATATTCCCTCATACGATTCTGATACTACCTCAAACTTCAAAAAAATGAGTGCTAATTGATTGCTTGTGAGTGAGTGCAATGTTTTTTTTTCAGAAGAATGATATTTTGGTCTCTTCTCTTAATACCTCAATTGTTTGCCGGAACCTTAAAGGAGGAAGCAAATCCATCTGCTCAATTATATCAGGCACAGTTATTTGTAGTTGACATCGTGATATGAGCCGTATCCGTATCGAATTTTTGTCTTGTAGGAGTTAGCTCAGAAAGCCGTTCATAAATACAATGAGAAATCAAATGATCTCTACATGTGGGATATTTTTTCGATCGATAACGTTCATCAACAAATACACAATGGAATTCATTATCATATGAAATTGACGCTGGTAGAAACGACTTGTCCAAAATCGGTAAGTTCAATCTCATCGGCAGTCGTTCGTCGTTCTTCATCGATTTTTTTCTTTGTTTGAGAAATAGAAAAATACTAAATTACGTCACGGATAAGTGATTATTTTATACGAAGTATATTTTATGTTCATCCATTCAATTATCTCTGTTTTAGTTTGTAGTCATTTAAAAACTTATTTACCGTAATGAGGAATACCTTGGAGATCAATACTAAACAATCAATTTTGTACTACCACTGATAATTTGTATACATATGCTCTTGATAAAAATAAGATAGTATATGGTATCGATCGATTCCTATGGAATATGCTACGCATTCTCAACGAGATATCGTAGAGATGATTAGATTTCAATACGATCTGTATGAATCAACCACAGGCGTTCAATATTGCTTCAATTGAGGGCTGTTTGTTTACTCAATTCCCTTTCGTACCATCTAATCGATGTGCGAAGGATGACGGACTTGGTTAGCCTGCGGTAGGAGAACCCACTTCAAAATGACCTTTTTCGTGATGTGATGGAGATGGAGATATGACTGAATGTGAGTTTGATCTGTACAACGAGTAGAAGTGACAACCTCGTTCTGCTTATCCCTTTCACTAATTTTGGCGTCCGTTGATGGCATCTGAAAGGATGGAAAATGGAAGACGTCGTTTGATTGAAGACAGAATCAAACATGCTGATCACTGCCATGCCACAGCTCTCCCATATTCACAAATGTGTGAAATAGGGTTCGTCGTAAATTTGGTTTCATGGTGCACACGTCAGTCGAGGAATCTGTTGTGGTGCATCTTAATCAGGAAGATCATCAACAGGATTCATTAACGAGAAGACATATACTTGCAGCTGTTTCTGTTCGTTACCATATAAGCGCACTCGAAGTCGTTGATTTCAAAATGATTTCGAATGAGGAAAAAGTCGTTTGTAATGAACAATATTATATTTTTTTTATTACCATCTAGATCGTTTTAGGAATTTTTTGTTAAATATGATATAAATTTTATATTAGAATTTGCCTTTTCTTCCTACAATTTTTCTTAGAGCAGAAGTAATAGCGATCCATGAACGAAAAAAAAAATTGTCTTGAAATGAAACTTGTAATAAAAAATGGTATTAAAAGGATTTCACCTCTCTTTTATAAATCGATGATCTACATTTACATTCAGGTCAATCAGCTGTCACTCAATAATTGTAAACATACCGATCGATTAAAGGTTAGTGAATAAAACAAAAAAGTCAGGATTTTTCAATTGAGGATTGTTTTTATTCTCTCTGATAAGTCCTCCTCATTTACCGACCATGAATGTTAGAAGCCTTTCTTATCCTAATACTAAACCGTCTGCAATTTCCCATTGATTGAGGAAATTATTTATTGAAAAATAATTTACGAAAGAGTGAAAGAAACCTCTTGAGGAGAAAACGATTTCATCTCGTGAGCCTTATTTTTTCGTAGAATAAAATAAGTGCTGATAAGATTTGGTTCTAAAGTAGAACTTGATTTGTGAAGAATTTTTCAGAGAAACATAAATCTGCTCCACAATTTTACCCTATCGATTTTCAGTACCAGTACTTTCACTACGTCTATAAAATTTAGACACCATCATAAAGAGCACTTTCGTTATTCATTATGAATTGAGTTATTTTTTCAAAGAAAACTAAAAACACAAAACCTGACTGCTATCTGAACCTGCGCTTCGTAGATTTCTGGTCTATTCTGCTACCGTATGCACTACTTAAGTACTTCCTGTGCCCTGAACTCTTCAATAATTACAAATGAGTGAAGTGCTACTGGCATTTTGTTTCTAGAGCAAAACAAAACTATAAATACATTACAATCTACCGGTCACCAAGATTTTTCTAACCGTACTTTTCTTTGTATGAGAAAAGTGCTATATATTTTCTTCTACCGTTTATCATATGGATTCCCACTGATTATCGAGAGGTCAAATGAGTGCCTGTAAACATTTCACTCCATTTTATACACAAAGCCGATCATACATTACATTCTTTTGACTCGAAAAATTTACTGGAAATTAAAAATTGTTCTCTACTAGCTTCGTAAAAAATTTTCGCTATAGTTTTAGTGATCTACGTGTAGTGGTATCGTAGGGATGGGCGATGAAATCGATTTTTGGTTGTCTATCGACCACTTATACTCATCACTTAACAAGACATCTGACTTTGATGGTTTAACATATACGACTGTACCTCATTTCACTCATTCCAGAATATTCTTACTTTTGAGCATAAATTAAACTCAACTCCGTTCTCTATGATTATCATTTTTTTGAACTAAAAACCAAGTTTTTACAACTGTTGTTGAAGTTGACCAACATTTGTTTCACTTGATCGGTGCTTGTGTAATGAAAACATCATTAGCCAGCAGGTGATGGATTTATCAACCGTCACTCGCATGTCATCATTTTTGCCTCCGTATTACATCCTCAGTAGTGACTAGGCGAAATAGTGCCACATTTTGAATTTCTGATTTTACTTTGATAACATTATCGCCATAGATTGTCGAAATCTTATCAGTGAGGTTATTATTTTACGCAGCAAGCATCTTTACGTACAAAGTGAGGCACAATTGATTAATCAACGTTTCCGTAACCTTTTTTGCTTCAATAGAATCAGAAGCGTTTATGAGATCGATGAAGAAAGGAGTCTATTGAACTTTCTCAATACTTTAACAATATTGTTATGTAAACATTGTTGATATGTTGTTTCTAGGATTTATCAGAACTCCTAATTGATTGCGTGGCTATTTTTCCTCTAATGCTATACAAATTCTCTTAAGTGTGACTCGCTTAAAGATCTTATGGACGACGTTGAACAAGATCATTAAGTGATAGTTGACAGTGTAGTAAGCGTCCATCTCGTTGAGCAGCAACAGAATTCTGTTAATTTTCCATTGGTTTGAAACTTTGAATTCCGATAAGTAGCCCATGGAGAATCGAAAACGGTTATGAACAAGGGCTTGCGGTAGATTTCTTGATCTAACAACTTGATGACTTGCTATGATGGCTGACAGGCTACAGATCTTCAACGGAAGTGGTCAGTGCCTTTTACTCTATGAGATGTAAAATAAGAGAGAATGGTAAATGCATTTTTAGTTTTAATAGCTGTCTTATTCATCATTAAGATTTTTCTTAATTAATGTGCCATGTTTTAGAAATGTACTGCTGAGGGTGAGCATCATGCATGGGAGAACTATGAGAATATCGAAGTTCACCATTGTACTGAACCGTATCAAAGAACAAAACGAATGCTCAAAACCGTGTAAGTGAGGTTGTTCTGTACTTTAAGTTTCTCAAGAAAGATAATAATGGACTCATGGTATGCTCTAAACAATGAAAAAAATGATGAAATTATGTAAAAAAATATCAGAAGTCGTACAGAGTATCGATTGTAATTCACAGAAATCTACAAGGTATTACGTAGTCTTCACACGCAAGCTTCAGTCATAAGCGCTTTAATGCAAAAGATGAACCTCTATAGCACTCAGTATAATCGAGCTAAAACTCTAGAAGTGCATTTCTACCGTATTGAAAATGTGACGTGGTTACAGTAGTTCGTAAAAAAAAAATCGTTGATGATTATTTATGTACGGTGTTTTCATTTCAGTCTCTCTCCTATTCAACATAAAGAGTTTTTACATTACATAAAACCTAAGGATTATGTGGCTTGGAATCAATTCGTCGATTTTATGGGGAGGTAAAGCTTTTTGTACCATCTTCTTACTCCTACTATTATTTTCACTCATTATTTTTTCTCCTACAGTATCACTTTTTTCATTCTATTTTTAGACATGAAAAAGTGTACAACAGCAAACACGATACTTTGAAACGATTTCGAGTCTTTAAACGAAATCTGAAGGTACATTTTCACTTGTGAATACATTTTTTCGGATTTTAGTTTTACAGTGAGGTTTTTTTTTGAGAAATTTTGATAAGTAAAAAAAAACAGTGTGTTGATCTGCTCAGGCTTAGATTGATAGCAAATAATAAGCTATATTAGCATGAGGTAAGATACGATAGATAACCTTTAGCCCTCATCAATCCCTGTCAAGCCTACGCGCTCATATTCAACGTGATGTGGTGGAGGTGGTTGAATGCGACGTTGATTTACACAGTGACTTCAGTTGACCACTCTTCATCGAATCAATGCGGTTTATCCTATCTAAACTTCTCCGATACCATTTTATCGACCCCGAAGGCATGGAGGGCGGCCGAAAACTAATTCAGGCCTGCGTGTCCCTCTAATGCTGCACCACAGCATCTGATCTGCTTATCTGCATTTATAATATACTAAATTGCCAAAGCTTATGTTGGATCTAAATGAAGAAATTGACATAGTTTTTTTCTTTTCCATTCGCTGAGAATTCATTACATCGTCAACGCCTCGTACACCTCATATTCAAATGTTTCGCTGTCTTCCTTATTTTGGGTCTTGGTGCTTGAATTGCTCAAAAAAAATAACTCACCTAATTCACCTATGACTTTAATAGCCTGAAGCATAGTAATCTTACAAAAAACTAGTTTGGCATCCACGAAGAATTACGGAGATCATTTATAGGTATTGTTAACTCAATTTGAACTCTCAATTTCAACTCAATTTCATAAATTTAAGCTTAATGGTCGCATAAGATTTTCAAAGATAAAAAGATAACAATCATAAATTCAGAATAGACACAGTCATTTAATATTTCTATTAATGAATTATGAAAAAAAATTTCCATGTTTTTAGGAAAATTGACCAAATCATTTTTCATAATGACTTCTTTATCGAAAAATTGATAAAATTTTTCAGGCAATACGGTCGTGGCAAGAAAAGGAAGAAGGAACGGCAGTTTATGGAATCACACAATTTTCCGACCTCACCCCTGAAGAATTTAAAAAGGTTTTAATTGATCGAAATCAATCAATTGATTATAAGAAAAGATACAATAATCTTTGGTGTTGATCAATCCCTTGTGGTGGGATAAGATAAGATAAGATAATTTTTGGCGTTGATCAATCCCTTGTGGTGGGAT
>KN716209.1:110085-123049 GCA_000816705.1 Dictyocaulus viviparus | reverse complement strand
TAAGATAAATAAGGCAAAAATTCGATGACTCAAATTCCCAGTAGTAATTGAAAAGCTTTTAGAAGAAATTAGATTACGAAAAGTATTTTATTCTTTCAATATTTCTCTATTTATGATGTTTGATCCGATAAGACTCGGTATGACGTCATACAAGCTTTTATGCTCTCATTTTTGTTTCTTTATGTCATCTCTTGTTTTCTTCTCTGATCGGGACGACTCAGTTGGTTTTTCCATCTTTTGATTATGCAGATTTCTATGAGTGAAAACGAGTACGTAATAAAACGATTCGGGTTCTAAGATTTATCTACTTCTATTACATATGAACCTCATTTTTCCCCACATGTTTTTTTTTTGAGTGTTTTTCTCTATGACTTCTTTTTTCTTTATTACCAGACCGAAAATGTTTCATTGAAGATGAAACGTTCATGCACGAATAGTCACATAGGTGACGCCCATAATCTGCATATAAATTTTCCTCGGGTAATGACAAAGAACAGGAATACGTAGAGCCATGCAGGTTCTTATATTAATACATTCTATCCACCCACCACCACCACCATGACCACCATCATCATCATCATCCCACCACCAGCACCGCCATCACCATCAACAACACCAACACTACCGCCCACGTCACCATCACACCACTAACAAGATTGCTTACATTATGGATATTGTTTTATTTTCTCTCTCCATTAAATGAATTACTTATGGCAATTGATATGTGTAGTTCTTCCCACATCAGACATCAACAATCAAAGCCAGTCAAGCTAGACTTAAAGTACTGATAGCAGTTACAAAGTACTGTGCACTCATGCAATTGATCAACATTTTTTGAAACGAATGAGTTAGAAAGAGTTATGTAGAAGTGTTGTTTTTTTCTGAAAATCAACATTAAAGCTACACTACAATTTGCATACTTCTACCGTACTTGATCTCCACTATCATATCGATCTCTTTCGTTTCGTAGACGTTGCGCAGCAACAGAAATCACCATCAATTTGTTCTAATCTACAATTTTTTTGAACTCAACGAGTCATTCTTGTTTTTTTTTATCTAGATAGAGGACTAATGTACTTCTATAATGTCGTTGTAATTGCTATCAATGAGATCCGTTTGGATTTAAAAGTGATACGGGCGGGATCTATTGGTGATCATTTTCTAGCGTTATCGATGTCGTCATGACCGGTTTTGAAGTTCTTGAAAATTTTCCTCAAAGCTCTTTTCTACGAATATTAATTTTGACTCTAATCAATTTTTCTAATATTTTTTGTAATTTAATTGTATTTTATTTATCTTTAGTATATAATATTACATAATTATAACCTTAATTTTTTCATTGAAAAAGAACTCAAAAAGTGATTCGCACTACTTCTCACAAACATTTTGTAGTTGTATTCATTTGTAATATTTATTGAATGATCGTTAAATTTCACTCATCCTCAATATACTCTCCATATTACGTCATTGTTTTAATACAAATTTAAATCCATAATTTTTCTTTAAAACTATGAGAGCCATCAGAAAATAACTATTTATTTCATTATTCTCGTTATTATTGATTATGAAATACTAGCAGAATACTGTAGTGCGTATTTATAAGCATACTGTAACAAAAGGTTACTGTAAGTATACTGTTTATAACCGGTTTATTCGTTTTATTCTGATTGCTCAGTTGTTAAATACAGATGATCAAAAAAATCCGATATGAACACGTAGCTTTTCTATTCGACATAAAATTTTTCATTCATTTTTATAAAGATTAATTATTCATAATCACAAAACCTGTACGAATTTAAATACATTCACTTATATTAAATAGAATGTAAAAATATTTATATGAAAGATATAAAACGTATAGAAACTCGGTTACGAGAAAAAAAAATAACGATGGTACATACTACTATCACATCAGCTTCCCAAAATGAGTTACTAACTCTTTATATTTGTAAAGATCGCAATTATTGCTTGAAACTCGTAGATCATTGAATGAAAATGAATAGTCTCGTAATTAGATCAAACTCTTTCACATTACATACGAGTTGGTATATGGTATCAGTGGTAGAATGGAGTAGTCGTCATGGTCCTTGAGTGTGATTAAACTCAAACTTGAGCACTCAAGCCTTACGTTCGATATGAGGACGAAGATGCAAAAGATTGAAGGCTGAATGAAGATCATAGAATTCAGTGCGAGCTTTCTTCAACGACGGAAGCAACCACATTAACTATGTTATCCAATTGAGATTTTATCGCCAGACCTCAAACTTGGTAATTTAACCGTTATGTTCGTCCACCGATAATGACGATATAACAAATGACCACAAAACTGAGTGTGTGTTACTTTGAGGGAACCAGAACCAAACACGTACACATCATATCATATTTAGTTCATTTTTCTTCTAAAATGCAAATGAGTTTGATTTATACGCTATTTAGAGAATGGTTATCGACTGAGTTTCAGTGTCAGTTTCACGAGAGAATAATATTTGCATAACAGGGAATCTTCTGAGGATGAATCCTTCTCAAAAATTGAAGCACGATGAAAATTGAGAAAGAAAAACTTCATATCTACTGAAAGCCATTATGTAAAAATTATTTACAAACAACGAATTACTTCTGTACTCACTAGATAATGGAAAATTTATTCTATATTCCTTTTCATTATTTCATCTGTTTATTGTTTTAAAACTTCTACAATGTTTATTACGTTGCTTACTGTTCTGTATGGGTCCTACAGTAAATACCACAATGTTTTTGCTTAGCTGTTACACTATATACTGTGCTGTATTGGTCCTGCAGCAAATCCTACGATATCCTTAGTTAAGTCCTGTCCCTAGTAAGTAGGTTCTCTCTAGTGATATGTACTTGTTTTTTTGTAGATTGTTATCTATTTTGTTAAATGACATAAATAAACGTTTTTAATAAAATTTTCAGATGGTTTATGTTATGACTGCATCGATTTTCCTCGTCATCATACTCATTACTGTAAACGCTCAACAAGAAAGTTGCTACATTAATGACAGTGGTAAGTACGAACGTTAATAGATCATTTACATAAAATTGGCTTCAACTCTATTATATTATTATCACATCATTCAGATTTTTGTACTCATCATTTTCTACACTTTCATCATTCTAAGTTACTCACGAATCCCCTCAATTAAGCAAACTGCAAGCTATGATGCTTCGTCAGAAAATTATGCTATTAATTGTTGTTGTTTGTTGAAGTGAGGCGAATTCGCGTAATTCGGTAGTTGTCCTCACAGCTGGTTCAGGTAGAGTGTTATTCTGGATTGCGTCACGATGTTGTTACAACAACATCATTGAATAGGCCTATTTGATTTTTATCTTAAGTAAAAATTAGTTGCAGTAAGTTCTTATGGATGTTGAGGGCAATAGGTTACAATTCATGTTTGACTCAAGCAAATGAGTACAATGCGTTTTTTCTCGAAAAGCTAGAAAGATTTCCCTTTCGCAAAGCCACTTTCAAGCGAAGCACTTATGCTGCAGCGGATGCAGCAGTACTTAAAGTCCATAGAGGTTTTTGACTGATTCGGATTATCATTCTGTGTAAAAAATATAATTTGATAACTTAGTGTTTTTTTTATGAGTTTTCAGGATTCACTTGCTGCAATAAAGAACTGGAAGCAGCGATGAAGGGAGCGATGGGAGGAAAGGTAAGAAGAATTTGACTCCTTCATATTTAAGAAAAGAGGTATACGGTATTAAAAGCTACCTCTTGTGGATTATGGTGTATGCGATATAATATACTATTAACAATATCTATAAAATAACTTATAACTCATTTGAGAGGGTTCATAGATTGAATATTAATGAAGAATTTTCTTAGACTTATAAACATCCCAAGAATTTTCCTCAACTATCATTTTTTTTCGACGCCTTAACATAATTTATTGAGATCTAAAAAATTTCTTTCTTTTAGTCCAAAAAATTACTTATAATAAAAATATACACCTTGAAATTTTATTGATTTTCATTGAAATGGTTTACTTAGTCTATCTGTACCATTACACTTAAATAAAGATTAAAATGAGTTGAAAATTTCCTCAGGATCTGCTATCTGCCGCCGATGAAATCCAAAGATTGGCCGAATCAACGCTCGGCGGGAAATTTGAAACCGTTGTCGCACTAGATGATTTTGCGTATAAATCACATTTTAAGGTTAAAATTTTTCTACTCAGTAATTTTTGTAATTATTTATGTATATCGTCGAAAAATTTCAACCTTAACAAAATACTTTTAGTTTTTTCCTCAAGCTTGTAGTTATATCGGAATCAAATAGAAGCTCCTTATCTGTCGGACCAATTGAGATCGTAGTGTCGTAGGTCAAAATTCAAATCAATTAATCTAACTTTCGTGCTTGCGAATTGGAGAATTTGAGTGCGATATTCTGATTGCAACATAAGACAGCTAAAAACGTATTTAATGATTGAAAAGAGAACACAAATAACAATATTTTTTATTCAAATATCGATCGTATTATTGATTGTGCTTAGGTGGGTTTGTAAGAAGTACTAATGAACGACAAAACGACTCGTCTTAAAAGCTTAGCTTTTTTTTGTGTCATGTATTTAAACGATTTGAATTATAAATGACTCCTGATTAATTTATGGCTACAAGAATTTCCACGTCTCCACCACAAGTAGATCATTAATTTTTTTTGGTGGATTTTCAACTTTGTTTTGTTTTTTACTAGGCGTTTGTGTTTTGATAGTGATCTTTGCTCGATAATGCGATAACCTCAAACTTGAATGATTAAAACTTTAGTAAAAAACATGCCTTTAAGATGGTTTACAGCCTTACTGTGACTGGTAGATGTTTCTAGGATTTCTATGTCAACGAGGAAACTTAGCCAAAAGTAAACCTATCAAGAATCGCCAACGTCGTGATGAAATAAAGTCACAATGGGGGCACATCTTTTTGGTCCATAAAAGCCGATGACTGTATCTAGTGAAGGCCATGTGATGGTCTAGGCAGGTCTATCTCAAGAATCCAAGAAACAAAAGCTACGTTAGCAACCTTGCACCATCATCACTTACGCAGAAGACCAGCACCATAGAAGACGTCAGTGCAAAGAAAGAACAAAAATTACCCGAAATAAAGGCAGATGAGGAGAATATAAAAAGCATTATGCTGAAGACAGATGATAATAACTGCACATTTGACCTGAGATGACCATCTATCCTCCTTTGACCTGTCGTTTTTCGGATCATTGCAATTTACATTCTTAGAATACCATGATACTAATCCATCAAACATTGACTGAAGGAAGTCTTGGTTTGCTTAAGAGCGGAATCGAACCTGTGTACAGTGATCCAAGCTTGCGCATCACTGCAGGCCTCTCACCACTGCTTTACGCCAAAGTAAAACGATCCGTTTATAAAAACAAATTTTAAAACACAGAAAATTTTTTATCTTGAAACATGAGAATTAAATAAACGATGACTTTATCGCTTATATCAAGTTGCATCTCGCATTGATTAACATCATAACGCTTCAGGCAAAATGTGATAGTTTGATGTGTTACGCTAAAGCTTGATACTGTTAGAGACTCACAATAAAACGGACCATTACATTAACGCATCACTCTACTTTTAGTTTCGTTAATAATTTATTATGTCTTTTTCAAGGTCGGTTGATTGGTTGCGCATGTGGATGTCATCATGAAAAACTGGAAATCTAAGCTGTATCGTAGCGCGAAAAATTATTGAAAGTGAAATGAAAATCTTCATTTCAAAATGAGAATACATCAGAATATCTCAATAAATTGATTTTAATAAAATTTGAGGTCATAAAATTATCATAAGTAGTTATGATGCCTTCTAGAAAGATCACGACCACAAAACTGATAGTGGCTGATTATCTTAAACGATAGATCAGAAATATTATGAATAATTTGTATGAGTTTCAAAGAGGGAAAACAAGCTACGCGCTCCTCAATCCGCATCAGTTAACTATTCTCTCTTTAACGAGTATAATTAACCTCAAGTAGACTTCTCTAATTATCGAATTTGTCGTATACAAAAGAAAGTACTGTAGTACAATTGTTAGTACAGAGACGATTCACTTTCAAAACATTATTGAACATATTAATTATACATCTAATGACCTCCACATTTTGATTGAGTCAAATTTGTATTGCATCCCGTAGGCGAAGATCTTGAGAACTTAAGTGAAACACTAAGCTCTATAATTTTTCATTAATCACATACTATCTTTTGTTCTGATTCTATTTAGTACAAGTTCTTGGCTCAATTTTTGTGGCAAAATCATTGAAATCCGATCAATTACTCTTCTTCGCTATATATTATAGTCTTTAGTGATTTTGTTTTGTTTTATGATCTACAAATCGATAATATTGCTTAAATTTTGGACCCTAAGCATCTAACAGTTGAAGCATTGGCTGATAAGATGATCCTGGTTATCAGCCTGTTCGGAAATGGAGAGATTGAATTGTCAAGTAAAAAAAACATCCATACTCCGCTGAACTGTCGACGTTCTGATTTCGAAACATCTACAGAAATCTCAACGCATCATAAATCAAACTGGACACGAAAAGATTCTGGGTTGTTCTTCAAAAATACTTAACGTACATATTCTGACACGTTCTACATCAAAAGTAAAACGATAGCTTATATCAAATAGAGCGATTCCTCAAAGCGTTCGATCGATATTTATGAAAAACACAACGATGAGTACCGGATTTCCTGTTAACTCAATTGTTATTATTTGTTCTTTTCGGTTAATTCCTTAAAAAAAACTGATATTGAGTAAATTTCGAAGAACTTTTATTTCTTGAACCTATCGATATGTGCAATAAGAAATGAGGTTGAGAGTTACAAAAAAAACAAACGCTCTAGCACTACTATCAACATTACTATCGTTTCGTTTGCTTTACAGGAAGGGAAAACGTGTAAAATTGAGAAGAACGGTCAGTACGCACTTGCATGGCAGCCTTGATTTTGCTTTGTATACGGTATTTATATCGAATCTCTATCGAAACGTCTTTCATTATTCTCTGTCAGTATTGGTAATATCGCCTAGAGGAGCTTTCTATTAAATTTTTGTATGTTTTATATTGGTGTATAATTATTGTTATCATAATCATCACTTTCATTCATTCATATTCTCATCATTATTCTTGTAATAGAGATAATTGGTATAGTAGGCGTTTTCCTCTATCAGCATAATCCCTCCTCATTACAATAATGAGAATACTTATCATTATCTTATTCAATTAATTATCTTCACAATTGTTTATGGTTTATCATTGTATAATTTATTTTCCATAAAAATGATCAGATTACTGTTAATGCTATTGATAAAAGCTATTGAACAAAACGAGTCATATGTAAATGAGGTCAAAGAGAACCGGACAAGTTACGGAGTCATTCGGTTGGATCGTATGTATGAGAAAAAAAGTAGAAGAGAAAGTCACCATCTCAAAATCATAAAAGGGTAATGAATGGTGAAATCGAATATGATGACGTGAAAAACGTAATGACCACCACGTCATCATAATCGATAGCATCTGACCTATCAAACAACGACGTACATGAACACTAACCAGGGCATTTTGAAGATGTTTCAGTGAGTAATCGAATAATCTACACTTTGCTTACATTTTTTATACTCCTCTTCCTCAACAAACAAACATCTAAATGGACAACAAACAACAACATCCTTAGCAGCTTATCGACTCATTCAATAGTCTATCTCACTCAGTACCAGTACTATTCAGTGCAGTACCATAACTTTGAAGATCAAATTTGTAGCGCACTCTGAATTGAAACACTTTAAATACTATATGAAATTGAATATTTCTCAAAGAAACCCTCACAAATAATAAAGTCGGTTAAGAAATATTTGGAAGATGATTGACCAAAAAACTCCAAAGAATCAAAACGAGGTTGTTGAGTGATATTTCTGGAAAGTTTTTCACAAGGAATACTACAAAAGCATGGAAATCTGGAACATTAGAGGTAGAATCGGAGGTGAGAGGTATATAGTATTCCTTGTGTGCCATCATCAACAGTACTTTTTACATTTTTAAACGTACTGTTTGCAATATTGGTGCTGAAAAATTTGCTTCGCTCTATAACAAAATAACTTATCTGTATACAATATGGAAATAAAAGCTTCAAAGTTAAAGATTCTATCAGTGCGAACAATCAACTTGAACTTAGTGATAAATAATTCTAGTGGAGGTGAATGAGGAGGTAAATTTTTAAATCGTATTCTCGTTTTGTCAAAGTTCTGAGGAGTCCATAGGGTTCTTCCTAGTGAAAAAAATGTCGAGTACTTCGTTTAATTGATTGATTTTAATGACATTAATAAAATGAAAGCTTTTATGAAAATGATTGATAACGAGATAAGGTTGCTGAAAAAGTTAGAAGAATCGAATCCGGATGTTTTATTGCAGTCCGATGATTCGGTGGATGAAAAAAATACACTCACTTTAAATTTACAAGAGCCGTAATCCAAGCTTAGAAGAAATCAATCGATAATTATACTTAAATTACATTTGAATTTGTATCATTTTTTGGTGTCTAATCAAAACAAATAGATTAAGCTGTTACTCACCATCCTAAAATAGTCGAAAAGCATTTGTTCCCTCATTTGATTGATTTAATCTACAAGGGAAAACTAAAAGTGTTTTGTTTTAGTACTGCAGAATATGTTCTTCTATTACAAGTACTACAACTAATTTGCCGATGTCAATATTTCTTATAAACAACTTTTCCAACTCGTTAGGGTAAAAGCCTCTTTTTTTAAGGACCAGAACATTTATGTGCAAGGAAACTTCAGTTGGATATATCTGAGAAGCCGGAGGACTTTGGAAGTCGCATATAGCCAAGAAACTACAGAAATCTTATTGATGAAAACTGAGTGAGATTTGAAATAATCAAACCTGAGGGAAGAATCGAACGATCACTCATATTTTGAATGATCAGAGTAACTTCTATATAGAAAATATTGTAAAATTTAATATCTAAAAAAGGTCTTTGAAGGTGATCCTTTAGCTGGTTACTTATTTACATATTGTTTGTTTGTCTACACAGCTAAGAATAACAGCATTCAACTTTTTTTTTCACTAATAAGCTGAAATTTGTTGAGTAAACAAAGTAAACTAACTACCTCATAACTTGTTTTACAGTTGTATATTTTGTTTGTATGAAAAAAAAATGTCCACGATTGTAAATTACAGTAGCACAACATCTATAGAACACCATAACTATCATCCAAAAAAAATTTAAAGACTTTTTTGTATTGTAGAAAAATATTACCTCATTTCGTTCGTTACCTTTCCTATATTATATTGATCTGTTGTCATTAATCAATATTCCATCAAAATCAGGTAATTATAGATCAAAAATGTATCTGACATTGTTCTGCTAAGTAAAATTTTAACACACGTTGAAATTCTTATTATCAAGACTGAGTTAAGAGAGATATTGAGGAAAAAAACATATTATTGAATCAGTGAAGAAGAAAAATGCGCTAAAATTATACGAGTTCACTTGGACGAGTTTTTTGTCTGATGTTTCGGTATTCTTTCAAATACAAATCGTTCCTTTAATTTTAAGCATTTCTTCACTTTCGCAACTTTGAGTGAGTTAAACGCTGTGAGTTTTTTCTTAAATCACTTTGAACTTAAGCCACTTCGTATTTCTACGACTAGAAGATTGTCCATATGTATATAAGGGAAAAATATTTGATAATCATTGGTTACTGGTGACAATTTCAGTGAGCACTTACGGGCTTAAATCCTCATTCTCACTCGATAAAGTTGTATTCATCATAACATGTTTTTCTAGAAAGGAGTCCGTAGGGATTCACACGCAATTCCTCATCTATAATTTATTCTACTCTTTATACATTTATACTATTTTTTTTCGATCTTGCAACTACGTTATGAGTGACGATCGCTTTGCAAGTGATTGACGTTTGTAAATAGGAAAATCGTTTGATAAAAATAATTGACCACCTTTAGGCAATTCTTTTTTAACTCAGCTATCACCTACTTTTGCTATAACGACATTACTCGGAACCTAAGACGAGGTTCATGCTTGTATCTCACATAACTCCAGTGTGAAGCAATTTGTTGCCAACTGAGTCGTGTTGATGGTTAAAATATTCCTCCAGTCTGAAGCGATTCGCTACAATTTGTGAATGTGAATACAACATTAAAATAAATTACATAATTGGAATGATGCCAAACTCGGCTCACAAGCTCGTACCTCATCCTTTCGGTTCAAAATAGAGTTAAGTAGTAATCCAATTTGAAGTACAATTCAGAAAAATGTAATTTAATGTTATGTAAAAATTGCCGTAAGTACTACATCGATCGTTATTCAGAATATTATTCATAGAAAAAATCAATATGTAAATTCTCAAAAGTCTGTTTTATTTGCATGATAACGAGTTTCTTTATCAAATATGAAGTAAATGGAGTTAATGTTTAGGAAAAAACACATTGAACAAGTGTTTTCTAACTCATTATTGACTCAGATAATTATTACTCACGATTATTCATACACTATAAATAAAATTAGTAGCCTATTGATTACCAAGTAGGAAAATTATTAAATCTCTTCTTTGTTTGTTGATTCCTGTCTTTTTTTTTCATCAGAATACAATACCTTGTACTACCTCAATACCTCTTCTTATATCATTCTCGCTATTCATCACTTAAAGAATTTCTCTACATCTTTATATTCTATGCTTTCAATTTTTTTAACGCATACATTTTCTAAGTACAATTGTATTGCTGGAACGAGGAAAATACGAACAACTCGATATGTATCGAAAAATTGCGTTGAGAAGAATACGAAACAGCATATGTAAATTTTCTCATCATCACTAATCCTTACTAGTAAATATGTTTATTTGTTTGTTTGTTTACTTGTGCAACAAATGCTTACAATTTTATCTCTCCACTCTAAACCACCGCTTTAAGGACATAGTGATGATAATTCTTATCATTTATACTTCATATATCATAACAATTAGCAAAAGTATAAAAGCGAATGACCTATTCCCTCGTACTTTCTGTTTCAACTTACTTCCCAATTTCCTCGCTCCTCCATTCAACGCTTCTCCATCATAACGACTCTCCACATTCCTCACCTATAATATTGTTGTGTTGATTTTCTTTGTATTTGATAAAAGTTTGTTCACTCGAGTTTGAGGTACATTCCTGAAACTGTGAGGTTGAACTATAGATATCAGAATTTTGAAACATGGAAAATTCGCGAAAACCGACCACATTTTAATCTACGACGCTTCATACGATTAGATCGTTCCGAGTGTTATAGATTCATTGTGTGTAATCCGTATTGAAGTAGCGTTTTCCTCATTTAAAATATAAATATAACCTCGTCGTCCATTGATTATCGAACTTCTCGACATGTTGACGTTGTTCGTTGGCATTGGCAATTTTCCTCTTCCGGCGTTTTTCTCGCCTCCGTCCATCCGTCCGTCCGTCTGTCTGTCCGTCACAATCACTCTTTTTCTCTTCCACATTGGACGACATATCGTTGTTTAATTCACTACTGAATCTAACTATTCAACGTTTCTTCTCTGTACCTCAATTTATTATCCTCAATAAAACCATGTTATTATTGCTTTTGTATTACAATCTATGTGGTATTGTATTATCAGGTCAGCATAATTTCACTCGTAATCTTTTTTTACCAAGGCCCTTTTTTTTGTTCGATATTCCGTAACGCTTTGATTTATTCATTCAATCAAAAGTGTGCAGCTCAAATGATTACGAGTACGTTAACTTTGAGAGAAAAGAGTTATTAGATGAGGTCTAGGTAACATATTAGCTGAAGCTAGTATTATTCTTAGTAAAGTTCACCTTAAAATTACCTCGGAAAAATTGAACACTTGGATTTGTTAGCGATTTACAATTTACCAAGCAGTACTTTCTTTTCTAAAGCTTACTGTAAAAATAATCTCAGTCCTGTTAGTTTTATGATTTTCAATCCAGTTAAATACTTGTCGATTATGATTTTCAGAAAAATGTTATAGCTGTTCCTCAACGCAGCTACAAACTCGATGGGTGAGTTCGATTCCTTCTTCTGGTTCTCCAAAATTGAGAAAATGTATGAAAAATTTCTTGGCAATTAATTTTTTTATCATTTTATCGATTTAGCCAAAAAACGAACAAACTAATCGCTTGCAATTTCTTCGAGAATTTCCGTGGTTTGCAAATGAGAGTTGTGATCAGGTGAGTTAAAAAACCTCATCAATAACTCATTACTATTAGATATTCATACTCGAGAAAAAAATAAGAAGTTCTACTCATTTATTTCTAAAAGCAGTCCTCGAAACGAGAATAAGAAGTTTTGTGAACAGAAAACACTAAGTGTAACAATTCTTCATGAAACTCATTTTCGAACTCTAATGAAAATAATAGGATTATTTCGATTGGTTCAAAAATGAAATTATTTTAGGTGAAAAATTTGTTACCAGTTGTGGATTGTCCGAATAGTGTATGTATAAAAGCAGTAATTACTGAACCGCCTGCTATAAGAGATATTTGTGGTAAGACAAATTTTATTCATACTATCTCATTCTAACCTCATTTCTCTCTACAGTATCTCCTCAAATTTCATTCTTACTACTTCACTCTTACCTCGTTTGCGTCTACAATCTCCCCTCAAATTTTATTCTTACTACCTCACTCTAACCTCGTCTTCCCTCTACGATTTCCTCTCAAATTTGATTCCTACTACCTCACTTCAGGCTCGTTTTCCTCTACAATCTCTCCTCTAACAACTTCTTCTTTTTGTCTATTAATATGATGCTTTCGTTAATTTCAAGATTTTGCTTACTTTGCTTATTTAGGCTCTCCAACTCCCCTTTATCTCCTTCCGTGTCTCTGTTTTTTCTTTTCACGTTTTCTTTTGCGTTTGTTCTTGACTTATCACTT
>KN716209.1:78248-98684 GCA_000816705.1 Dictyocaulus viviparus | reverse complement strand
TTCTGTACAATCGTAAGTTATATATATCGATATTTTTTGACAAACTAGATTGAGTTATATGGAAATCGTAATGTAATTCTTTAATTCATATTGGATTATATTATACGACCTGAACTTTCCATTAACATCTCGGTATTTATATGATGTATTTATAGATATCGATTAGTTCTTGATCATCAATCGTTATAACATCGCCACCAGCTCTTTCAGTTTCGCCCAATATCTCATAGATCATCTAGCGATTAAACAGCGTTAACACTTGTTAATGAATGTCATGAGGTATGCAACTGGCAATCCATACACATTTAGTGCTATTTGTTGGTGCTTGAGAAGCTCGAGAACAGCATTTGTGGAGGGATTGATCAACATTCTCTGTGACGAACATTCCCTGTGACGATCATGATCATGGATTGATCATTCCCTGTGAGGGGTTGCGCCTACTCCCCACGCATTCGTGTTCTCTTCTCTTATCTCTTATAAAATGAATAGAATCTTCTATAGAGCAATAGATTTTTGATCTCTTTTAATCTAGGTCGATCTTTTTCTGATCTCTCTTGATCTATTGATCTTTTTGACCTTCTTTCGTGATCTTTTGATCTTCATCCATCTTTTCTGACCTCTCTTGATCTATCGATCTTTTTGACCTTCTTTTTTGATCTTTTGATCTCGATCCATCTTTTCTGACCTCTCTTGATCTATCGATCTATTTTGACCTTCTTTTTTGATCTTCCGATCTCGATTCATCTCTTTCTGATCTCTCTCGATCTATTGATCTTATTTTATCTTTTTTCTTATAGAATCAATAGAACAAATCCTTTCTTTATCTCTTGATCTTTTAAGCAATTTTTTCAGATTCTCGAATAAATTTTTACAACAAGACAAATCAGTTATGAATCAGACGTTCACTTTGGATACAAAGAAAAGAGATCAAATGATTGAATTCAAAATCGATAGTGAGTAAAATCTTTATATATATTAGAAAATTTTTAGCCATTTACAAAGAAAACGTATATAAAAGTACCATTATCAATTAGTAGTGATTAAGAGTTGAGTGGGAAAATTCATTAAGAATCATTGTCAATAAGTTAATCGTCACGTTGTCGTTACTTTCAGAAGCGCTACGAGGTTATATAACTCGTTCGAGAAGCAGCGATACTTATCGACGATTACCTCAGTCTCGTGATGAAGCTCAAAAGTAAGCGTTATTTCACAGAAGAAATTATGCTACTGTAATTCTATTATCGATTCAAAAACAATGTATCAAATTGACTAAGTGATCTTACCATATAAACTTGTCCCGTAATCCGCTTCACAGCTAACAAAATTTTTCATCATTTATGTAATAATGGCTAAGAGTCAAATTAGAGTTAAATTTCACTTAGAATAAATCGATAAAGTGTTTAGATTTCACTCACTCGTTAATGATTGAGTTTCTAAGTGTTTTTGATCTTTTTCAGATTTTATAAGAATTCTGCATTTTCAACGACATGTAAACTACCGTCACTAAATACCAATAATACAACATCTGATACACGCACATGCACAATGAGGCCGTGGAGTCGAACACAAGAAGAGCTGAAGAAGTACAAAGAGCTTCTCAACTGACATCCACCATGCAGTGATATTGTTATGAACTAATCCAGTTCTTATTCCTTAAAGCCTTTATAGGTTAACACTTGTTCAATACTAATTTTAAAACTCATCACTCACAATTATAACAGCTCTAGTATTAGGTTCATTATCATGAATCAATAAACATCTGTTCGATCAATAACCTTTTAATATACGTTCACTTTTATTAAGTTGTAATTTTAATGTACATTTAACGTATATTTAAATAAATTATAAACAATTAAGAGTAACATGTACTACAGATATAAACAAACCAGCATGTCGAAGATCAAAATTAGAGCACACACACACCACATACGTAGAGAAGGAATGGCGGAAGCCTAACGTAAAGGTGAAACCACGAGGAAAATTCGCAGACATTGGAGCAGTAATTAGTCATGACAATCCTCATTAACCGAACACCATACCTCACCGTGCTGCAAAAATCGTATTTGTACTCATCTAAAATGCAATACGAATTTATCTGCTAACGATCAATACCAGTTGTTCAAATACCTATGTATCCTCTAAGATCATAAAATGCTTCAGGTACTATTTGTGTCTTTGTTGACTATTTGTTTTATCCAGAGGTTGAATGCTTTTATGAACGATGAATTTAATTCAAAATACCTCGCATTTACAGACGGTGCAATTCTCGTCATTAGCACTCCAACGTTCACCATCTCGTCGTCGTTGTCCGTTTACTTGACAGTCACGATAATCACGACGTTTTCTACTGAAATCTGTTGGTAATGCGTAGCAAAATACAGTAACTTACAGTACTCAGAGGCAAAATATAAGGTAGATGTTTAACAACAAACTCTGCTTGTTCGCCTGGAGAAAGAAGTCTGCTTTTCATAAAAATTCCCTCAATCAATCAGTGGACTCAGTCGATAAAACTAAGATCAAATGAAAAACGCTTTTAAAACTATCCGATTTCATAGAGGTTGGTCATCAAGCTGATGGTCATATAGCAACCAGCCTTGATCTCAATCAATCTTCACGACTTATTATGACTTCGAATGCAGGTTGTATCCAGCAATATCGATTGTCGGCGACTGTTCGCCATTACGAATGGTCAACACCATGATTCTGATGTTGTTCAACAAACTTTCAACTCAAAAAAAAAATCGATTCCTCAGAATTCGCGCGTTGTAGGCGTTCTATTTTCTTATAGTGACGAACTGTCGCCGACAATCGATACCGTATTATTTTTGATTGTTTGTTGTCAATTTGCTAGCAACAAAATAAACCTGTGTGTAGTCGATACAGTACACGATGAATCACAGCAATTCATCCACATGTTCAAATCAATACCCGGAATATTATCGCATTTTCCATAGAGTTTTGTTGAATTGCCTGGATAGAAGAATACATTACGCTGAAAAAAATAAGATATTTCATAATCCTGACGTCATTGTGAATAAGTCCTGTCCAGCAAATTGAACGAACTTGAACACGATCGATATTATCGCCATTATCGCAAAGTATTCGAGCCAATGATACTTTCTTGATTTGTTGAAGTTGTAGTTTCGTAAAAACTCCTTCATTTTCATACCTGAAAAAAAAACAAAAAGGAAATTGAGTCATTAAGTTACATAAGATCAGATAAGAATGAGTGTTGGTGCTAATTAACTCCTTGTGGTGGGGGATGCGCCTACACATTCGTGTTCAACGTGATATCGTGGAGGTGGTTAAATACAAGCTTGATCAATACAGTGACTTGAATTGACCACTCCTCACCACGTCAGTGCTAGTTGTCTTACCCAGATTACTCAGCAATCTGTCGACCACGGATAGATAGCGAGCTTGTTAGACCTGGTGGGAGGCGGCCGCGAACTAATTCGGCCTTGCGTGTCACTGTGGCACCTATATCACTGCGTAACTTCGTCCCATTGATTCATATAATAATATGAAATAATAACTATAATAGCAATATCGCCATAGATCTGGAGGCAAAACTGTACATACCAAAATCGATCGCCGTCTCTAAGTCTTCTGAATTGATCTCCAATGATACAAGCAAACGTCGGTCCCATTAATGCGTCAGGCAATCGCTCTTCCACAACACCACCAACCCATAAATCGATATTTGCTTAAAATAAATTAATCAATATCATGTATATAATTTAAAAAAAGACTGATAGTAGTGAATGTAAACAAGAGAGACAACTGTCAATGACTACTGTACAAATAATTCATTCTAAAGAAAACACTAACACAAAAATGCAAAATTGACGCGTTCATTAGAAAAAGTACTTTAGAGAAAATTAAATTTAAACCCAACGGTTTTTCACACGCTGGAGAATCACAGTTCAAAAAAAGACCTGATATATAAGGGCGACCAAAAACCAAAATTCTTTTCCACTGATCTCACTCTTTAAAAGATCAAGCCGAGATCATCGAGTCACGAGGTTGCGTTCCGCCACCCCGGGTGGATGATAGGGCAGGCCAAAAGCAAGCTTGTACTTGATTTAGGAAGCTAGTGGTACTCAGATGATAACCATGCTGTGCTGGATCAACTCGTGTCTTCATACATCTGTACATACACCTCATGAACGCCTGCTTCAGTATCCTCCACAATTGCACTACCTCGTTTCACAATCACTTAATGCTTCACTTATTTCTAATCAGGTCAACGCTCTTCACTTCATGTCACTTCGAAATTCATAAAAATACATTATGTACTGAACGAGCTCACCTGGATCTCCATAAAGAGCTTTAAGCTTTGATCGCACCGTATTATCTGGGATATCGGCCGCTAAATCATCCCATGTCGTAGGAATCGAGAAATTGCAAAAACGTCGATATTCGACGTATCTAAAAAAACCCCTGTTGTATATTTTTGTTTGTAAAACGAAAGAAAACAAGACAAATTTACCCGGGCAAACCGTGATCTCTTCCGCGTTGTATGTTCATCACCGCTAGATCGAGGGCAATCTGAAATTTTTCAGCTCATTTCATATGATACTCAGCTTGACACCATCATCTGACGCTAGAAATATTGAAAAAAAAGAGCAGAAGTGAGGAAAACGTAGGAAAAATGAGGTAATATTGTCAATCATGGCAATAACGATGTACCACGTACTTCATGAAAACGATGAAAGAGTTTCTCAGTCAGTTCCATATTCAAAAGCTGATCGGATTTCGGTAATTTCAATGGTGAAGCGAAAAGTCCTCTAATGAGTGGATCGACGCCACCTTCAGAAAGAAGACGTTCCGGTGAAAAAAAAGCCTATAAAAAATCCAAAACATAAATTTTTAAAACAATTTTCAACTTATTAATACATATTTGTTTGAGGAAATTTTTAAGACATAGTTCAATGGAAGTTTTGTCGAATACTGTTCTCCAATTCTAAGATCGAACTACAATGAAGACAAAATCCTCAAGCAACGTGGAAATACTCATTTAATTGTGGTTTGCTGATTTGATAATCACCAAACCATTTTGATAAATTCAATATTGTTCTACATGAACATAACTGATCTCAAGCTTAAGCTTCCAACTAAGAAATCGACCTCAAATCGTTAGCGTTTTTAGAATGACGAAATGATTTTAAGTGGGATGAATAATAATAGAATAGTAAAAATATTACAAATAAAATATTTTCTATAAACTCACTTTATGAAGTGGAATATGCCCATCCTTAGCCATCTGAAAGTTGTTATCAAGTCGAAAAAGTGTCGGATTGATTAGTGTGTGACCAAATCTTAAAGCAAATTTATAACTTATTTTAGATTTTTTTCAACGATAATAAAATATTTTATGAAAATCAGTTACTAAAAAATTGAAGTCTCCGTAATGTATCAGATAGATAAAGTACACGTATCGATTGAACGTAGACACGTAGATCACTCATCGTACGCCTTAGTATTATGACAAAGTCGGACTCAGAAAATAGAAGGTCATGAGGGTTCAGTGGAGTTTAAGGTTCTCATGGTGTGTACTATATCCATAGAACTTATAAGCTTTGATTTCAATAATAGAAACAAGTGAGGAAGACAAATCGTTTATAGAAAACAAACAGCCAGAAAAATGAGGGAAAATTTTCTTACATTATAATGCTTGAAGAATTATTACCTAAACGCAGCCGTTGCAAACGCGTTCGATATTGATGGATTTGTATGAGGATTGTAACCACCGTAATCGCCGATCATTTCACCGTAACCAATCTGAAAGCTACCGTAGTGCGATTTTCAAAAAAGATCGCGACACGACAAACCTCTACAAAGAATTCTAGATGCTTATCAGCGTAACACCACTGAAATTTCTATAGATCAATAAAGTCATATGATTCCTATTCATAGAAGACAACAAAAAAAAATACTTGCGGATGAGGGATATGAAACGATCTACTGAAAACATTACCTTTCCTAGTATCATAGGAAGCCATTCATTGTAAGTGATATGTTGAATAATTGCTCCGACCAATTTTCTTGCCTCTAAAGTAAATGAGGTAAGTATAATTATTTGAATTAATCACAACTACTGTTGTATAATCTTCGTAAGATTAATCGATATTTTTAAGTGAGTCATAATTTGATATTCAAATTGAAAAGAACCTTGATAAATTGTCTCTCCATCCCAATTCGCGTTCATTTCCAATAGTTTAGCTGCTATTCGATTATGTTCACGTAAAAAGATGGTATGCATTGCGGTCAATGCAAGCTGGAAGAAAAACACTTTAAAAAAGTCTATTGTAGCATATTTTCATCGCTGTAGCACCTTCGAAACACATCTGAACATTCTGAAAACAAATTTTCTCCTCGTGGATATGAATTTGAATGATAATAAAACACTTAATAAACCCTACGCTTTTGAACAGTTTCACATAGTTAGCTCTATAAGCTGTTTACTTGTTTACTTGATTACATAGATGAATCGTCTTTACACGCAGTACCGTCAACAATCTCCCATTCGCTTCCTTATCCCATGACTGTCGTCCGTGGTACCAACATTCTCCATTTCTTTTTGTCCATCAGTCGTCCTCTCTTCACTTCATATAATAAGCTGCATAGCACATACAAGAAATTTTCCCGAAAATCTGTACTACGAAGTCCTTTCTGATGTTGTGCTCGTCGATTGTATTTAAAAAGAAACCTTTCGAGCGCTCTATGAATAGTTTTTGAAATCAATGACCTGACTGAGGTATTAAGCCAAGTCTCAAATGCCTAACAGAGCACGAGAGAATTGTGAAGTCAAAGAGGTGAGCACGGGCTCTCTCAAATGATCAGTGATCCCCTTTAAAAGTCCTCACGAGGGTTCAGAGCACTTACACTGTTCTCCTTCTTCTTTATAACTCGTTTCTCATATTGTTCTATGTTTTCATAGATTGCCGAAGGTACATAGGTAAGCTTAATGGTCATTGACTTTATTTGATAATTACGTAAAACTCCAGGGATAAAGCTATCCTTAGGTATGAGTGCTTTAGGGCTTTTAACGAAATACTTTAATCTTTATTATTAAAGGTCTTATTGATGAGTGGATTTCCATAGATACTGATATGGAACACCAGCAATACTGATATCAATGTGCATAACATTGTAAGAGTGAAGAAACCTCAAATCTACTTACCTCAAAATTGAAAAACATTGATAATGTCGCTTTATTGTGGATAATTTGTTAAATACCTAATAGAATAGAAAACGATTATAGAAGTGTCTTTACAGTATTTTATTCGTCTCTTATTATGCTCTTTGAGGGAAAAGCTTTAAGTCTAAGTAGCTTTTTTGTCCACAATATTAATGGAAGTGAGAAATCAAGACTGAAAAACTGGGGAGGTTACCTGTTCGTTTGCTCGAAGGTCTCCTGCCAAAAAACATCGTATCGGATTCTCTTGAGAAAAGTTTCGTTTGCAATCCATATCCGAGTCTTTCTCGAAAGGTAAATATGGTTTTTGACCTCTAAATCGATAATGATTTGTATTTAATTTATACAAAAACTATATTTTATATTTATCTACTTCATAAATGTCAAAAACGAAACCACTTTGGCGCATGATTATAAAATCAGAAAAATTTTTTTTTCTGTTGAATGAATTGAGCAAAGTTGAGAAAAAGATAAGACTGTGAATAAATAAGAAAACCCAATTCAAAAGAAACCCATGGCTTGATGGGAGTCAAACCAAAATTGATGGGTTTCAAATCGGAAAAGCGAAATCTTAAGTGAAACTTGGTTGACCTATGACCGTGTACTGAATGCCATGCACGTGACATCAGTTTCTTCTAGGATTCAGATTGGATTCTGATCTTTCACAGATAAAGAGGAAAGAGGACATTACCTCGAAAATTATCACCCGAGATTCCTCAGACACTTTTAGCTCTAGTTCATTCTCTTAAAGAGAGCTAAAAGTGTTCTTCATTCTCTCTTCTCTTTATAGAGCATTTGAAAAACCATACAGCAGTTCAGGAAGCGATAAAGAATAAAAATAGAAAATGAATGGAAAAATTGCGATGAAGATTTTGTAAAATCAGATAGTGAAAAATACTCCCCCGAAGGCATAAGATATCACTCAAAAAACTTCATAAATTAACAAAATGGTTTTAAAGAAGACGATAATTTTTATACTACCATCCAAATATGATGTAATCTTGAAGGGGTTGTTTTTTCCGCTCGGAAATTCTATCCGTATAGCTCTGAGGACGACGAACGTTATCCATTATTCAATAAGTATTGTTCTCTGAGTTATCGCCCAAAGGAGAGAAAAAAATAAGATACTGAGTCAATAGCAAAATGTGGAACCTCAGGCAGTACTTCTATTCACTTCTAATTTTCGAGGTTTTGCCTCAAGCTCATAGCTTTGCAATTGACTCAACATCGTTGACAGAAATAGAACAAAACCATTATCATCTACCATAGTTCATAAAAAATAATAAAAATAGCTATTAGAAACATACGCTGATACGATATCGAATCGCAATTGTCCATGATCACCGAAAAGATCTCGTAATTCTAAGGCTTGAATTTCTGTACTACCATAAACCACTGAACCATCCAAATACGATGTAATCTAAATATTTGACTCATCTGATCACTGATCGATGAGGATGTTTTATCAATTTCTTTACAGATTTCAAAATTATCAGCGTTTCTCATCGCCTTAACCTTTTATCGCGCGTTACATACGCTCCAAATCTGATAGTACTGCAAAATTCTTGTCATTATGACCTAATGGATCC
Organism: Dictyocaulus viviparus; assembly: GCA_000816705.1. Taxonomy (NCBI): domain Eukaryota; kingdom Metazoa; phylum Nematoda; class Chromadorea; order Rhabditida; family Metastrongylidae; genus Dictyocaulus; species Dictyocaulus viviparus. The sequence goes on along the minus strand of KN716209.1, from coordinate 89,894 downwards.
TACAGTACTGTCAAAACTTTGAGTTTTGCTTTAGATCAACAAAAACCTAATTGAAATTATTGTTAGAAACAACTGAATAAGAAAAAATCACTTACTATATTCATTTGATCTCTGTAGGTAACACGTTGAAAAATCAACGACGTCTCTCCACTACCACATACGGCACCGCTACGTTCAAATTCAATACAGGGATATTTTGTAGGACTGAATGTAAAAAGAAAAAGTACGTTGTTGTAAGTAGTAAAAATCATAATAGAATCTGTATAATTGAATGAGTGAATAAATAAAATTCTTCACTATTTCAATTTCTTGTTAAAGCCATGGGCGTTCGTGCACTCCGTTAGTCGACCACAGAATTCGTCGTCAACATCGATTTGATTCTTTTCAGAAATTGACAAGGAGAATCAGGAGTTTAATGAAAAACATCAGCTTCGACCTCAGCTGTCACAATTTTTGCCTTATACACTACAGCACCAAACTATGATAATCATGAAACAGATGAACTTTATGCAAATTCAAACGGAGTTCTACAGAGGGAAGCGCAAATTTCACAATATTATTAATTTATTGATGAGTTTGGATGCAGATGAATCTTAAAGGAGGTCGCATTGAAACTCATCAACTCATTCCAAATGAACAGTCCGAGCGGCCACCACAGTTTATCATGACGAACAAGATATTTTGGAAAAAAAAATAAAAATAAGTTAAAATATATATATTTAAGATATATGGGTTAACAAATCTCTTCCGGGGCGTAGATCACTGAAGAATGAATACAAATCTTTTAGTTACCGTACACTTCAGAACAGTTATCATCAAACTCAACACAGTAGTAAATGGTAACGAAAGGACTCCTCATTATTTGAGACTCCGGAAGAAAATTGCACTTCATTTCGTAATTTGAAGAAAAAAAAGAAACACTTTTGTAAATAAATGAACAATAAGAACAAGTTAGTAATAAAAGTAATCGGATAGAACTTCACGTACATTCCTGATTGAAGTTTTGGATCATTTGGTGGTAATGGAATATTAAAACATGGATCTAAATTGGCGCATGTCTTATTGCATATGGCACCAGAAGCATAACTTTGTCGTGACAGAGCTGTGGCAGTATGGGTTATGTCATGATCTGAAAGCAAAAATAAACGATTGCTTATACTCAAAAAAAAAAACGAGGGCAGAGAAACAGGCACGCCCCCACGATTCTCCTAAGAATCATCTGTTTGGCACCATGGTGATAACAATCCTTATCAATTTTATCATTAATTTCGCTTTGATTGGTTTGGCTAAAGGCTAAAGGTGTAAAAGCTCCTATCTTTCCTTTGTACCTTCGCATTTCTTCTGTTCACACATTCAATTCCTCGTTTTTACCGTCCATGTAACTTTCAATCATTCTTCTCATCGGTCATTTATGTGTTAGTTCTTTTCTTTCTTGCAAAAATTTAATCTCCTAACTTTGAGGTTACGTTACTCAATTTTGGATCTACTAAAGGGCTAGGGAACCCAAATCGATACATTTCTGCGTTGTTTCTATCTGGTTGCTGAATTGACTTTCAGAGCTCTTTTCAACATATTGTTGGACTTCAACGTTGTATTCAGCTTTATGATCACTACTTTTACATGAGTTCCGTATTTTCTTTCTCTTTTAGCATTTTCAACGCTCTGCATTCGTATATCTCATGATCTTCTTCCACTTTTAATGTCAGATCTGGAAGGAGGATAGAGAGTCATATGGACGTCAATACGAAGCGCTGAATAAATGAAGAGAAGTAAAAATAATAAGAAAAATAATGAACTTCACATCAAGTTCATTACAGAAAGACTACTTGTCTGATAGTCAGACCATCTCGCAAAAGTCATAACAGAAAATAGAAACTACTATGAGGACTAGAATGAGGCAATGTTCACTGCTTGGCAACCAGCCATAGGTTAGCATGTGATCTAAGCGTGGCGTGTGGAAAATACCCGTCGAGAAAATCCGCTAGAGAAATAATAGAAAAATGTTGATCAAAACACACCGACAAATTGACCCCATTGCATCACCATTGCCGAAAGGTAAGAGTGTGGTGTGATCGATTCCGTTGCTACAAGTACTCGTGATACCTGAATGGGAACAAACCAACAGACTTCTAATAATAGCGTTACAAGTTTCGACAATTACTTAGTAAAAATTTTGCTGCTTTTACAAATAGTTATTCACTTCAGAGACAAATCAAAGCTTGTTACGTTACGTGAATTAATAAAGATAGACAAGCCAGTATTTGGGATGCTATCTTTTCTAGTTTCCTCACAGCCTGATCAATTCCTCACAACTTAGCCAATCAAATAAACAATCGATACAAAATAGTAGAGCTTGTTTGTTTACTTCTCTTGGATTTGGTTTTGGATATCCATAGTAAAGTCGTCCATGCTCCCAACCAACCGGAGTACTAAAACCGTTTTCATAGATTGGCGGTAAAACGCGTAATAGTGGCATTTGTGAAACACCCCACATTGGATGCTCAAAGTTATTACACTGACCATCGTATGATCTGAAATGATGAATACTGACGTAAGTCGATGTTGAGTTGGTTGGAAAATTTAGAACATCAGGCGGGACTCGAACTTCCACCCACCAATATCTGATCTGCTGACGGTTTGTGGTCTGAGTACCGCTTGAGGTTCTAAGTTTTGCGGTCAATTCAACATCATTATCGATATTATAACATCGACATAGAGTAAAAATACTATGAAGAACTGATTCAAAGATAGTTTATTCAATTGCTCATCTAGAAATCTGAAGACTAGAAACAACTACAAGCTGTTGGATAGGTTTCCACCAACCTGTATTTATTATGAAAGCACATATCTGTGCATGCAGTTTTAAATTGACCAGTTTGACATCCGGACAGCTCCATTAACGTCTGTACATGGGACGGTGCTAATACAGCTTCATATGAAACGTTTGGTGTTAGTTTATTTACAGGAAGTCGAAGACCTAAACAAATACAAAACAACAACAACAACTATTAAAATAAATGATTAATTATTGTAATAGAATAAGCAGTTATTATATTTGTGATAACCTTTCTGAATGTGTTCGTGAACAAGCCTGACGCTTTCTTCGTAGATATCACGTGCTTTACTAAGCTCTATTGCCTATAACCAAGGAAACTTATAAAGAATAAAGAATAAAGATTTAAAGTTTAAACAATATTAGGTAATAACTAGAATATCGAGCCATTTACCCTTGCCGGAATCGAAAAACGAAAAAGTTTTTTCAGATCTTCTGGATCGGAAACTCGTTCTTGCGACAGTAGCACTCGGGTGTTGTCTACGGCCCTGAATGGAATAACGTCGAGCATAGTAGGACTATGAGTTTCTTTTATGGCTTTCAAAAATCTCCTTGTTTTTTCATAATGATGAATCTACAGATCGTAATATTTGATTAATCAAAGCTTGAATAGAACAATTCGTATTCGTAGAGCAAGAGCCGATGCAAAGCTCATTGCTTGTGCCGCCTACAGTACACATACATACTTGTTGGAGACCGAAATAATATACTTTGAAGGACTGACAGATTAAAATGAATGAACACTTTTGTAGAATCATAATTTGTCATAAAATCATCTTTTCATGAAGCATTAGAACATGGCTACGTACTGCACAGTAATGTACCTGTCCACATTGTCTCTGGCTTGATCCGCGATCGTTTTCAATGTGGCGTTATCGATAAACGTATCCACCTAAAAGTGGTTGAATCTAATCATTTGTATCCATCGTGGAGGTGGTTGAATACGAAGCTGGCCTATACAATGACTTGAGTTTACCACAATTCATCAAGTCAGTGCTAGTTATCTGAACCAGATCTCACTGGTACCAATTTCTTATGCAAATATTTCTATGCTGTAAAGAAGCCGAATTTCAGACGAAACGGGAGTCTTTGGGTGAAAAATATGACGTTGATGTTGAGCTGTTGTACTATTCCGTCTGAAGAAAATTTTATATCTTACCGTGTTCTCGAAATCGCCTTCTATGGTAAGCTTCGCATCGGCCATCATCGCTCCAACACTATTACCTGCCATACATGAATAGATACCTTGATCTTGTCGTGTTACCTTTGATATTGTCAACTCATCACCGCCATCTGAGACCTGAATAACAACAAGCCTTTTTAGATTTGACTAAAAAACTGTACTATAATAATAAAAAGAAGGTTTGTGTTCATCATATACTCCTAGAGAACCTCATTCTCTTTTGCTACTTAAACAGCATGTTAATTATTCAAGTACTTTTCCATCATATTTCTAAATCACCTCATGCACAAAGTCGGTATTTCGATAAGATAGCAAAGAGTTACATTTTCAGAAAAGCTTCTGATTTTTCACATGCCTCTGCTTGCATTAGAGTACTGTAGCGGAGTCGTCTAGTCTAACTGTGGTCCAATCTGGTGTACCGTAAGTTATATTCTGTGTGAGACATTATGTAATTTGAATACAGAGATATAATCATGACGCTGTGAAAGGTGGTAACTCCGTTTAGTAGGAGCGAAATTGGACACAATCAATGTCTTTCTTTCCTAAGGATTCTGAATGACTGCAAGTAGGCTTGAGCCAACGAGAGAAAATCTTCGATACGCTATGAGGGAATAATTTTATACCGTAGCAATGATTACCGTACTTCTTGCATTTATCTTTCACGCCATAAATCCATTACTATGAAAAGTTCTCTGTTTGTAATTCTACGTATTTTGTAAACCTGACAGTGTATAACGTTATCAATCACAACTGATAATAGAAAAATACATTATTCACTAACTAGAAAACGCCCTTTGATGTGCGGTATAACTGAACCTTCGTAGAACCATGTGATTTCCGGTTTAGGAACTCCTCGTGCACGACAAGTGAATGTCACCTTAAGATTGAGTTAAATAAGTTTTGCAGTCAAAAATCAGTATCCATTCCATTAATTTAATAACTAATGAAGTCATAGTTAGTAAAGTATACAAGTGTATCAACAGACCACCCAATGAGGTTCAATTTAAGAATCCTCATTCGAATAGCAGATGGTTAAAATCGTATCATTATATAAGAAATTTGATTTTATTTCACTCAAAACGTCCTTGAAATTCGTCATACCTGCTCACCCAAACGGACATTCTGCTTCACAGGTGCATCATAAATGTTGGGTGGAATACTGGAGAAAAAAAATACTGAATTCTTAGCAAAAAGCACATAAGAGAAAAGCACCTCACCTACTGACGACGTAAATTTTGGCAGTGTGTTCAATTCGACCGTGAATATTTTTTGCTATACATGTGTAACTGAAAAAATCTACTGTTCAATACCTTCACAATACAACCTCGAAACAAAATACGCCTAAGGAAAAAAGTTAGTAGCAAATAAAAAAATTTATAAAAGTTCTTGAATTTCGAAGAAAACGTTTCGACGTTTAAAGCTGTAGACATGAGGAAGTCCAAATAGGAGCGTTTCAAAAAGGGCCAAGATCTTGCAGGAATGATCTATGGTATAGAAAATTCCTGGTGTCTTTGAAGGGAAAAGCTTCATATATTCTCAATCTACGGGAAGGTTTAGCCAATGCCTAAGTAGAAGTCTGCTCAGATAATTTGCGCCTGCATAATTGCTTGCAGTTACGAAAAAATATGCAAAATTACTCTATCGTGCTTGCACGGGCCGATATTTTTTCTTCATTTGATGTAAAGCACTACTGGTGATAACACTAACGAGCTTATTTTATGCAAAAGTAGTGTAAATAATAGAGAAGCTTGACTTTGGCGTCGGTCAATCTCTCGGGGTGGAATGTTCCAATGTATATCGTGTAGGTGATGGAATCCGAGTCAGATCTATAGAGTGACTGGAGTCGACCACACTACAACAAGTCAGGGCTGTTTATCTTCCCAGATTCCTCTGGTACCAATTGCACGACCCCGGAGAGGTGGCGGGCTCAGTAGGCCTAGGATACGGTAGCGAACTAATGTGGACGTGCGTGTCCCTGAGGTACCTCCACTACTGCGCCACTGCGCTAACCTCTGGCCCATCTACCGAAGTATGTAATAAAGTATGATTAACACAAAACTGTTCTCAAACCAAAAACTTTAAAAATAATGTAAAAGTTTGTGGAAATTGGTAGCTAAAATGTCAACCTCCCAGCGTCGTCTTCTAAAAATGGGTAGATTTTCAGCACAGAATTTGCATTTGTTAGCTCGTATTTTCTAGAGTTTGAGATTAGCTGAAAGAGAAACTTGACAGATGTTCGTACTTTGCTGAAAACTCTTAGCCTCAATCGATTTCCACCGTCATTCTCAAAGTTAACTAAAAATCAACACACATAGTTCTACTGTTGTCTACCTCAAAAGAAGAAATGTCTAAATGATAACCTTTCGTTTATGGTACCAAGCGATTGAGGGCCTTGGATCTCCAGTTACCTCACAGTGTAATTTTACTGCTGTTCCTTCTCTTAATAAGAATTTCTTGAGTATTTTACGAATACAGAAATAATTTTCCTAAGAAAGGAGTAAAATTTCCACTAAAAAAATTAGACTTGTCCAAAAATTTGCATTTGCACTCCCACACACTCACTCGCTCTCTCTCTCTCTCTCTTGCACTCGCTCAGTCAGCCATTTACTCACTCATTCACTGAGTCACTTTACCAATTGTCGAAAAAAAAAATTACGAAAAAAACCTGTAAGAACTGTCTTTTGGTGTGTAGGTGAACCGAGGAATCTGTCCTACTGCATCGGATACTTGTCGAAAAGTCCTGTAACGAGAGTAATTCTTTCCGATAATTACATCAAAAATAGCATTTAAGTGAGCTCTATGGAAATGAATTGGTATAAGACAAAAAACATTCGATAAAATTTGTTCTGAGAAAGTTACCTAGATGGCAAAATGCTATAGTCGGCTGTACAGGTGAATCCTTGTACGGTTGAACTCTTTGGTACAATCAACGAGCCGTTCTCTTTTAGGTGATACGAATCAGCTGACGAGAAATCCAAGTCGATACCGCTTAAGTAGCGTATTCACATCATTAAGCATATTACATCACTCCATCTGCATATGCTTTAAAATCTAATTAATATAACGATACATATATATATGTGGGGAGGCAGTGGCGCAGTGGTGGAGGTGCCACAGTGACATGTAGGGTCAAATCAGTTCGCCCACCAGGCCTATAAAGACCTCTATCCTTCGGGGGTCAATTATATTTGTGGATGTGAACAAGATTAAGAAATTAAGCTTGGAATTTAATCGATGGCCGGTCACTAATCGATAACTAAAGGAATTCAAAACGGAATAATTTTTAGCTGTACAAGTGAAAACATAACATCGAAAAACTAACTTATATAGCCAATGAACATTTCCGGTCGCATTTGCAGAACAATCCAATATATTATGAAATTCTGCCTCGGTTACGGTAGCGCTAAAACATCTCGCTGTTTCGGTATTCACCTAAATTAAATCAAATCCAACGACCTCAATTGCTTAGTCAATGATTCGAACTACTAAAAGGACAGTACATTAACAAGAAATATTATACGTGTTACTCAAAATGATCCCGGTTAACCTCATATAAATCATGGCAGATCAATCAGATCAGTATCATATAGGAAGGTACGGCTAAGCTATCTGATATCAAATTGAAGATGAATACGTAAAATATCACACTTACAATGTGAAACCGAAGAACTTTAACCTCATTTTTATAGATCATAAATTAAGCGCACAGAGTTGATTAATTTTGATTAAATATTTGGTCAAAGTACCTTACCTCACTAAGTAATTGACGGATTAGTACTTATGAGTAAATTAAATAAGAAGGAAACTTGACGAAATGGATGAAGTTGAAAAGAGGATGAATAAATTTTTTCTAATCACTAATTGAAAGTCACATACCGAGATAAGTGGCGTGCCCCTGAGTTTCGGTGGATTAAAGCACCTCGCTTCTTCAGTCGGTTTCGATTTCCCTTTCGAAATTCGGCCAACGGCAAGAATCCTTTTTAAAAATACTGCACATCATTTTTGAAGTAAAAAGCGCATTTGATTAGGAGGAATATGCAGCGGTTTTAAGCGAAATGGCTCGACAGATTTAAAGGAGGTTATGAAAACAGCTATCAAAAAAAGGACTAGAGTACACTGAGCGCATGAGTGATAACGATAAGAAGCCTTAATGATAAGGTGATAAAACTATAAACTAGGTGATGATAAACTACCTGCAGTCACAATGCCATGGATTTCGATGAAGCTTCAAAGTGGCTAGACGTTGATTTCTGGAGAATATCATCTGCGGTAGACTTTGTAAACGATTATGTGCCAAATCAAGTTGTATTAGATTTGGTACATTAAAAAATGCCTTCAAAAAAATGTCATTAGAATAATAATAAGTCCTTTCAATATCATTTCGATCTTTTTCATTTTATTTAAATTTAAAATGAAAAATAAAAACGAACTTAAATAGGAAATGAATACTAGGAAATGATTACTAGGAAATGGAAACACTGAGTTAGCTGCGAAACTCAAAACCTCGGGCGGAACTGATTCTAATTAAAACTGATTACATTAATTTACAGCTCATGAAGAAATATCTTTAATTACGGTAGTGATGCTGAGTTAGGTGCAAAACTTGAAACCTCAGATGGAATTGATTTTGACTAAAACTGATTACATTCCTCTACAGGTCGTGAAGAAATAACTCTGACTACGGTAATGATGTTGAGTTAGCCTCCGAACTTCTAACCTCATGCGGGATTGATTCTGATTGAAACTGATTACATTCTTTTATATATCATCCCTTTTACATAACGCAAACACTGATTACTTAACTTCAAGTACTTCACATTGCAGAACGTATTTTCTCTTATTTTATACGCATTTCTTCTTTTTTTCCTCATCGATCTTGAGTCGATAACATTTTATGTCAAGATCAAATAAAAATCGATAATTGAAGTTGTTTCTATAGTTTCTATATGTAACCTGAACGTCGATGTTTATGATTTCGTTATGACGAAAATCGATTGAGACGAGTCGTGACGGTTGTGCTGCTAACGACGGAATCAGACGAAGTTTATTTCTAGCAAACGTCACACGACGTAACATCGGTAAATAATCAAGAATATTCTGAAACGTGTCATCAATGATATCAATTGGACCACTATGTCTAGATCATTACTAAATCTTAAAAATCGATAAGAAAAAAAGCTATTCAATCAATAACTATGCTACTGAAAAATTACAATAATACTAGTAGAAGAAACAATGTTACTTCGTCGATGATCTTCACGTGATTTTCACTAATGATGAGCGTTTCCATGTATTTTAAGCTTTTGACGTCATCAATCGATATTCTACCAATATTGTTTCCACGTAGATTTAATGTAATTGTTGATGTAGAAAGATTTTTTGGGAACAAATGTAGACCTTAAAATAAATTAATGATCTATAAAGAGATCATTCTGTACAATGTCTGCGTGGGTGTATGTGTGTATATGTATGTGTGTGTATGTGTGTGTAGGTGAGTATGTATGTTTCTCTTTTCTCTAAAATTTTCTACGACGAATACAAGCTTTAATCGCATTCTACCTCGTGACGAACAATCGGTGAAGAAGTCAGTGCAACTACATTGTGGTGGGCACGCTGTCGTTCTGATGGCTAACAAACCAAGTAAGAGAAATAGTAGCATTTCTGAAGAGTATAAATTTATCGCCAACTTATCAGTCCTTATGAGGTAGATTTACACACTATCGAAAACGATTATTCAAAACGAAATAGAAGGCGGATTATATAGAAAGTTTACTGATTTGGTTTCAACGGCATCATTAGAGGTGATGATATTCGATATGATGAGGCAAATACGTATCACAAAACATATGAGTGTTAAAGCGTTAAACAAGCTTTAATCTGCTTCAGAGTAACAAGTACAGTGATACGACTTTACTCTAGTGGTATTTCAACGGGACAGGAATGAATATGAGGTATATTAATGAGGCAGTTGCCGCTTTTTGATGCGAACAAAGAACTGATTATGCTAATTTATACCTCATTGAACTGATTGCGAATTAATAACAGACATCCAACAGTAAACAGGTTATAAAACAGCTCAATTGTTTATACTTAATCATCTATTTATTCCCTTAGGATTAAATATTCAGAAATATTAAGTGGTGAGGATAAGCACTAGCACCATCTATTCCATTAAGAGATGCACCACCCTCATTCGTTGCTCATGATATTATAGTGGAGGTGTTTGAATGTACGTGGTCTACAATAACTCAAGAAGGCCAGTCCGTTGCAAAATAAGTGCTGCTTACCCTCCCTCATAGGTTATTCTGATTCCGATCGACCACTGAGGGATGTAAGGCTGAAATGGCCTAGGGCCTGACTCACACTTGCGTATACTGTACCAAACTAGGGCGTCACTGTTTCCCCGTCTACCGTTGTGTTACGCTACTTCAATATTTAAAAATATTTCAAAAAATCTATGTTCATAGGGTGGGATAATATGAAGTTACAGAAAAGTACAAGCAATTAGGAGGAATAAAAGTGAGGTTCCGAAGAGGTATAATCGTTGCGTTGATTCTGTTTTTAAGAGCAATAAGAGTTGTATTGATTTTTACTAGACGGTTCAATTGATTAAATGAAGAACATTTGACCGTTGTAAATCTAAAGCTGAAATTTATTGCGCAAAGAGGAATCAAAAGACCGCTCTCATATGATACCGGGTAGCCCGTTACACAGTAACGATTGTGGATTACGGTAGATCGTTCGTCAACTTGTGTTTTCGATGAGGTAGAAAAATGATCAAACTAACCGTCGAGGATATATGTTTGACATTTAGAAAACGATATCTGATATTGTTTTTGTCCGTTTCGTGTAGTTCGAATGCGAATTCTTGTATGATCTGAAGTGTTCAGATTCCAAGCTTCTTCACTAAGGTGAAATTGTATGAGGAAATAGAAGAATAAGCTGAAAGTGGTTGCAGAGAGTGTTCGAAGCAGATATGTGATAGGTTTTATAATAAGCATTGTTATAATGCTCTGCATAATGTATGAATTGAGGTCAGTATGGAATTATAATGTTACTATTCGAGATTTCAAATGTTGAAGTGTAAATATTGAAGAAATATAAATAAACATAAGCATTAACTGTAAACAAACCTCAAGTGTTAAAATATGCAAAAAAGCAAAGACTTACTACGAATTCAAGCACCTCTTACATTTGAATTTTGAGCACAATGTGTTGATGTAGTGTAGGTATTTGTTGAAGATGTAGATGAGTGACGCAGCTTTTATGGACTCATAAAGGCCAATATGTGCATGAAATTTGCTGAACGCTAGTAATTGAACGCCCAGGAAGTCGTAGAGCTTTAAGTAAATTGCTTCGGAAGCTCCTTGAACAAATAAACCTCACCCAGTCAGTCGAATGATAGCAAACTAACATTACGATGTTTATGCAACAAGTCACTGTAGCAAGAGTTCCAAGGGCCAGAATACGCATATGTGGAGTTGAGAGTCCATACATTTAATCAACGTACTTCTCAAGGATAGTTACTAATAGTTACTCAAGGATTACTACTTGTACTATTTGATCGATTTTGATCGTTCTTCATCTCACGCCATCCAGAAACCCTTCATGTTGCCGCGCCTAACAATCC
>KN716209.1:0-35756 GCA_000816705.1 Dictyocaulus viviparus | reverse complement strand
TCACGTGGCTGATCATACTCTGTTCACGTAACTCATCATGCACACAGAATAAAAATTAGAAAATAAAAAAAGTAAAAAAAATTTAGGTAAATAGCACTATCTTTGTGAAGAGTGGTCAACTGAAGTCATAATATAGAACAGGCTCGCGTTCAACCACACCCAATCCAAAACAAAAATTGAAGTTATATGCATTGCAATACATTTCCTCACCTGAACTCTTTTGTTAAGCTCGCCAGATAGTTGTAGTACATCAACAGGAGACGCCGATGAGCATAGTATTTGAGTTGACATTAGGCATAATCGAATGGGAGCCTAATTAAAAGGATACTACTTTTTTTTCTTGCTCATCGAATGTAAACAGGATAAGGAATGCTTCTTTTTTATGCGTACACTTACTGAAAACCTCAACACGTTCACATTTAACTCAAACAAATCTTACATAATCTACCTATTGCTCGTTTAGTATTCACTTAGCACAGTATACTACTGACGTTGTTAAATAATCTGAGCGTTGTTAACCTAATAACTTCAGCTACATAGCAGATGCTATTCTAATGCTATATGGTAGCACTTCTGAGTTTTTTGTTCTCATTGAGGACAATGTTTACCATTATGGAAGAGATCTGACGTATTTGCTGTCGACATGTTTCTTCTGCCATCTTATGTGACTGATCCAATTCCGATGATAAACGATCCCGAGTAGACAACACAGTGTCTTGAATTTGTTGACATAACTGGTAGAGACTGAAGTAATAGTCACAGAAAAACATCCTTTCAAGTGTTAAGAATAAGTGCTCTTAATATGATGCGATTTGAAATGCTTGAGCGTTTTATTAAACTGGACATCAACCGCACTGCGAAACGACCATCAACCCGATGGTCTGACCTATTTACTGAGGCTCTAGAAAAGAATTATGATGCTCAACGAATCCCTAAAGCGAAAAGAATTCATTGGACTACCATCGCACGCTATAAGGACTAATGGAAGTTTTACTGGTGACCATTCAACTCTGTCGATGATTAATGGAAACCCAGGTGACTTTCAGATAGTGAAGAAAAGCGATGTATATTGAGGGGCATAAAAATGTTTTCTCTTTTACCTATCCTTAGCCGAGTGATAGCTAGCAGTCTGTTCGATGAGTAATCGTTCACGTGCTTCTAATTCCTCACGCATTTCCTCCTGAATGGGTAAATTTTTTATGAATAATTAACACTCAATATTGGTCCTTTTAATTAGCTTACTCCCAAATTTTTGAATGTTATGCAAATACCTGATATAAGCGTAATTTGGACGCTAATTTTTCAATTTTTTCAGTACATATCCGATAACCAGCATTTATAGAAACGAAGTGATCCCTAAAAATACTATTTTGGAATTTTACAACAACATTTAACATAAGAACAGGAAAGGGGAAAAGTATAATCGTAGAATTTCTCTGAGCTTTCGATGAGTTTCTGGTATCGGAATTTGGTAGGAAGTAGCTGAGGCTCTGAGAACATTATTTCCACATGTCGAAGTCTCCGCCCCGTTTCTACATTACCAGTTACGGTAATCAGTTTCTCCAGACTCTTCACTCATAACATCAGATGAAACATCGTTTCATGCGTTGTAATTGACGAGTTGTCGTTGTCTTATCATATCATAATTGTCTCATGTGATTTCCCATTATGATCCAATTGTATCGATTCTTAAGTTATTACTATTGCTATGCTTGATGTATTTTTGACATTTAATAGTTGTATAAATACTCAAGTTTGAGGTTCAGTTACACGAGCTCAGGCGAACAGTACTAAAGACCCGCGTGGCAAACTACTTATGGCGAGTGTGAAAACATAATTTTAAGCAATCAAAAACACATGCCTGTCTTCTGGTAGACGGTCATTGAAGCACTGTATACATGCTAGGCTTTTCTGCTCCGTGCAGTATAAAACGTACGGTTCCGAATGTAACGCACATGTCACGCGACCACGTACTCGTGCCGACTCCTCAGCCAATACTACGCGATGGGCCATGAACATACGAGCCTAAATGCTTTCTTTTTTATCTAATTTTCCTCAATGTTCCTGTCAATATATCACTCAATTCATCGCATATTAATTATTCATCTTTCTGATTGCTGCTTACTTATCAAAAATATTACTGTATTGAAGAGAAAGGAATAACACTTGAATGAGGAAGAAATTTATACCTCGAACTAATTTTATTTTCTATACGCTTTCAAAATCTTCTCTCTGTTTCCTCAATTCTTGGATGAATTAAGGAATATACCTGATGTATGACATCACGGCACTCATGACATAGTGGTTGTTGGCAAGTTTCACAGAAATACATCGGTTGCTTGATCTTCAAAAAGAAGTCTTCAACATAAAACAACAACTTTATTTACACTGTATTAAAAGTATCGTATAGAAAAAAAACTTGGCAACTGTGAAATAAGCTTTGGCTTTGGTTAATCTGGGTGAGATACTAGAACTCATTCGTGTTCAGCCTGATGTTATGGAGGAGAATAAGTACGACTGTCAATAACCACAAGAGATCAATCCATATCAAGTCAGTGTTGTTTATCTTTACAGATTTTACCGCTACTAATTTAGCGACCCTAGAAGGACTACGGTCACGGTAGGCATACAACTATGAACCTGTCTATCCTTATTTGGGCCTGCATATCATTATGATACCTTTTACTACTCACTGGTTACTCATCAGTTGCTTTAAAGTGATCAAATAAAAGCAAACGACAAAAAGGTTGCTGAAATAAATATTGTAATAATTTTCCCAGCTTTATAGGACTATCATACGAAGCCAGCATATGCTTTGTTTCAAATATTTCGTTTGTCACATCGTGTACTGTCATCCTAATAAAATTTGAGGGAAATATGAGCAGGTAATGATAAATGAGAAGTTTTTTGCTATTGAATTGAGGTCGCTAATTTTTGAGTAACTTCTAAACTCACTTGCTCACAATTGGCGCATATTTCCGACGTCTCATGTGACGTTTCTATGAGAAATTCCGCCAGTCGATCTGGTGAACACGGTATTACCGATGACGACGAGATGTGAATATTACAACATGGTGGACAACTGGAGCAAATTGAGTGCAGACATGGAAGCAGACAAGGTGAAACGAGTTCCTGTTAGGTGTAGCTTATAAGAGAATATAAAGTCTTGTAGCGTTTCCAAATTAGTATAAGCTTATTTGACGGTAAGCAATATATTATTACCTTCCCGCAAACAAAACAGTCAAGTGGGCTAATGTCCATAGCTTTACAGCATTCCCATTATGACGTAAAGAAAATATTGTCACAACGTAGAAGAAAAGTTCTCAAGGTTATTCTATTCTGAAACGTTCACCTTTGCAAAACGCAACAATGATATGATAAAAACATTAGCTTCTTAACTTAGAAACCAAGAAATGTTTAAATTACATAAAAAGAAGGTGTTTGAGAGGTGAATGGTACTGAAAGGTACTGAAACGTATGTGATCTGAGCAATTCTATGTAGTTTTAGAGTGTTAACGTGAGAATTCTCGATAGCATCGCAACCGGATTGTGAGTATGAAACTTCTCCATACGGTAGCATTCATAATAGTTTGATTCTTCTAGATGAAATGTAAACAAACTTTTACTTACAAAGTTAGTTATGAGTAAGTATGTGAGTAAAACAAAAACAACGATCTCGGTAGTGCAGTCGGTAATACATCAAGCAACAAAAGAAATCTATGGGATTCGGGTTCGAACGTCTGCCAGAAGTTTCAATGTTTCTGATCGTCTCACCATTTAAAGCATACAAATTGTAAAAATATAGAACTATTATTATTGTTCGTATGTTATAGAAAAAAAAACAAATGAATAACTATAAAGGCTGTAGTAGTGGTAGTCGGTAGGTCAAAATCGCGTCTAGTCAAAGATCACTCATAACAGGTCACGATGGCTAAACTAAACGCTGTTTTTTTTCGGTTATTTTATGTTTTATAAATTTCAAAATTTATTCAATGTAGTATGCGGGTAAGTATGAAAGCAACACATGCAAACGAGTAATCAATATTGAGGAAAAACGATATGAAAAGTTATTCTTAGAAAATCGATATACTTACTTATTAAATATTCACATCGTATGAGAATAACTTTAAGAAGAGAAATTGAATTTAAGAATTAATCCATGTGCTTGATGAATGGTTATATAAAAGAAAAAGATAACTCGTCAATAACTCCATACTGTGAGCTAAAAATGAGGTTAATGATGCGTATAAAGGAGAAGGGTAGGCAAACAGCATAGGATAAGCTTAAGTGTGATATCGATTGATTGCCGTATGCCTGTGAAATTTAACGTATAGCCGTTTACCTCAACAACAACTCGTCTGTCTCTCTGTCCGTTTACGAGGCCTACGTCTAATCAAAATTGAAATGACTTACTTAAACAAATGAAATGCAACTATATTATCCATACGGTGTTTCTTTTGAAATTTTGTTCTTTTTTTTATCTCAAAGCTCCTATTTCCGCTTGATTTCTGTGTTTTTTTTTTTGCAATTTTGGTTTTTTTCTGACTAGTCGTTCCGTTAGTGAAATTAGTTTCGTTCTCTCGTCTTTTAACGTTTCGTGACTATTGTAAATCAAGCTTCTTAGTGAAATTACGAATTCATATAAAAAGAAAAAGTGCATAAGCTTGAGAATTTCTAGCAGGCTCATCATGTGACTGATATGAGTGATCTCACCAATGTGAGTGATATTTTGTTAAATTCCAGTTTCATAGAAAACCTACATTGCAATTTAAGATAGGGTAAGGTAAGCTTTAGAGTTGATGAGTGAATTTAAAAAGCCTACAAATCAGTCATAAAGCGGTATGCTTAATAAGTTAAAATCGAGGTCATTATTGACACAGTAAACATTTCAGCTATGTAAAAGATTTGTTTCTGGCAATTTCTTTCTAATATTTGTTGATGCTAAAATGTGTTATTGATTGTGTTGCATAACAAAAACAATTGATTGAGGAGATGATCTACTTCAAAGTAATTTTTGGGGAACAATTCGGGCTTCTCATGCTCCTTGCTTACCACTTAAAAATGGGATAAAGTTCGTTAAAATTTTTCCGAACCTCATAACCAGAATAACATTCTTTGTTGCGATGCGTAACTCAGTAAGAGGAAATGCCTAAGTACGATACAGGACCGATTTAGTATACAAAATTCGTAGCCGAAGACCTACCTACCTCGCCATTAGTCTGAGGCCAGAAAATCTGAGAAGATAAGCAGTACTCATTTGATACATAGTGTTCATAAGGCATAATCGTTTTCAATCACCCCCATCACACCATACGCCAAGCATAAATGCGTAGGTGTGTACCACGAAAATCAATCAACTCCAAATCCTATCGTATCCGTATGTACCTTATCATATTAGCCTTATTGTACTGCTTAGGTCAATAATAATATTGTGATTACAGAAGGATTATTATTTCCATCCTCGTTCCATAAATTCTACAATCTTCCAAGGAGATGCAAGAGTTTCTCCGTTCGCTATGCTGCACAAAGTTTACTGAATGCTCAAGTTTATCGTGATACCTTGTACTTATTGATTTTTCTTACACTTGAAAATCTTTTGAAGAGATTCTACGTCACTCAGCACTCGAGGGTGGATCTAGATTTTGAACAATCTTAGTCTCTCTTATGCTCAATGCTTAGATATTAACGGTCGGTAACTCCCTACTGAATCAGAAGATTGTATACCACTACATTACTTTTATATGTTAATTTTGTATATCACGTGATACTGTATGTCTGTACGGCTTTTTTTCCATATTTAATCGCTGATTCTTACCGAATGCAAAATTTACAGCATAAAGAGAGGTCGGATCAATTGCAAACATATTTGGAGAGATAATCGAATGACTACGGCTCGGATTTTGACGTGTATTACTGTACTGATACTCTCTTATAAAAATCCAACTGAAATGAATCTCTTGATTTTGTTCTTTGACCTTTATACCGTCACATTCATTTGTAGGTCACATCCGGTTAATCAACTATTGAAATGCGTAGTTACGATAATATTAGCTTTTACGTTGAGCTTAGGCTTAGTGAGAGATGAGTCATGTATTGGTACTCAGCATGATAACGTGCAGTATGCGATTCGGCTCGATACAATAGCATCAGCTAAAGCATCTTTATCTCGTTAGTGCTGCATATCCTTACAAATTTCTTGTGTACTAAATTACTGACCTCAGAAAGATAACAGGTTTAAGAGGTACGAGGTACTGCAGTAGCACTAATTTCTTCCTTAATTATACTATATTCACATTATCTTTCTCTACGTCCATACACTCCATGTTAACGTAATGAGATTATTATGAAGATCCACATAAAACTTTTACGACATAATTAGACAACAACAACAACAACAACAAAAATACAAACGATGAAACGACGAGAGGATGGATGAGTGAGCAGTTGATTGTATAAAGAAGATGCGAAGAAATCAAAATTTTGAAAAAACGCCTTTTTAATTTCCAAAATCTAATCCGAGATCCAGTCCTTTCAAATCCTATCAGTCACTACTTTAGACAATACCAAGAACTCAAAGAATTTCAAAACAACAGTGTGCTTTTCTGTATAGGCCGTTAGCTCTTTTCACTATATTATCGATTGCTTTACTAATTGCTTTGATCTTAATAACAGTCTGTAAGACCATATGAGATATACAGTTATACCTACTGTTACTAGATAACAAATTTTGTAAATGGATCGTGAAAGCTCGGTACTCATTGTGAATCGTTTCTGATATGAAATTTTTCTTCATTTCTCTAACTTCTTTCGTATTGACTCTCTTCGTTTTCTGTTTTAACTGTAGCTTACTTTTTACTGTATATTCTGACAACTGTTTTGTTCCCCAGTGCATATTCGTCCTCTGATTATATCCCTTTGTTCAGTGCAACAGCTTTAGTGTAATGATAGAAGAGGAAGGAGTAACAGTCAACTTTGAACCAATGTACGCAAGTAGGACTTCTCCCTCAATCTCTGCAAACCATCTCTCAGAGGTTCTTGAGTTGTTACCAGATTAATCTGTGATGAACTACGATATTGTAAAGGCAACGAATGTTTCATAGCGACAGATTATGTCAATGTTCATCTAAAGCCTTTTATGTCATAAATGAACGAAATTCACTTCTGAAAGCTCGTAAACTGCTAGCAGCTAAGTAACATTTGCGAATAACTTCAATATAAATACAACATTACACTTTTTAGTTATTCAACTATTCAAACATTAACGATCTTCCATCACTTATAGTTGAACGGCTTATGAGACTTTGAACGCCATTTTACGACGTTCCGAATCGTGTTGTGCAAAACATCTGTTTCACACCGCATGCTTTTTGTTATTCATTAGTCAGCTTTTCAATAGAACGATGCACTCTTATCAGTTTTCTTACGTACATACTATTTTGCTATTGTTTACAGTTGTTGTTGTTGGATTCATTTGCTTGTCAAAATAAAAGACGACCCTCCAATGATGCAGAGCACTTCTTCTACTTTGCTAATAGTTGCTATCCTAGAAAGGAGCTGTAATGTTATCATTATCGATTTTTCCATGGAGAAAAAAGTAGACCTTATAGGTATAAAAAGACATCTGTGAAAAATGTGAGAAGACTAGGAGTGTTTTGATAATTGAAGACATGAAAATTAACTCAACTAGTAGTACTCACTAGTACAAGTCGTGTTCATAATGCAGGAACAAATCTTTCCCTCAAGAAGTTTTCCAAAGCTATTTTTTCGATATTTTTATGATCAATTTTGTTATGTTCTATGTTGAGTTCGCAAATAAATCGTAGACGCTCATTATATGACAACATTCACCAGTAGCTTTATCCATATTGCGTTCATTTTAAACACTGTCCACTCACTAATGAGTTCAAAACCACATGCACACCACTGCACAACGCATTTTTGCAGTAAATGCGCATCATTGCACGCCGTAAATCCAATATCGCTGCAGACTGATATATTGATTTGTTGATCGGAACATTTGAAATATTCGGAAAGCTATTTTGGATTACATTTGATAAAGTTTTTTTTACGAAAATGATAAAATATGACACGATATTCAAATTGAGATCAAATTCTTCTACTATTCCTCAATTATAACGCAACATTACACTAAATTCGAAATTGATTTCCGTTTCAGATATGTTATTAAATTAAGTTAATACTTAAGTTTGTAATCTAACATATGCCAATTTTCCCTCGTATCCTTATTATCCACCAAAGATCAAATTGATGTAACATTTACTCCACAGTGAAACTCTGCATAAACAAAATTGCGAGTGGTAGGGATAAGTGAAGCATTCAGTGGTCGTATATCGACGGCTTCAGTAGTGCAATGTGGAAAGAACGACCAGATATATGCAGATGCGGCCTGAAGCCTGAAGCTATAGGTTTTACGCTCAACTCACCATCATTCGGGATAATAGAACAAAAATCGTTATCACCTATCATATTTCATAGAAAATAAACCCACCAACATTTAGGATACGAATTGGTTATGATGCACTTGTCTGCCAACGTCATACGCAATTTCTCCGTTGCACTGGTCGTTCCTCATCAATCTGCTTTTTTTTTTCCAGACGTTATGACGTTATCAGGTGTTTCAGACAATTGTTCTCGTTTGTCTGGATGTTTTAGCAGTGCAAGCTTTAAAAAAACTCAAATCCGCCTCAAGGAAACTAAGTCTTCTATCACTCAGGGGTCGCTGAATTCGCACCACATTGATCTGCGAAAGTAAACGGTACTAACTTGGCAGCTGACTGGTCCTTTCAGCTGGACCATAGACCACTCATTGTAACATCAGTACAACATCAAGACAAATGCTTTATCTTTGTTATTGGTCCTATGTAATAATCAATAGTACTGCTATGTTTTGTCAACACAACAATCACATTATGACGGACAACTGACATTGAATGTTTTCATGAATCAATAATTTTATAATTTTTCTTTGATATTGAATTGACGAGTGGAGTCAGTCCTGATAGCAAACTTGTTGTAGTCTTTGTGAAGTACTATAACTGAGACTGATTCTCTTTTCTGGATTAAAAGCTTCCATAATTGGAAATGATTTCATATCATCAACAACGTGATATTGATTACTTGCTATTGTTAAGCTGAAATTTTCACTTAACATTGATTGTTTTAGTAAATTTTAGTTACGATTCTAGTGATCTCCGTTTGTGTTTGCTAAGTTTCGTTTCGTTTTGTTTTACACACTTTATTAATCACATGGATATAATTCAAAATTTGTATTAGTTGTACGTTAGCAATTTTATAAGAGGACATTGAAAACTCATCGAATACTCAGCTGTGCTCTTTGTTCTCTACTCACGTGACATGTGGTCGACTGAGTATTTTCATTTCATTCCTTTTATTTCATTCTTATTTCTGATTATTTCATTTTTTCAAATCTACCTGGGTTTATTCCAAACTAAGATGATTGTACCTTAAACATTGGTTAGTAAGCCTTTATTGAATATAGAAAAATGACACAAACTAGTAGAAAGAAGACGAAAGGTGTATGTGTGAGAGCAAAGTCAAGAAGTCCCCATCTTTAAAAGAAGTGAAGAAGGTGGAATCGTGAATGGAAGCTGAGATTATCAGGAAGGGGACGTTAGAGAGCTTCTGTATCTTATCCAATTAGGATGATGGTAAGTGATGAGGGTTGTTATCACTAAGTCGTTAGAGCGATGATTCATTGGAGACTAAAGAAAAAAGTATCAAGCATTCGCTACATACATGTTGTTACCTAATAACCTGGTGACGCAGTGGCTGAGATGCCATAGTAACAAGTCGCAAATCCGAATTAGGTCCAATCAGGCACTCTCCAGGTCTACAAAGCCCTCCATCACTCCGAGGTCGGGAAATCTAAGTAAGCTAACCAGCACTGAATTCTTGAAGAGTGGTCAACTCAAGTCATTATATAGACGAGGCTCACATTCAACCACCTCCACGATACCACGTTGAGCACAAATGCGTAGACGCATCACGCCTCGAGGGGTTAATCAACGACAAAGCTCATCTTATCTTATGTTGTAACCTCACCTCTCTTGCTGACTTCTCGCATTTTAGCTAGAAGAAACAAAGTTTTTTTTTTTCAAATTCTTCCATCGATTTAGTTGGTTTTCCGCTTATATTTTTTTCGAATTTCTACCTGAAAATAAGTTTTGCCCAAAAATTAGTCAGATACTTTATAAGTTCACTCAGTCCCTCAAGTATTACTACAAATCCTTCGGAAGTTTGTAATCGTTTAAATAAAATAGGAGGTGGTTGAATGCGATCCTGGTATATACAGTGACTTGAGTTAACCACGTCTCACTAAGTCAGTGCTAGTTATATTACCCAGATTTTTTTTTGTACCAATTTAGTGACCTAGAAGAGATGGCGGGTTTCAGGAGGCGGTCGCGAACCGATTGGGGCACGTGTGTCACTGCGGCACCTCCACCACTACGCCACTGTGCCCCTATGATTTTGTATATTACATATATAAAAAAGATAATGTGTTTATTACAAATTGATATTGTAATTTAATAATCATATGAGATGAGAAATATCAACGTGTGTTATATTGCAGCAATCAATGCACGTGTCAACTTTATATTGCTATTGGATTTGTTTAGTTGTTCAGCTTGGTTGTGTGTCCTCATTTTTCTAAAAATGACTGACAATGCGTCTTTTTTTTTTGCGGAACTCATAACACTCATGTCATATTCCAAACAACTGTCAATGCATTTATGAAAATAAAAATCCTATGTTAGTATATTTTCTTCCTCAATTGAAAAATATTAGTATAAAATTAATGATCTACATGATATTTTAATGATTCAATAAAATTTGTGAATAATCTTCAATTGTAGAAAAGTATTGGACTGTTAATCAGTTAATGAAAAAAGTTGGTACGTTATATCATAAGTAGATCCCGTAATAGAGGTGTACTGTGGAACAGTCCTAATTTTTGAGGATATTTTCACTAGTACTGAAAGTTCTATCGTTTGCTCATCAGAAACATTGAAATTTCATTATCATAAACTCAACTAGCTACTTGCTATAAGCCAAGTTTTGGCGTTGATCAATCTCTGTTACGGGATGCGTCAACGCATTCGTGTTGAACATGACTCGTTGTGATGAATACAAGCCTCGTCTATACAATGACTTGATTTGAACACTCATTATTAACTCAGTGCTGTTATCTTCACAGAGTTCTTCAGTACCAAGTTAACAAAAACAGAAATGTTGCCATCACGTACCTACGCACACTGATTCTGATGTACAACAGACCGGATACTTGTAGGTACGGGTTCGAGCCCAGTCTAAGGTTTCGAGTTTAGCGACAAACTCAGCATGGTTACCGATATTATAACATCGTTATGGAATACACGAACAACTGTTGAAAGCCATAACTTTTCAATCATCGTTTCATGATATGCTGGAAAACCTTCATATTAGTCTAGACAGCTTGAAAAAAGTAATTCAATCGACTAATAGATCACACACTTTCTTCAAATTCTTCCACTATTCAATTAAATGCCTACAGCTGGCAACTGATGAGTTTGTTTGAAATAATAGAAAAAGGACAAATATTACTCTTAGCGCTCAATCGTAGGCTAATTCTGACTACAACAAGGTTCGAAAGCATAACAAATGTCGATAAGCTTTGGTGTCCGTCAGGCATATGAACTTATTATGAATAGTGGTTTAAACAAGAGACTGATTTTTGAAATGAGTTGCGGTGAACAATCCTGTACTAAACCAACATGCTTTGTTTTTCCACGCATTTCTGTTATCAATTCATTTTGCTGAAAAGGCTTAACTTCATCGTGAGGAATCGAACCGCAATTCGACCTCGTATGACGTTGCTGCAGCTCCAATTACTACACCTACGTGCTTCAATTTCATTCGGTTCAGCCAGCTTAACTATTTAATAACGTACTTTTTCTAAAATAAACAATAATTAAATTCATATTCCGATTTAAAACCGATATCATCAATTTTGCTATCGTTGATCTAAGCTGATCTCGTCAACACAACCATGTCTGTCAGGCTGTAGCAAAACTAATTGCTATAAATAACTAGGTTTGACGTTATAAAAACCGAAATCACTATTGCACCAACTTAATATATTATTAACAAACACCAAAGTTATTCAGTCTTGGAAGATAACTTCAAGAACTGAGGAATGGAACGACCTCGTTCGAGGTGTTATATTTTTACGAATTTCAAGATATCTTTCTAATATTCACCTTTGTAGCCATTGCATGTTCTATGGCATTATAAAGAAGCTAAAATTCGATTAAATGAAAAAGATAGAAATGAAACGTGACGAATGAGACGAGGAGGTATGCATTGGTATAAATGCATGTCATGCTAATGATATTGAGGAAATTGTTTTTTAATTGCCCTCGTTTTATTGTTTCATATGTTTGCGGTTAATTTATGTAAATCTAATTTTTTTTTTCGAAATGGCATCGATCACCAGACAGAATTGTTTTCTGAACTGTCACGTAGAGCGAGCTAATTCCTCAAATTAACGTGTTCATGATAAACTCAAATAGGTTTTCTTTGTGAAATATTAATTATTATTCGTTTGTATTTCATGTTCATTTAACTATGTATTCATCTCGTTATGCTCTTATGCTCCAAGAAATCTGTCTTAGTGAAATATCGATGCTTTATAATTAGCATATGAGTCTCAAATGATACAATTCTTACCAATTCATCGTCGTCTATTCTCCTAGATGTCATCAGTGGTCATCTATGGTCAACTCTGAAAGGTTATGAAAAGTTCCGTTACCTTGCGGCAACATTCCGCATAGCCCTACGGCAACTTCTATAACGCTACGCTACGCACCTTCAAATTTCACTCCAAAAATATCCTCATCTATTCCTATAAAATCTCATACTGATAAATCTGTTATTTCATCATTAACTATTCTAACGGATGTGATTATTTCAACTTGCAAAAAAAAAAACAAATACTTCAACAAATGTGACGTTTTTTTTTCATGTTATGCTATCGACTTTATCGATTACGTAATACAGAGTCGAGGTGAAAGCTTCACGTGATAAAAATGTGAATAATCATGCTGCAATCAAAATAGGCTATTCTGATCTATGAAATTTTGATCTATTCTATTATACATTAGTATTCATACTTGGATAAAATTATCCAATCAATATTCATGAGTGATGTCTAATAAAATTGATTTCTTACCGTAATTTTCTTTTCAATGTTCAAATAGCATATAACAAACCGTAGTCATATTGTGTTCCAAGCTTAAACAAACAATATTCAACTAGTTAATTACTCAATCAATATATTTTCTACTAAATTTATGAAGAACTCAGCACCTCAGTTAAGCGCTGTTCATCAGACAAGTGATCTATCAAAGATACACGAATTTATTGGCTTGTTTCCAAAATCTCTTAAGCACTTGATGGAAAACGCTAGTTAGGATATTTGTTAACTAACTCAATATTGTATAATAACATGCTGACGATATCAATGCAATAAAAAGATTAGTCGTAAAAAAAATACACAAAGATCATGATGACGTCATAGATGTGTTTTCACCCAACAGAACGTTTTGTAATATGATTTAATATGATTAAATCATGTTCAGCTACCGCCATATAGAAGTGATTTTTATCGATCAGCCTTATCGGCTTCTTTTTTTGACAAACATAAATGACATCACTTTTACTATCATTTTAAATATTTTAGGATTTTTTTTTCTACTTTTAATCAAATTTTCCTAGCAGAAATTCTACTTCTCTCACGTTGTTTGTTCAAAAGCTTTACACTTCTAAACTTTACTTTTCTTTCTTCAATAAATGATAAGCATATCCATGGAATTGAACTTGAGCGATTATTTATTGATTTCATTAGTGATTCCGTATGTAAAGAACTCATTTAATATTTGTATTTTGATAAATATGTGTAATATCACTCATAAGAAGACACAACAATCGCATTTATGTTCGCTCATGTTCGACAACCGTATATTTATTTCAAACTAAGGTGATGTACCTCAAATTTGCTATAATAGATTCTTATTGAATATAAAAAAGTGTTGTCCATAGTTTTGCTGAAATGGCTACCAAACTGAAACCTCAGACGGCACTCAAACCCGCGCTTACAGATATCCGGTCTGCCATGTTGATCCATTACACTACCGATACCATTGTTCTACGACCTCTCAACGCTTCATTTATTGTAAGTAGGTACCATTATCAGCGCTCGCCTGTTAACGGGTACTATCTGGTGAGCCGACATCGGCATTGCATCCAGTTAAGCTGACAACTGCGCGATAACCCGAAATTTTTAGTACTCGTAATTTCGGGTCTGAATTTCACGCATAGTCTCTACGTAGACTGAACATCACCGCATAATGGGTGCCCGCATCTTCAACAGGAACATCCCAATTGACATATATCAAATCTGACCTCCAGGTAACCATCGACTACCCTGACCGAGCATCCGCAAAACATCGACGCCCCTTTATCCATCAACTAACTGTCAAGCTCCAAATCCAACCGACGGGTACCTTACCAGGTTCAGGATGCCAATGATCATTTTCATATCCAAGACACACATAGCATGCCGCAATTAATCACGCTTTCCGACTCAACTGCACGGACACCTACTCCCTGATAAAGAAACGACTTCAACACATCGTGATCGCACCATCCCCCAACAAACGCTACTCAATTGTCAAGTTTCACGATGAAGCTTCAGCAAATCCTCCACAACGATGTCATCAAAAACCATCTCTCACCGGTCAAACTCAGCATTTGCCACACCACATCGATGCCCTGTATATAATCAACCAGCTCAACGGTAAAATTGCACGTCGAGTACGCATTCCATGCGCGCCACCGCCCGGTATTTTAACGAAGATCTCTTATACGTTATTTTCAACTGCTGAATCGTATGGCATTTGGCATGCCGTATCGGTGCCCAGCAAATTATCAAACACCGCTACGGCGAATATTTTCGACGCTATCTCGTCGAGACACGAAAGACATGCCCTTTTATGGGCATGCGTCTTATCGCGCCCTCATAACTGGAAATCATTCGATCCATAATAGAAATCAAAAAATTTCATTGCATATCGAGAGCTTAAGCCAAAGCCTAATACCGTCAACATATGCACCCACTACGTCATATTCGATGCCTGGTTCTTCTACAAACACCTTTCAACTGTCAAATTTCACAGCCAACATTAGGGCAAATATAGCGAATCACTGTAGAGTAACGGTACAGTTATGACACGTACTGCAGTGGTGGCAAGTGAAACAGTGGTTTTTCGCAAGCCAACCCCTCCAAGGTATGCGAATTTCACTGGCTTTCTTTGAACTTGGAACATCACCGACGATACCGCAATTTAAGCGGTAGTTACGTTCGAACAGCCTCTAGTCATTTTCTACATGTAGGCGAAAAAATAGTGCAATATCCAGTACACAATGCATAGATGTCAATCGAACTGACACATAAACAAAAATATAAATAAAGATGAAACAATTCCCGCTCCCTAATAAAGAATAAGGATAAAGCAGTAAACAAAAACAAATGAAAATAAGAGTAAATGAATAAGGGACGAAAATAAGGAAACAAGGATAAACAATAAAGTATTTTGTAATAAATATAAAGTAAAAGGCCTAGACTTAGTCTACAAAACTCGCACTGTATTTGAATTGAACAGTGGTCAACTCAAATTACTGTATAGAATTGGCTCGCATCCAACCTCCTCCACTATGTCACGTTGAACAGGAACGCGTAAGCATATCCCCCATAAGGATCGATCGATGATCCAAGATCAACTTATCTTTCCTTATATTATTTATATATACTTATTAGTCGCAGCTAACGTGTTAAGTTCAAGTTTGAGAATAAGAGGATTATTTTTCATTGATGCTGATTTTGTCTTTTCCATGATTAGGTGTGATTGCAAAATAATTACACGATAAACGCAGATGTCCATAGTGCTTCTTTTAGTCCGGAAAGAAAAAAGGACTGTTGAGTTGTATCGTGTTCTTTGATGATCCGATGAGGTATAAGGTTTTATCACGTATCATTTATCCCTCTAAAACTTGTTTGTGTTCCTGAAATTGCTCTTACATCGCTCTTTATGTTTCTTCAATATTGTCGTATAGCCTCTGTAATCCGACCTCCAAAAGCTTAGTAAGAATTGTTTTACTTGTTGTTTTCCTCCTTTACTCAGAGTAGTATTAGCCACTCCGTAGAGCCGTTTATGCTTGCATATGCTCATTTTGAATATTTTGGTTTTAATATCGGTAATTATGCTGTGAGGCCGCAAAACTTGGAGCCTTAGACGGTACTCAGATCGGCATCTGGAGATATCCGATTTACCGTGCTAATCCATTACACTACCAAAGCTGTTGATCGACGAAATCAAGTAAAGTTCCGAATATGTCTAAAATTTCGGGTTATCCCGCAGTTATCAGCTTAACTGGATGCAATGCCGATATCAGCTCACCAGATCGTACCCGTTAACGGGCGAGTGATGATAATGGTACCCACTTAATATGAGTGAAGCATTGATTAGTCATAAGGTATAATATCATTGCAAAATAAAATAAAAGTACGAATACAAAGAAATATATTATTTCTGTGAGGAGTGTGGAAAATCGGCAACAAGGAGTAGCGTTGAATGGAACACTGGTAGAAGGAAAAGTGAGGTGAAGCAGAGAAAAACTGAAAACGTGGAGACTTGGTGAAGAGTTGTCAACTCTAGTCACCGTTTAAATCAGGCTCGCCCTCAACAACCTCCACGATATCACGTTGAACACGAATGCGTAGGCACATCCTACCATAATGGATTGATCAACGCCAAAGCTTGTCTTATTTTATATATTAAATCAATTAGAGGATTAAACTACTAGGACCACTACTCATTTTCAGTGGTCGGTATTCTGCATTGAACCTACCTGCTACTAATAAAGGAGATAACAATCATTCAATGTCATGTATGGATATTGTTGTAAAAGGAATTTTTTAGCATTTTGAGATCAAGTAACATATAATTGTTACTGACTAAAAATAGGATAACAGTTTGAAATTTACGAAGCTGTTCTCAAACTTGTTTTGTTCAATAGCTCTACAGAAATTGCCACCGTGTCGGAATCATGAGTCGACCGGATGAATCAACTATATCAATAACATTGACACCACATTGTTGCGTCATAATGAGTAATTTGTTCTGTTCTTCGCACTGAGGTTCAGTTGAAAACAATTCATTCCTACAGTAACCATCTCTTCATTTTTCTCATAACAGAAGAGTTTTCTTCATTCGATCATACATTGGTATACGTATTGATCGAGGAAGTCAGGTGGACTATCAGTGGTTAAGTTTGGAAGCTTCCTCAATGTTTTTTGTCACATCAAAATTAGCCAGCGGAGTTGTATTTTTTATTGTGAACAGACCTTTGAAAATAATAAATTGCGTCCATTTAATAGGAGATGAGAAGACTTTTAAAGTGCACAAGTTATATTTTACTCCTCTTATAACCTATAATTGGGATAAATTATAAGGAAGTAGATTTCTCATGAGTTGTTCAATAACGTAGGTGGCACTGAAGCTTATTGAAGTAGTCCACCGATCATTTGAATGCATTTGATCATTGCTTTCATCTGCTTGACGACATAGCAGTGACGGTTTCCTCATATTTTTTTTCTAGGTGAACCAAAAACTCATTATGCTTGAGTTTATGGAGCCGCTATTAGTTTGAATTTCTCTTGTTAGCACATTCTTTATAGACTACATTTCTTATTTGGAATCAAATTAGCTTCTATTCTTTTTCTTCTCTTCTTCTATACTTAAGCATCTGTTTTAGGTTACGTATTTTTGCACAATTCCTCGTCTTTATTACTTAAGCTAATATCCAGATCGTTAATCGTTAGGCTAAGTGGAAACCGTGATAGTAATAATTGGGAGGATCTGAATATTAATCTTTGATCTGTATGAACTATATGAATAGCAGAGAAAGATCATGAAGCTTTTATCTGAAATTGATTGTGAACAATTAGCATATGAAGGCAAATAAAACGACAAATTCTCTTTCTAAATCCTACATCTTATATCACGTAAAAATGTGTTCATGTGAAAAAAAAGCTAGCGCTTATAATTCCTCTTTCCTCATTTTCCTCCCTATTTCCAGTGGTTCTTTTTTTTAAATCTCGCCTTATTTGTATTTGAAGTTCTGCAGCATAGTTTTTATTAATCTATAATAAATAAAATTTCAGAATCGCTTACAGTTTTCATATTCGAAGAAGAAATGAACAATAGTTCACCAACACCACCTACAATGATGGTTAGTTGGATTAATATTTTTGTTGTGAGATATTATCGTACGAAAAAGAACAACCGTAAGTTCTTTTTCTCCTTACGTTAACGCTTATCATGGTTAAATCGATCAATACGCATGATTTCAACACGGCCATACCGGTTGGCGGGAACAACGTGATACTGAAACTGATAAAAAAGCGGTATTTTAATGATGCTTAACTATCTGATTCGCTAGTTCAACTAGGACATAGTGAAAATCATTAGGATCCATTATCATTTATCCATGATCAATGCAATCAATTCATCATGAATGATCAATACGAGCTCGAGTTTTGCTGCTTGATCACAATAGGACCTAAGCTCTAAAGTCCAATGCTTTTCACTCAATTACAGCATATTTCTGATGTAGCATGATTATTTATCAAATGGAATAGTGATTTCAACAATATATTGATTGATGCTTATATCACTAATGTTGTTAAAAGTTGTTTTTGAGTGTAAATGAACAAATACAAACAAGCACTGTTCGTCCTACTGTAATCCAACGATGGTCAGTTGTCTATCGATTTTTTCACAAAACTCCCACGTCCCATCATTTTTTATCCGGCTAAGCTGAGATTTTGTTTCAAATCATTTCTATATATTCGAAACTGTTACATCGATTCTTCCTCGTTTATTTTTGAAGAGGAAACTTTGATCTTCTTTAAAAAACCGTAAAATTCATTAGTATATTATTTGAAATTCTGCACTTTATATGATGTTTGGAATTGTTTACTCATCTATTTGTCTATATAGAATAAATTGAATTTGAATAAGACCTCAGTAAATTCAACTCAATATGACTCGAATTAACATACCAAATGAAAAAAATGAACTCAGGTGTGAAAATATAATGGTTCTAATTCATTGTGGATAGAAGACATATTATAACGTTTGAAAGTTCTAAAAAATTATAAGTTTCAATGGGTTTACTGGTAATTGTACTATTTTTCTTCTCAGCATAGGTCAAAAAAAGTGGAATGGTGATCGTGAGAAATTTAGATTGGATCAGTAGATCATATATTGATCATCAGCTACACCGTCGTTCAACAGCATTACATATTAAAGCCAGTGATAATTGTGCACATGAAAGTTACACGTGAAGGCTTTTTTGAATTTATCGATTACTTTCCGGATTTGAATTATTTGAACAACTAGTTATTCATCAAACGCAGTCATTTTACCAATTAGAATGTTATTCTCATTTATGCTTTTCCCTCATTACTGCTTACTTTCCTCAAGACCTGCATTAGGTATATTCTAATCCAATGTAATGTACAGTTGTGTGTGATTCATATTCTTAGCGTACTGAGTTATTGGAGATTATGAAACTTAACAGCTATCGATTAATAATAATATCGATCGCGGTCATCAATATTATTCCTCTTACCTCTTCCCTCTTCCTTGTGAGGTAGTCAACCAAGGTTAGTCGTGTGTTATCTCCAATACGGTCGTTAGCATATGATTAAAACTGAGTAACATGAAAAATATTAGACCAATCCATATATTAACACTGCATCTCTTCATTAAATTGTTTACTTGAGTTTATTTACGTTTAATTTTAATATTGACATTCAATTGTGTACGGTATGAACATTTTGAATCAAGTTATTCTATATGATTTAGAAAACGTTTGTCAGTGGAAATATGTCGTTTTACTCATTGTTGTTTCACTCGACAATGATGTTTTAGTAATATTAGAGTGTTTTCTGAGTTACCTCTTGCAAGACTCAGTAAATTTTCTTTTTCGTTCGAAAAGCTGTTGTTTTCAATCAGTCGATCAATGCGTCGGTGATCGTTTGGTTTTCGTCAATAACCACATTCTTCTACCTCCACATGGGAACTTGAATGACAACTATGTTGTTCTGAAATTACTCAAAAAATCTAACATGCTATTCTGTCGGTACAACAGAGAACATGCCCGGACTAGACGATGTTCAGTCAGAACGTCGAGTTATCTACTGCTTGCTCTTGTGAATACAGTGAATCACTTCTTCATATGCAATCCGATTAATTGCGAAGCTCCACGTCAATGGAAAACATATAGAATCGCGTTGTTCCGCAGATAGGATGACGCTAGCGACACTAGCAAACGTCGTCCAATCTGCTTGTCTGTTTTCTGAACGATTTTCATCGAAACATCTCTATGAAAGTAAGAAACAAACAACAGAAAGCAAACTAGTAAAAACAAATAAAAATTAACTACGTGGTCATGTAGTGCTTGAAAAAGAAGCTCAACACGATGGAAATTCGGAGGACTATACTTCCACAATCACGAGACTTATCAAAGTATCTGACTAATCTAGCTTTTCTCGCTCCGTACAATGAAATTCTTCGTAAACCATACGTGAATCGTTACCGAAATTTCTTAATCCATAAGGACAATGTGGCCAGAGGGGTTCAACAAGGCAACACTGTTTTGCCCAAACTAAGCGCAGTTACTCTTGAGAACGTCATTCGGAAATTAGAATGGAATGAACTACAGGAATGTGAAAATTTGGAAATAAAAGGGATACTATCTCCAGTGCTGTGATGTCCTTTGGCTTGATATTTCCTTTGTTGGTCGCATTTAAGAGAATGTCATAAAATCGCTTAGTGAGTTGTTTACAAAACCCTAGACTTTGTTGAATTCGCAAACCATGTTCAGATTATACAGCAGAGCGTGGAAAGAAACATGTAGTTGAAAAGATAAGCGCGTAATTCAATACCTGTCATCTGGCCGATAATTTCTCTAACAAGCTCAAACGTTGCCTACAGCTCTTGCATAACTCTTCTCCCACGTCGCTCTCCAAGTTAAGAAGGTGGAGAAGTGTATAAACACGTAAGATTTAGTATCCTGAATTAGAAAACTACCAATCCTGCTTTGCTTACTTCGCATCATACAGGTTTCAAACTTTGGATTCATTCGTACTCTTTCCTCTTACATCACTTCGCTTAATTCACTTAACATCATTTCTGCTTTTTCCGCTTCCGTAAAAACGGCGTCGTTTACAAGGCGCCAAGGATTCATTAGATTTTCCCATCACTTTGCCTCAATCTATACTTCTTTACACATTACAAGGTAGAGTTGAGTAGTTTGGCGAAAGTATACTAACTTTTCCCATCCAATAAAAATTTGTTCATGTAGAATGTAAGCTTAAAGCTTATTGCTTGAGGACTTGTTACCTATTCAGATATCTCTCAATCGTAAGACTAGGTACCACCCATTTTTAGTTATCAAGTATAAGCTAGCTATTAATTGGAGGGAAATCAGGACAAAGACTACTTGTTGTCAAAGTTTTATAGAATTTTTTCGCCACATAATACAAGGGCTTGTGGTAGGGGTTTATTGTAATGCTATCAAAATTAACTATTACGAAATTCAAATTATAACGTTTTGTTCTCGATTTTATTTCTTCTTTCACTTCGTTTACTGGATTCTATTTACGTTGTTGTCGTCTGACTTGTTGACGGATTTGCGACATGATGTGGACGTTCATCACCGACGTTCTCATGGCAACTGATAATTATTCGTGTATCGTATACTACTTACCTCAATATTAAGAGGCTATTTACTTATTGAAAATGTAGCTGAAAAAGTGTTCTTGAAGTCTAGTTAAGGGCTAAAGTACATCTGCATTGGCTGCCGTTTGAAAAAATAAAAGAAAAGATAAGGAAAAAAAAGCTATACGAAATGTAAACTTTCTATTTATAGGCAAGAAATGATAAATAATCTTCTTTTTTAAATAGAATTGTGATAGATATGTTTTCTCGTTTTGCTAGTTTTTAAAGTGTTTGTCGTAGTGAATGTTTGACTACCCTCAGGCGTTCTCTGGAACTCCTTGATGAATATATCAAGGTTAGAGTACGCTAAAAGCATTACGCGTTTTCAGTTCAAGATCTTTGAATTGTTTTTGTATTCTTGACATGCATTACCATTTATTTATTAGGAGCTGCTGATTATGAACTGCAATAAAGTCGTCTTAACTCTCACGTGATATCACTTCGAATTTGACAATGAAAATTGATACCGAGTTCCCGTTCAGTGGATGCGGTTTTCTAGCGACTTCTTAATTTTTCATACTTTTTTTCTAACAAAAATGCTCATAAACTATGAGATAGTATCATTGGTGCTGATCATATACTTCGAAATGAGCCTCACGGTCGTCAACATCGTCATGTCGTGGATGTAGTTGGTTGAAGGCGAGTTTGTTCTACACATTGATTCGATGTGATCAAATTTTATCAGGACGAAGTCACTTATCTTTCCAGATTGTTCTCATGTCAGCTCATCAACTTTAGAGCAATGAAAAGTTTGATCTATTTATGTTCGGACTTCAGCTGCCGCGTAACACCGTTTTGCATTTTATCACTAGACTTAACAATGGTTACCTAAATATACTACTCAAATATACCTGTTACATTGATTGCTCTCAAGAATCATGTCAAAATTTGCTGTGTATCATTAAGCTGCGTTCGAATAAATATATTTATTGTTTATGAATCTCTCAAATACGGTTTTCTTTTAATGCCTTAAAGTCTGTTCTGCATTCTTATTCCCTAATTAGAGGGATGAGAAAAAATTGAACACCTCTCTTTAGATGTGCAATCAATAAAGTTTTCTTTTTCTCAAGAGAGGATTTGGGTTTATTTCAAATTCATTCGTCACTATCTCTACATCTAGCTAATCTTAAGCTTAATAATGAGCTAATTTTGTAGTTGGAATCGTGCTCAATGGAAGACGAGCTTTTGAAAGAAATCAGTAGAGACATTGTAAACGAGGTAATGCCGGCCGCTGAGAGAAGTTTGATGAATGAGGTGAGCTTCTCTTTTCTTTTTTATTGAGAAGCATATTAATTCTACTCTCGAGGCACATAACAAAATTCTTGTGTTGGTACCACTACCAATCGTTTTATCATCTTAAATTGAGGTTTCTTATTTTGAGTTAGGTATTCGTTGGCTGTTAGGATACGATAGTTGCTGTACGATTTAGGCTGAGCAACAAAGTGCTAAGAGCTGCGATAATTCATGTAGTACTGTGAACAATATTGCTCAATCAGCTGGAGAATCACCTGACCCTGCACCTGATAGTAGTGAAATGATTGCTGAAAAAGCATGCGAAGTTGTAAGTAATATTATCCATAGCTTCTAATTACTCTAAATTTCTTATATCTTATTTATTGTCAAACAGATTAAGCACCACATTAATCTCTTTTCTGCATTTTCCACCGTATAAGCATTATCCTTAATGATGTTGAGTTGTTAAAAAACTTGGAACCTGAGGCATGGATAGAGCCTCTCTCTGCAGATGTGTGATTTGCTGTGCTATCGGTTGCACTATCAAGAGATCCTCGTTATCTGACCACTCATTGGAGGTTCGTGTCTGGCTTGAGGTCCCAAGTTTTGCAACTAACTCAACATCACTACGAATACGAGGACATCATTATAACCGAAGAGAATAAAAATGCTTTGCGGACTGTATGACATTGACAGTGACATTATTACCATTCATTTGGGATATGTAAGTTTATGCATTAGATAAAATGGATTGGCTAAACACCTTTCTCTTCCATGTAAGCGTACGGGATGTTAGCACAGCATCGCTTGACATGAAGAACTTAACAGCGGACGTAACTTGACCTACAAACGTACAGTACTTACTTACACATTTGACATACCATCACTAAAAATGAGGAATATTCACGATAGTTGTGAATGAAGAGTTATAAAGACTTCTTTAGGCTCGTTAAAAAGTATATGTATTGATGATCAAGCCAAGATTGAATAAACTTTACGTATTGTTTTTCAAACAACTAAGCTGTAGATTTAGAAAAA
This sequence comes from Dictyocaulus viviparus, assembly GCA_000816705.1. Taxonomy (NCBI): domain Eukaryota; kingdom Metazoa; phylum Nematoda; class Chromadorea; order Rhabditida; family Metastrongylidae; genus Dictyocaulus; species Dictyocaulus viviparus. The sequence continues at coordinate 11,559 of KN716209.1, read as the reverse complement.
AAGCAAAGTACACAAATCGGAGAACTTATAAGATTACTAGGAACGTTATTATATATTATGTTTAATAGGACTTTATAAAAATTCTAGTCTAAAATTGTCAGATGCATTCGCTTGAAGAGAGCGCAGCAAAAGCATTCGAACAGGCCAACGAAAACGCTACGGAATTGTCAACAACCGAAGTTGAGAAGTTGAGTAAAGCAGAAGTATGTTACTAATAGGTATTTTTTATTATCTACTAATAAATAATTGCATGTACAGTTTATTGTTGTTTATTATTGCTTATTGTTTATTGTTTCTATCTATTGATTATTGACAATACGTCTTCATTAGTTTCTTATTCATTCTTAATTGAAACAGTGTTATTACAACGACTAGTGATAATAGTAATTATCATTCCTCCTACATCTAATTAGCTTATCATTTTTTAACTGAATATAGCATTCTATTATCTTCTGATTTGAATTTGTATCAAGCTTGTCTTACGAATTAGAAAACGATGTTTTGAAAACAGTTGAACAATAGTGATGGATGAGGCTTTTTCACTCATTAAGTTTATTGCCAATGGCCCGAAATTTCATTTACGAGAAAGCAATGAGTCAAAAATCTTTTAAATATCGTCAAATTAAAAGTGCTAGCTAATAGAGTTGTTTTTTGAATAGTCAGCTGACTCCAACCTCATTACTATTGTTGTTGTTGTTGCAGCTGATTGCCGTCTTTTTTTCAATTACATATATTCATTGTTTTTTTTTATGTTGACGTTTAACTCAATACTTCTTCAGCCAGAGCCATTCAATCAGTCGACAAGCACAAATGAATTCTTTATTGGCAATCGTCGCTCGTACTAATTTTAAATATCTAACAAATCTATGAGATTTTAGGTGTATCAAAAATAAAAGTACAAATTTTAATATTCAAATCAATTGTTGCGAAAAGAAATACCAATACTAAGAAAATAGTAGAAAGTTTTGATCTATTCGATCAATACCGTTGAACTCATTAAGTTTGATAATGGACTCATTAAACTACGGCTTAGATAGTTTGCTAGATTTCGTTGGTGTTGACATTTGTTTTTCTTTAATTAGCTACATAAAATTGCCCTACGGCGTTATTATAAGCAGGAACATTACGTAAAGTGTTCATCAGTGAAAAAGTGCTCTGTTTTTTTTGTTTCGGTACGTTCTGCTTTGGAAGAACGAAAATGTCTTCTATCATAAAGTGCCGCTCTTATGGATATATTGAATTCCTGATCGATCATCTCATTCGATGAGATATGGTTTACTTGAATAGTTGTTTTGGGACTTTCTATGTTATGAAAAAAAATACCGAGTTTATACGATTACCGATTCTCCAGTGAGGTTTGTTGATCGCGAAAAATCTTGCTTGATCAGCATGTCCTGTGACATTTCCCTCGGCCAAATTCTATACAACTAGAAGCTATCATTAGCATATCGCTAAGTTTTGTAAAAAGAAATCCACAAGGAATTTTATTCTTCTGAGGAATGTTTCTTTTCTGTTATTTTACCTTAATCATTTTCTTTGCGATTATAACTACGAACGTTTGTTCGTTCCGCAGGCGCCTCTACAAGAAGTTGTTTACCAACGGGCGTCTTGCCAATCTACCGTAAGAGTGCACTGTAGCTTATTTATTGAAGGCGACTACAATCCGCATCTCATGTACTTCCTAGTTGTTCGATTGCGGGCTCTTAGCCGGATCGATTCGCAGGATACAATTATTGATTAGTAAGGTTTAAAGAACTTTGTTTTAGATTCTTACGTGAATCTAACGAGCTATGTTTCATAGAGATTCGTGTTATGTTTTTTTTTGAAACTGCGTTTTTTATCAGAATCGGACTAATTTTAAATGAATTTTTTATTCATTTTGTCTACAATTGATGAGGAAGTGGACTCTAAACTATCTCAGAAAAAGTCTTGTGATAAGATTTTCACTATAACGAGACTCAACTGATACGTATGCTTGCTACGATGTTTGTCAATGTATTTGGTATTGATTTTTGATGTCATCATAAGTTTTGTAGTGTAGAGAATAGTTGATGAATTATTGACTAGAAACTAGATGACGTATAAACAACAGCATTTTTGGAGGTGAATTCAACAATATGAACGACACTGTGCGATATTCACTCCTTATATCAATACAAAATCTCAAGCTACCCTCATCCTTCTTTACTCAAGCACTCAATCACTTGCTATGTTAATTCTTGAACACATTTAATGATTAGTTTCCTCTTTTTTTTTTCATTGTGCTGTCAAATTTTTATGCATATTAATTATCTTTCTATGCTTCGTCAAGATATAATTTATGAAGGTTTTTTTTCTACGCGTTTCAGTGTACAATATTGGATTTGCTCATAATTTGATGATGCCCGTAGCAAATCTATTACGCTATTCGAGACGTAAACAAATAGTCACTCGTTCAATCAACAAATAGTTCATTTTGAGTACTCTTCAGTCAAAACATGTCGTCAATATTGGTGATATGAAAATAATCTCTGCTCTATTTCTAATATTTGAACGCCGAAACGTTTTAATGAGAACCTTTAAGATTTCATACATATCGAAAATAATGAAAAGTTTTTGCTCGATAGTTAGCAGATAACTAGAAGAACATTATTGAATAAAACCTACGAAGAATCCATGAGCAATTCCATCTAGAAGCGTTGTTAGTACACACGTCCTACAACGTATTACAGACAGCACGCACTATTAACTTTCGTTGTTTTTTTTTCTTGTTGTTTACTTCATAACTCTTACGTTCAAGAGGAGGGCATATATCGTTCATTTCTGCGTTTTGCTCTATTTTCTGCTCATTCCCATTCATTTTTTACTGACTTCATCTTTTCCTCACTCATATGCATTTCACTTGATAATCGCTTTCCTATCATTCTAATCGATCGTATGGTATGATCTTTCTTTCTTCTTTCTATCATCTTTTTGACTTTTACAATTTGTTCTTCGGCTGATTACAGTGTAACTCTATTATCAATAATCATTGGCTTTTTTGTTTGTAATATTTTCGTTGTAATTCTTTTCATTTTAAGCTCAAGCCGTCATTCTAACAGATTTTTATAAGCAAACGCATTAATGCATTAGTAATATTGTTTATTAAGATTGATAATGTTATCATTGTATCATCTTGAAGTTAAAAACGAGCAAAATCGGAGGCTAAGTAACCCTCGAGAGACGAGAAACAAAGTATTTTCCCTCAATTGTCGATCTGCAAGATTCTAATTGTATCAATTTGATCCTGATCAACAATTTGCTTTTCCCACTTTTAGCATCGTCGTCGTCTCACCCACCCATCCACCTACCCATTGTTATGTTTTTGATTCATTATGTTTTTGAATATTGAAATATTTTTCTTGTATAGTATTATATCTTCGCATAATGTTGTTGTTAAATTTTTACTCTTTTTTTTCTACCTCATGGATTCAGTTTAATCAGTGAACCCCGCGCCACTATTCTTGCTGACAGCTAACTTCATTAAGCTTTTCTCTTATTCACCATGTTGTGCCAAGTGACACAATCATTAAGAAGCGCTACGCAAAAGAGTTTCGCCTAAAATGTCGGAATTTGACAATCGTTAACAAAAATTTTCCTCTTTTTTTTCCTCAAATTTGCTAAAAATTAGTTCCATTCAGTGCTTCGATTCAAATCATTCGTCTTTTCCAACGATTTAAAATATTGTCAAACAAGTTCACTACAACAAATAGTACCATTAATTTATTATTAGCTATAGTTGAATAATATTTCTCCTGAAATATTTCGATCATCGCCACCTCCTTGTTCGTTCGTGCCCTGCGGCAGAATGTAGTTTCTCTTTTTCCCTTATTATTATTTTTTTATTCAACGTAATTTTCTTCTACGCTGTCATTTATACTGACACCACTCGTTTATTTATGGATGAATTCGCCAAGGGAGTCACGTTTCGTCAACAACGTTCTTCTGAAAAAAAAAACACTTCTATAACCTGGCTTCAGACATTTTTTCTCAGAAAATTAAATTTGTTGCTTTAATACGACACACGTTAATATTTAGGTGCTATATTAGCTTATTATGTTTTATCGTTATAAATGTATTTATGCCCTCAGGTGTTATAGCTTTTTAATGATGTAGAATTATTATGATTTGTATAATGCGATGAATTTTATTACTTTTTTTACATAACTAATTATATTTTTTATTGCCTATGCAATCTTATGACACTTTCAAAACTATCGAATTTGATCTACCAAATGATAGTGAGAGTAGTTGATCGCAAAACTTAGAACTTCAGGTGAGACTAACTGCGAATCGAACTGATATTGAAATGATCACAATTTGTGAAGTTACTTATCCTTGATAGCATTAATAATGCTCATAATGGTTATAATTTTCCCTCCCGCCTGAGGTTCTACGTATTGCGATCAACTCGCCATCATCAGGAATGTATGAACTAATTCATTATAACCTATCGTGGTTGATAGATAATGAAATGGTTATCAAATTTGAATTATTTTTTGTGAAAAATTTTTCTGCCTAGTGAAAGTTAGACGACGATTGCCTTACGTATTTTTCTGAGAAAATCGTTGAAATTCCTATCGATTTTGATCGTTTCGATGCCGCCTGTTGTATTTTTCGTTCGATTTACATTTCTGCAAAACTTGTTCCCTCACAGATTGATTCGATACGCTTTATTTTTTGAATTTCTGATGAGATCATCCATTTGCGATTGTCACATGACACATTAATTATTCATTCGTTGTGGTGTTTTGCGAAATTTCATCGGATTTCTTAAACCACAAATATTTCATGTTGTTTATGATCAATCGTAGTTTTGTTTGTTGTTTGCTTGCTTGTTTGTTTCTTTATCACATAACAGATCATAAACAAATGTACATCTACTTTCCGTTATCGTTCTTCTACTTTATAGCTGAACATTTTTCTTTTGATATTGCACAAGATGTCTATGTGTCAATAGAAATTTGTCATTCAACCAAAAAGAATTGATTACAGACAACAGTTATTGAACATCCGATCGTTTTATTTATGAGTCATAGTAATATATAAATGAGTGACAAAGTGAAACCAAGAGCGGGTTCCATAATGCATGCTATGCTGTACAAGCTGATTAACTCGCAACCAAAACAATAGGTCAAAGACGAAAAGTAGATGATGTTGCGGACGACACATTGAAGTTTGTTCCATGCAACAGCTGTTAGTTAATCTATAAAGTAAAACACTAGAACCGATGGTTGTTCAGAAATCAATATCCCTACTAATTGTTTTCGGTGGTATTTGAAATCATAATGAATTATTCTACATTACATATAATGTGTTTCAGATGATATACTGATCAACCTCAATTCTCCTGACTTTTAATTTCGTCCGTGTGCTATTCATTTCAATAGCATCGGTTCCTAGTGTTGATTTGATGGAGAGTGAGTAGTAGCACGTGCCTTTATAGCGTAACAACAATTTGGAAGAGCCAGCGTCCCCGCCTCGCCGCAGCTGGTCGGTCGGTTCAAGCGATGAGTGAGCGAGTGAGTGAGTAGCGTGTCAACAAACACTGTTGTTGACTGCCGACGCTCATTTACATACCAGAGATCATAATTTCCTTTTTATGGCTTCCTCTCAATTTTTAATTTCATTTTCGGTTTTCCTTATTAGTCAGATTTATTAATACTTGACAAGATACCAATGCATTCAGGTACATTAATACCAATAGGCTCAACGTTGTGGTCAATTTTCAAAATCCTGTTTTTTGTTACCATATTTACATTTTTATCTCGTCATAATCATTTCGTAACAGATTCTACCTATTCTTGACAAAGACACGTGATTTCGTGAGTTAACCAATGAGTCTCATAAAATGGCACCAATTCGCTTGATATGATTACGACGAGTTAGATGAATTAAGAGTAAGAGCGAAATTGAGACCAAATGCATGCAATATTGGTTCGTTAAGCTGAGGTAAACTCTTTGGTGTAGTGGAAATTGGTGGTTATTGAAGATACGTCTAGTTATCCTGAAATAACCTCAATTTGTGTTTTTCTTTAATAACATTAATGTAAATCTGTTTCTTCGTTTATCGACTATGATACGCTTACATTAATAACAATTTAAATTATTACTGTTGTTTATTAGTTTTTTGTGCTAAAACTGCTAGCGGCTCAAGTCTATTCAGCTTTTAGTATGTGTATTTTCCCTCGAGTGCTGTTGTTTCAGTATTCGGTAACGAAAAGAAATGCTTAGGTCAATTGAAAAATTTCAAATCAATAGTCATTATTGTCGTGGTAATGTCACTCTATTGATTGATGTTGAATTTCGTCCTCACTCAATGTGTTCTTTATTTCATATGATCGTTTTTTTTAGATACGAAATTCCTTTGAAATCAAATACCCAGATTTTTTCTGATACTGAAAAAACGCAATTCACTTTGTAACGTCAAGTGCTGCCAATTTTCTTCATAATCATTTCGATTTGGCCTGAAAAATTGCCACATATTGTAATAAACTGTAAACAAATCAATAATATGCAGTGTCATTGTTGTTGTGTTTGTTTATGTAATGGTAAGTAATTGTTCGTATGATCTCTATGCTATTTTGTTTCTCTTCTCTTTCATTTTATAATTGTTTATTACGATAGGATTTTGTTTTTTGGAAAACTTTCGTAATTGTATGTTGTGCGATATGAGGGCGATTAGAGATGAATGAGGATGAAAAGGAGGAGTATACATCCGTAAAAGTTATGATTCATTTCTTTTCTAATATTCATTTCATTAAGCCGGCATTCAGTTATAGTTTCTGGCATATTATTATCTCATAATAATACTGTTATTGAATTCATGTGTTTAATTAACTGAATGCTGTCGGTTACCAAATGTTATTATTTATCTTATTTTTTTCCTCGTTATCGTCATCATCATCACATCGTGAATATTGACTGTTACGTCAGCACCATTCAGAATGATTACAACTAATTTAAGAATCCTCATCTGAATAAATTAGTCAACGAAGGCTAATAATAGTAGACGTAATTCATATGATTTGCTATGATAAAGTAGGTTTGTAGATCAAAAAAACAATATCTCGTCATGTTTAAAGGCCGTAACTAAATCAATATGCTTTTTTCCGTTCTTCTTCGATTCATCCGATTGATATAGTAGTAAATTTGTTGCAAATGCTTACAAATGATCGTAGAATAATGTTGTGCTTATTCTTTTTCTTCTGTGAATATTTCACTTTTTCGAATATTATTGTTTTTCGTCGTGTTTTCTACAGTCTTCAGAATGTTAGTTATATTGTTCTTCTTAGTTGAATTCTGATTTCTATTCTTCCCTTATAAGTTGTTTGTTCATTAATCAAACATAGAGCAAATTCAAGTCATATCGAACCCCATTGGGCTTGATTTTGCGTGAAATAATAGCGAATGATTTCAGGATTCATCTGCCAAGGATTCTAATCAGTCTCAATCTATAGCAATGAGTTTTGTGGTATGTTTTGACGTTATTGTCCAACGTTGTTCTTGTTTGTTTTTTGCATGAGCCACACTTCAATGGCCCTTTTTCACTAGTAGAAGTTACGTGTTGACCTTTGGATGATCATATCTCTTGTTTCTCTACCTTCTCTGTTCTGTGCTAATGGTCTTCGAACTCTGTGACCTATGCGAAACGGTATTTCGTAATCCGAAAGTCGTATCCGTCTACGATTGGATGAATGCACATCGTTCGTACATCTATCATATCATTAAGCACATTTTGCTGTAGTTATACCAGAAGAGAACGGTAGTGGTACATAGGAACCATTTAATTACTGTCTGTCAATACAAGATTGTTTACCGTAATATGCAAACTTCGACGATCATTTCTAAAAAAATTGTGATACATTATCGCACAAACACTGACTCACTACCACGTACAGTTATATTATGTTATGGAGTTTAACTGACATCGTCATAAACAACAAACAAAACAGGAAATATCATGATAGTGATGTCTATTATTTTTATCATTTAATCTGCGAATAATTTAAATATTGTAAGCTGATAATTACAGGTAGATAGAATTTGCATAGTTGTGACATGAAATAACAGTATCATTGGTAGACTCACTATTTCTTTTTGTGACTACTTTTCATTTTGTTTTAGAAAGGCATCAAGGATACCGTATCATCAGCTGCCGATCAGATCGGTGGCGTTTTAGAACAGGCTGAGCACAAAGTTGAAGAGGTACGTTCCAAACTGTCTTCTATTGAACTTCATTCATGTTTCTCTTTTCTATATATGCATTTATCAATTTCGTTATCAGTCAGTATTCTTGGAATTCTTTTGTTCTACCTGGATTTTGTTACCTTTAGCTATTAGCTTTTTACATGACGAATCTCACGTGGTGATCTTCCTCCTAGAATTCTCTTATTTTATGAGGAGCTTTTAATAAATGCTTACGTCTCTACTTATATTATGCCCAAATATTTTCTAGAATCTATTCCATTTATCCGCATTAGCATATTTTTCAAAACTTTTCTTTATAATGCGCTCATTTTTGAGTAAAGATTATAATTTTTCATCGAAATTTGTTCACAGAGCGCTAAATGGATGACCGACACGGCTAAAGATGCTTATGATGCCACAGCTGAGAAAACTTCCGAGGTAGATTAAGAATTTTCGCGTTACGCATCTGTTACGAATTTTTTTCATCTTTGAATCAATTCTTTTAGGCAATCACCACAAATATAATAGAAAATATTAATTACTCATATTAATTATATTTTCCTAGATCATATCAATGTTTTTGGTTGTTGTTCTATATCTCGTTACATGTGTATTTCTATATATATTTTATATATACATATATAGGGCGCAGTGAGACTCATGTTTTGGTGAAATATACCTAGGTTCAAGTTCGCCTTGAGGTAGACTAAGCTTTCCATGTCTCAGGATCCATTGAATTGGCAGTAGAATAATTTTGGAGGGTAGGCGCCGCTGACGTGCGAACAGGCTGATCTTCTTAGGTGGTTATGTGGCCATTCCTATTCAAATACTACTGAAAAATCCAAACGAATGGGCGGCGCATTTCCACAAAGCATTCATTTTTACAATATTTTATTTTATTATTTAATCCTACCACAGTTTTACATTATTTGACAACATTTGTATGCAAATAAATGTATAAGCAAGTCGATAAAAAATTCAAAGTTTTTTCCAGAATACAGCCTGGATGGCTGATACCGCTAAAGGAACATATGGTGCGATTGCCGAAAAAGTTTCTGAGGTTTGTTTAATCATAATAATCTGAATTTCTGACGTATAAATTTTTGAATTCGTGGCTACTGCCTCTGAGTTTTGTCGCCACACACATTTTATTTCTATAAAATTCTAATTTTCACCTCCATTTCTCTGGCAAGCATCAGAGAAGGAGATATGCTTTTTTTGGCACTTTCTAATCATATCCTTACATAATTACTCATGAATAAGAAAATATTTGAGTCACTGTCGTGTTCTTCTTAATAGCAGGCAGCTATAGAGATTTACTGATCGTAGATCGTATAGCAACGATTTTATGATAATTTAAAAGCTGTGCAGTTGCAGCTGTATTACTTTTATTTATTGCGGAGTGTTCGTCACAATATTTAGGAGAAGTAGTGTAGATATGTTGGAAAATGTTAAAAGTATTATTGAAAAATCTAAAGGCTATCCATAGCTCTTTCTTTACGTTATTTCTGTAACGACTGTTCTTATTTAGAGCGCTGAATGGATGGCCGACACAGCTAAAGGTGCTTATGGAAGCGCGGCCGAAAAGACTTCAAATGTTGGTCAAGGAATTTTTCTTTTTATTGCTATTATTCTCTTACTCTATTCATTTTACCATTCATATGTCTTCTATGTCATAGTTTTCCTGACTTTTCCACGGAACATCCATCATGAAGTTAGTGTTAAGTTAAAATATAAGAAATTTTTGCGTAACTTTTCTTTAGTCGTGCGTTTAAGAACGTGTGCACTTTTTTATCACTTTATAAAAAAATGATACCTCCAAATTGAGTTATTGTTAACTGGTTAGTGTCTAAAATCGTTTATATTCTAATAATTTTTTTCAAATATAGCATTCTAATAAATTTTATTGGAAACTGGTACAAACAGAGATCATACAGAAATGCATTTGAGGTAGCACATGCGGTTGAAGAAAAAACAGCGGATGCAGCAAACGCTGTTAGCGGTCTGTTCAAAGAAACGAAAGAAGCAGCTGGTAACTGGGTTAGTGAAAACTGGGCTCCACATCTGAAAGCATTCACAGAATTTTTTTGCGGTGTTACACTTATTGTCACTCAGTAACAATTCAAATGTGATTATCTGTACGAATTTCAATTATGGTAATAGTTTTATCTTCATCCAGATGCTTTGAGAGCTCGTGGAATTAGGGCAACCTTTCGCGAGAGCTCATGTACTCATTAGGAACGATATTCATTTAATTATACTGCTTCTGGTTTCCTTATTGTACGGTAGTTTTTTTCTACAAAAAGTTCAGAAATCTATCTATTTAAACAATAGTTGACGTGGGCAACCTTATCAGTCAAATGTATTTTTAGGTTGAGGCTGCTAAGGATCACACAACTGCCGCTTCTAGTGATGTGAGTGACTACGTCCACAAAGAAAATATGGCTGATTTCTTGAAACCTGCAAAGGAAAAAGCTGGAGAAATTGAGGTTGAATTTAGTTTTCTTGTTAGTTGAAGTATGCCAGTGTTTCAACTAATCTTTGGACTTGGAATCATTTTTTATATCAAAAAGTCTATCTTAAATTCCTAAACGTAGCGCAGTCGTAGAAGCCTAAGCACATTAATCCTGCTTTCCTTCGTGGTCGGTGAATCTCTAGCAGATTTATTTTGTTAGATGAGCAGTGCTGAGTGGGTGAAGATGTCATTTCAAAGCATTGGATGAAGTAATATATTATGATTTAAGAGGACCAGTTTGTTGACAATTACTGCTACCTGCCATAATGAATTCTGGTATCAATTCATTAAACTAGGATGTAGGCCTCATTACCTTGAAACTGGGTTCGAACCGACGTATGCGGTATCAAACCCACATGGCTCACCTACTACTGCGATACGCGACCCCATATTTAAGCATTATATATAATGCTCGATTAAGTCCACTGCGATCGACGCACTTCATCATGGCGCTGATGCGGCTAAAGAGGCCAGTAATGAGGCTAAGGTGAGTGTGTGTTATTGTTACGAGAATTATTGCTAAAATTTTCATTATGACGGAATAGCTCGTCTTCATCAACGGTTATTTTCAGTCTACTGGCTTAGGAGTGTTTGACTCGGTGCGAGATGTGGTCTATGGTGCAGCTGACAAAGTAGGTTTTTTGCAAAGATCTTTATTTTCGCCGTTTGTACTAGTAGATTAGAAAAGTACTGATCATGGGGGGATGAAGGGGGTATTATTTCGATAAGGTTTTTTTTCAGTCCAAAGAACTTGTATCTGATATTTCAACTGCTGCTCATGACAAGGCAAAAGCACTGAATGAAGAGTTGAACAAGGTCAGAATTTCTCAATATTT
>KN716208.1:396810-409149 GCA_000816705.1 Dictyocaulus viviparus | reverse complement strand
GAAAGCATATTAACTATGACATGGTTACTGCTCTATTTCGTTATGGTGCTTGCCATTTGAGAATGCCTACGCACATTGATGAAGTGGGAACCTTTGAAATTGTGTATTGCCATGGTTAATATTGTTTAACTTGATAAACTTTGATAACCACTCTCCTTGATTGTTATATTCGAGTCCGTAAGTCTCAATGTGACGTTCTTCATAAGTCCTTCTACGACCAATCTTACCAATAAAATAGCCACAATAATAGGATGGAATGCGTGATATTCTTTGTTGAACATCATGAAGTCCACATAAAGTGCTCCAATTTTACCTCTCATGGTTTGACGATGGAGTAAAAGTGAATAAGATTGTCAAAGCTTCTATTACATTACGTATTTTCATTATAAAACGTCAGGTTCGTTCGCATGGTTAGTCGTTGAAACGAATCGATCTTCATGACCAAATTCGAATGAACGGCTATACCAACGCTACCGACATCTTTGGTATCGCATATTCCAAAAATTGATTTCGATGAGTCACTGGTGAAAGAAGACATTGCTTTTACTGTTCCTTGCGATCGTTCTCATATTAGTTTGCAAGGCTGTTAAGTGGAAACTTAAATATTGTTTGTTCGAGTGCAGGTTGCTAGCCTACATCACATCAGGGAAGGTTGCAGCTCATGCAGTTGCTATTTTTTCCATGTTTTTGTCCAATGAACCACTACTTTCACTACACTCATCACTTACCACTTATATCAATCACTACGTTAACATGAAGTATAAAAAATGCATCACTGCCAAAAATTCACGGCTTGGTCCTCAATTCTCTTTCGCCACCATTTATGCTTTCGGGTTCATCAATCCCTGTAAGATCTCTGCACTTATGCATTCGTGTTTGACTTGATATCGTGGTGATTGAAAGCTAATCTGGTGTATACACAATGACTTGGCTCACCATTATTTACCATTTCAATGCTCCTAATCTTGAAAACTTCTTTCTGGTAACAATTTACCGATTCTTGAAGAGCGGCGTGCTTGGTAGATCTGGGACGGGTGGATAGCATAGGTCGGGATTCAAAACTGACGACTGCATTACCCCAACGTAACGTTGCCCAAAACATTTTATGTTATCCACCATATGTTATTTTTATAAATATTCAGGAACCTTAGAAATTAACAGCCATTGTGGTTCATATGACCTCAATTAATTATTAACCGCAAGCAGTTAACCGTAATATTCAAGAAAATCTATAAATCAGTCTTATCATAAAATGATGAAAACTTGAACTCACTGTTGCAAAAGAGATTGTTGTAGTCAAGATGTAGTGAACGCTTGCCCAATGCACGAAATTGTGTAGTGGGCGATTCGTCGAAATTGTATTGGAGTCAAAAGCAGTGAATATCTTAACGCTCGCCGTAAGTAGTTTGTCACGCGGGTCTTTTTGTACTGCTGGCCTCGAACTGGTGCAAAGGAATCTCAAACTCGGGTAAGTAAGCCGTATGCTCGTTTGACGACGATGCTGTAAAATAAAGAGTGAGTGAAGATCACGGATGTTAGAAGGTTTTTGCAGGAGCAGCATGTGTCCGTCTTATAATGACGATACTGGAGATTAAAGATTGGATGATGATCCCAGAGTTGAGTGCGCGTCTTCGTCAGCAGCAAAAGCAGCTACACTAGGTGTTACCCAGTTAAAAGTTGGCAGCCAGACCTGAAACTTGGGTAATTGAACCTTTGTTGGAACAAAACACAAAAATATTACATCACGATTACAACAGCGATAAATCAAGAATTAACACTAACAATTGTACGAGATTTGTAATATAATGATATAACGACAACCAGTTTAATGGCAAAGGTGGAAGAAGATTGGGTTGAGTCATGAGTGAGAGAGGAGATTGTTTTATTGTAGAGATGTTTACCGTCACTGCTTATATAGGGAGGAGGCGGAGACTTCGGTATGAGGAAATAATGTCCTTTTGAGTTCGTCAGCTAAGTTCATTTTAAGAAACATATCGAAATTATTACCTTTTATGATCATTTGCAGAATTATATCGAAATTATGACTTTTTATGAATTAGGACATTTGCACTTTCACTTGCCTCCACCGTTTCTAACTTTCGATACGATGACTCAGAAAGCACAAATTAATAAAATAAGTAATATGTTTCTGCTATGCATGTAATTTGGGTGATAAAGTAGAGATTACTCGACAGAGTATTCTCTACACAAGAAAAGATTAACAAGTAAAATTATATTATATATTTATTTGTATTATTAACGTTATAAACAACAGCCTACCGTTTGTAATGGAATTGGCGTTTTGAGCAGCTTGAAACTATTCAGATCGAGCTTAGCAACGTATTTATCACTAATTATTAGTTCGAATTTTCTTATCTTATTTTATAAAGATCAGCATGGAATTACCTCTGGTATGCTGTAAACATCTAACTCCATAAAGATAAATGGAATCAATCCTGGTTCATTCAATGCCTCAAGATACCCAAATTCTATGAAGTCGCTACTGCTAGTAGTGCTTACTTTTCCAGATTCTCTTTTTTTCTGGTAAAAATTGAACAAATAATTTAGCCGATACGGCAACTCGTCTGACGCTATAATATGATGACATAAGATGACAATGTGTAAATACACCCCACAGACGATTATATCGAAATCTTCCATAAAAGATCTCCTCGTGCATGCAAACACAGGTAAAACACCATCAGACTGGCCAAAACAAGAAGATACTAACTACTAAGATTTGCTTACGTCATTGGAAAAGAGCGATTTTCGAAGACATGAGACATGAAAGGTGTTGGTGGCGTTGATATAGTCCTTCATCTGATATAAGTCATGAATATTGACTTGTTTGAAGAACTAATGACCCAAACGAACCTGATGTTTAAGATCGGAAAGGCGTAATCTTAATCTGATCGTAATCTCGTAATCTTATACCAGCTGAGCCATTACACTTTTGAGGCCCTTGCTCTACGACTATTCAGTGCTTCACTTATAGTAAGTGGTTATTTTATCAGCACTCACCCGATGACGGATCTGGTCTGCCAGGCCTATATCCTATATTCTACCAGCACTGTATGCAGTTAAGCTGATAATTATGGTTTTACTCGCAATTTAGATGCAATCATAATTTATAAATTTTTTATAATCAACGTGATTGTGTTAATATTTTGCAGTGATATTACACTATTTATAAATGCATTATAATTTGGCTGAGATAATTATGCCGCACAAAACGTCTGCAGACCGGATATCTATGAGTGCGGCTTCGAGTACCGCTCGAGGTTCTGGGCTTTGCAGCCAACACAATCTAATAGTAGCTTTGACAGTCTTATTCGCCTTTGAAGTGAAGCACTTTATGTGGACTTCATGATGTTCAACAAAGAATATCACGCATTCCATCCTATTATTGTGGCTATTTTATTGGTAAGATTGGTCGTAGAAGGACTTATGAAGAACGTCACATTGAGACTTACGGACTCGAATATAACAATCAAGGAGAGTGGTTATCAAAGTTTATCAAGTTAAACAATATTAACCATGGCAATACACAATTTCAAAGGTTCCCACTTCATCAATGTGCGTAGGCATTCTCAAATGGCAAGCACCATAACGAAATAGAGCAGTAACCATGTCATAGTTAATATGCTTTCATTATAGAATATTCCTGTCTGCTCCAAAGTACTCTATATGATGCAACCATCGCTTCGTTTGTACCAAATTCATTTTAAAGTACACAAAAGAAAAAGCTGCAATTTTTAACACATGAAATCTTAAGATCAGTTGACAACGAGCGTACCCCTTCTCTTTTCCCTCTTTCCTCAATTATTTCTCCCTCTTGTCTCTTCCTTCTTTCCAACTAATTTTGTGCTAGTTTTCTCATACAGAATTTTATGGTGCTAATTCAATGATCAAAAATGGATAGCAGGCTTGATAGGCCTGAGAGCCGGCCGCGAATTGATTTGGGCCTACGTATCACTGTAGCACTTCTACCACTAAAGATTTACTAAAATATTTAAAGTTTCTTTCTTCATCAATTTTTTATGGTTATTAAATGCACTAAATATTAGAAGAATAACTATTTACTATTACCAGATATGCTGCTTCTGACCCCTAGCCGTTGATTTTTTCAGCTGGTTAGGTCAATAATCACGTAGATTTTTGCCGATAAAATTTATGTGATCAATATCGCTTTCAGAATGTATGTGATTGTCTTCACCTTTACTTTGTAGCATTTCTTTCATCGTATGCTGAACAGGACTACTCACTTGAAGCCAGCAGTTCTGTTACGAACTGTAGTGGATTGTGTTTACTGAAGGCAATTCCAAACCGTCTCTGTATTCATTGTAGCTCTCAATCATATGATTGCAGACTTTTGTATAAGCCGGAGTCAAGGATACAATCTGCATGCTCGTAAGCACAAGCACGCAAAGTGCTTCACTATAACTATCACGAGTGTACATACCAAACTAGCTGAGCAGAGCCTAAGCATCAGCCTATCTGCCAATCTGATTAACACAGTCGCTGTTAAAATCTTAAGGTTAGTAGCGCAATTTACACCTCACTGCTCCCTTAGGTCTCGCAACTTAACGAATCAAGGCCATCCATTAAGCCAGAAACTCATCAGGCTTGTCAATGTTGATCCGATTATTGAAGCGCGTTGATACAAGTATGAAACCTCTAAACTTATTAAGAAATTATTGAATAAGCTATGCAATCGAGCAGGTAAAGTAGTCTGACTTACAGAATATGTTATCTAACAAGCATTATAATTTTATGAGAATGTCTAAATAATACATCAAAATTCTTCAAAATAATTTATCGCTTTCACTATGCAAACGAATATCAGCACTCGCAGTAATCCAAAACATGCTCCTTTGGTCGCTCCTTAGCTAGTAGCAGTTGCTGCTCCTTGGCTAGTTGCAGTTGGTGCTCCGAAGAGCGCGGTGAGGAGAGATGGAGTTGGTTCTCTTCTCCATACGACGCACTACTTTTGCTCGACACAATTCTAGCTTCTGTTGCCAGAGCGAATAGAAGCACAGCAAAGACTAATTTAAGGACGAATTTCATCTGAAAATCATCGACTCTACCAAATTAAAAATAAAATAGATAAGAGAAATCGAAAATGGGTATTTCAGTAAAGAACATTATAATAGTTACAGAGCTTGAATGTTATTTTTAGGAGAAACTGTTAAGTGAATCAAGAACACATGGACCAGCGCTATTGTATTGATTAATGGGAGCGATCATTACCTTTCACTTGTACACAGACTCATCTTTAAGCCTATTCAGGCAGAGAGAAGTTATCATGAATGTGACACAATGAAAAGATCATGAGATGGGTGAATGCTTTCTCGTTGTACAACGACAATTATATACCGAAATTCGAGGGCAGGAAAAGTAGCTGTGGAATAGAAATTAGCTTTAAAGCTCATAGTTACACTCATTTCGATGCAATACGATTGAAATATTGCAAAGAAATATGAAATAAAATGGTGAAGAAATAAAAGTAAATAAGTCATAGGGTACATATAATTACTTCTCAATAGCACATTATCCTGTTTGAATCAAATTATGAGCACCGCTTCTTTGACATAGTGATAACGATAATTTTCAGTAGTATATTATTAGAAACTGTAACTTTTTGCAACTCGGTTGGTAGCTGCATGAGTCCCCCTGTTAATGTTGATGTCGCGATCGCTTGTACCGCAATTTTTTGGCCAATGCACCAAATTGTAGTGCAGTGGGCGATATGCCAAAATTGTATTGGTGTCAGTAGCAGTGAATATCTTAACGCTCGCCGTAAGTAGTTTGCTACGCGGGTTTTTTTGTACTGCTCGCCTCGAACTGGTGTAATGGAACTTCGGCATGAGGAAATAATGTCCTTTCTAGTTCGTCAGCTAAGTTAACAGGACATTTGCACTTTCACTTGCCTCCACCATTTCTAACTTTCGATACTATGACTAATAAACTACAAATTAATATAATAAGTAAGTAATATGTCTTAGCTTTGCATGTAATTTGGGTGATAAAGTAGAGATTACTCGACAGAGTATTCTCTACAGTTGATTTCGTTGAATCGAAATCATAATACTGTTCAAAATTTGTTTTAAATAGATCCTTCCTTCTGCTCAGAAATCTGGTGTGTTTGCCTCAGAATTGTTTATATCGAATGGACGTTATGCACTAGATGAAGCAGGATTTCGTCATGCTGTTTAGCGTTCTCAGTACCTTACGTTACTGCTTTTTTTCGTCACCATAGGAAACAAGTGTAGCCATAGCCAATGTAGTTACTTGTTAGTTTCCAATGCCAATAATACCTGCATGATTGAACCTCATCTATGATATGATATCGGTTTTAAACACTTAACATCAAGTGTAGTAGTAGCACCAAGAAATATCTATGAAACCGTGCATTTGCTGTTGTTCTCCTCACTTTTGAGGGCCCTGTCTGGTCGATACAAAATTGGCATGGCAGGTATTACATTCAAACAACACTTCTGCATCGAAGCGACTGGAACCTAAGAAACATAACTAAACAGAATAATGCTCTGAAAGGAAATTGATATTCAGAAGCGACGTGTAAAATTAATAATACGAAAAAAAGCAAACTTTTGCAGAATCATTGGGAACGTAATGTACTGCAACGAAAGATCCATCTGAAACAAATTTTGAACAGTATTGCGGTTCCGAATTAATGAAATCAACATTAAGAGGAGGATTAGTGCAGCTACCAACCGAGTTGCAAATATTACAGTTTCTAATAATGTACTACTGATAATTATTGTTATCACTATGTCAATGAAGCGGTGCTCATAATTTGATTCAAACAGAATAATGTGCTATTGAGAAGTAATTCAATGTGTTCTATCACTTATTTACTTTTATTTCTTCACTATTTTATTTGATATTTCTTTGCAATATTTCAATCGTATTGCATCGGAATGAGTGTAACGATGAAACTTTAAAGCTAATTTCTATTCCACAGCTACTTTTCCTGCCCTCGAATTTCTGTATATAATTGTCGTTTTACAACGAGAAAGCATTCACCCATCTCATGATCTTTTCATTGTGTCACATTCACGATAACTTCTCTCTGCCTGAATACACTTAAAGTTGAGTGTGTTTTGAGGAGAAGTACAACTGCAACGTAATTATTAGTACAACTGCAATGTAATTATCACTTCCATCATTCAATACAATAACGTTGATCCATGTGTTCCTCGGTTTACTTCACAGTTTCTCTTAAAAATAACATTCAAGCCCTGTGACTATTATAATGTTCTTTACTGACATAATTACTCATTCTCTATTCATCTTATTTGCATTATTTTTAATTTGGTGAAGTAGATGATTTTCAGATGAAATTCGTCCTTAAATTAGTCTTGCTGTGCTTGTATTCGCTCTGGTAACAGAAGCTAGAATTGTGTCGAGCAAAAATAGTACCTCGTATGGAGAAGAGAACCAACTCCATCTATCCGCACCGCGCTCTTCGGAGTACCAACTGCAACTAGCCAAGCGGCAACAACTGCAACTGGCTAAGGAGCAACCATCGGAGCAGCAACTGCAGCTTGTTACTGATTACTACGACCGCTGATTTTCGTTTGCAAAGTAAAAGCAATAAATTATTTTGAAAAATTTTGATGTATTATTTATACATTCTCATAAAATTATAATGCTTGTTAGATAACATATTCTGCAAGTCAGACTACTTTACCCGCACGATTGAATGCCTGATTTATTGATTTTTTCATACGTTTAGAGGTTTCAGCCTTGTATAAACGTATGCAAAGAATACATTGAGAATTAAAATCAATATTTATTAATGACCTGACCGGCTGAAAAAATCAACGACTAGAGGTAAAAAGCAGCATGACTGATAACAGTAAATAGTTATTCTTCTAATATTTCGTGCAAGTAACAACGATAAAGAAATTGATGAGAAAAGGAATTTCAAATCATTCAGCAACCTGCAGTTCAAAGCAAATCAGTTGAATCGTAAAATCGCTAGTAAATTGTGAAATTGGTTTTCTCATTACAACAACAGATTTCCGCAACTTTATAGGGTAGAGATTTTGTTTCACTTGTAGAAAACACACGATGAAATTGAAGGACCAACACACAATGGTGATTTGAACGGTAATTAAGTACTGCGTGATAGTATTGTTCTACAAATTCTCG
Organism: Dictyocaulus viviparus; assembly: GCA_000816705.1. NCBI lineage: Eukaryota > Metazoa > Nematoda > Chromadorea > Rhabditida > Metastrongylidae > Dictyocaulus > Dictyocaulus viviparus. Next base: position 400,971 of record KN716208.1, on the reverse strand, counting down.
CCATTTACTCAGATTCGATGAGGGAGGTGCTTGATTATGAGAGCCTTTATTGTGCAAATCAAACAAAACTCATACGCAAATGAAGCGTGTACGAGAGCTGTGTAGTTGAATAGATAAATAGTGCATGTGTTGTAGGAATCTGCTAAGAATTGAGAATGAGAAATTCCACAAAGTCAAACTGCTGTCATATTGTGACAGATGAGGTCGATATCACTGCCATTTTTTTTAAAGACAGCGTGTTGTGTTGGATCGGCTGCGAAGATTCGAACGACACGAGTTTTGCCGCCAAGACACACACTTAGGGGTGAGGCCACAGTGACGTGAGGTAGTTTTATGTTCATTCTAAAATCATCCATGTGAATCTGCATAATCATACGCTTTGAAGACTATCAAAAGATCGCTTAACAAACAGTGATTAATGTTATAGTTTTGTAATTTTAGAATCTATCGAACTTTTCTGATTTGCGTACCTTTCGCATTGAGCTAGAAGTGTGCCGATAAGCTCACCCACTCGCTCCTCTTCTCGAGTGTTTTTCGCACAACCGATAATATCATTGTCAGCAACATGAATCACAAAAAGCCCATTGGGCTCTGTGCACACGGAGATTCGAGAAATCTGAAATCAGAACACTTGAAGAATTTATGAAACAACGATTTCATCTACTACACACTATTTAATATTCGTGGGTGTACGAAAAGCTAACCAATATCTTTCATGATGTTTTTCAAAGCCCGTTTTTTGTTATTACAAAATGATGCGTTCGACGGAAAATTGAAAACGGTAACAGCTTAAATGAATGAGGTGACATCATAAGATAGAAGAGATATTAAGATATTAAATAAGATATTGAAATTTTTCTGAGTTCAAATTGCACACCTCAATTTGGAGTGTGGTTTGAGAAAAAATACAAGTCTTTTCACTTCATTATATGAAATTCAGATAGCTTTTCTTCTGATTCTTTTGATCTTTTGATTTTATTTTTTGGTCTCTGTACTACTCAGTGATGAATCCGTACGCCCGCCTACACATTTCCATGAAACAATTATGCCAGGAAAATCCTTAAGCAACTACGAAGATATGAAGAAATTCACTCTTCCCAAAATGTGCGAGTTTCGGTGAATTTCTCATTTGCACATTTTCTTGACAATGGTCGTTCATGGTGACAAAGTGCATATTTTTTTACATAGTACTCGCTATCACTCGCTTTAAGTTTTCAATGCAACTTCTTAACGGGTGCAATGAGGTTGTCCTCATCTTGAAGAAGACTTTCATTCCTTTTTAGGATTCGGTTTATCACCAATATACAAGCTTTTTATCCATGGAATTGGCGGTTAAACTATGATTTGATTTGATTTTCAATCCAACCCAAAGTAGTAGTTCAAGCGGAAAATGTGAGGTTCTTCATTTTCTATTCCATTACTCTGATGTGGAGCATAAAACTCCATGCGAGTAAGGGACACGCTTAGTTTTGAAAATGATTTCTTTACGCTGCCTACGAATGCAAGCTAATAAAATGAACATGGTATTTTTCGCGCTTTTCTGAAAGTGATGAATTAACCGATCATAATTTTTGTCGGTTGGAGCGGTGCCACAGTGATACGTAGGCTCGAATCAATTCGCGGCCGCCTCTCATACCCACCAAGCCTGCCATCCATTTTAGGTCAGTAAATTGATATCACAGAGATCTGGTTAAGAAAACTAGCACTCATTTGGTGAGAAAGAGAAAAGAGACAATAGGGATAAAAAACGGAGGAGTGGGAAAAGAGAGAAAGGGTAGGATCGATTCAACTACCTCCACCATACCATGCTGAGCACGAATGTGTAGGTGCATCCCGCAATAGAAAATGATCACCGCCAATATTAACCTTATTTCTTGTCGACGTTGTTAACGACGGCATTAAATCAAAATCCTGCTAGCAAAATATATAAATCTTAATTTATTCTAATTTTAAGATTTCGTGTGTTTAAAATTGTAGCTTTCTCTCCTTTGGAACAATGTAGATATCCTTTAATAAAGGCACATCAACTATGATATGGTGACTGTTTCATTTCGTTATGGTGCTTTCCCATCTGAGGATTCCTACCCGCATCGCAGAAATAAGGGCCTTTGCAATGATGAGTTACGATAGATCATATTGTCCACGATGATGAACTTCGATAGCCGCTCTGCTTGTTCATTATACTCGAGTCCGTAAGCCCCAATGTGATGTTCTTCACGCGTTCTTCGAGGACCAATCTTACCAATAAAATGGCCTACAATGATGTGGTAGAATGCGTGATACTCACTGTGGAACTTCATCAAACTCACATAAAGTAGTTCAAGTTTACTTCTATCTTACTTTGAGGTGGAGTAAAGGTGAATAAGATTGTCAAAGCTGCTATGACATAACATATTTCCAATATTGAACGTCAGGTTCGTTCAGATGGTTAGTCGTTAAAACGAATCGATATTCATGACCAAATTCGGATGAACGGCTATACCAACGCCACCGACATCTTTGGTATCGCATATTCCTAAAACTGATTTCGATGAGTCACTGGTGAAAGAAGAGCATTGCTTTTACTGTTCCTTGTATGCAAGGCCTCGGTTCTGTGGTACGGCCGATGCACCCTATGCAAGGGCTCGGGTCAGTGGCAGTCGGTTTGCTCCAAACTTGAGTAGTTTCAACTCAAACTTGGGTACTTAAACCTTTATTCCAACAATACACAAAAATATTACATCGCGATTACAACAGCGATAAATCAAGAATTAATACAATAGAATTAAGACTAACAATGTATTGTGATTTGTAATATAATGATATAACAACAACGAGTTTAATGACAAAGGTGGAAGAAGATTGGGTTGAGTCGTGAGTGAGAGTATGGAGGAGATGTTTACCGTAACTGCTTATATAGGGAGGAGACGGAGACTTCAGTATGAGGAAATAATGTCCTTTTTCCGTTTGGTGACTAAGTTCGTTTACAGAATTATATCGCAGTTATGACCTTTTAGGATCATTTCGATATAATGACCTTTTATGAATCCGGACATTTACACTTTCACTTGCCTCCACCATTTCTAACTTTCGATGCGATAACTCAGAGACCGCAAATTAATATAATATGTAATATGTCTTTGCTTTGCACGTAATCTGAATGGTAAAGTAGAGATTACTCGAGAGAGTATTCTCTACACCTTGCGATCGTTCTCATATTAGTTTGCAAGGCTGTTAAGTGGAAACTTAAATATTGTTTGTCCGAGTGCAGGTTGCTAGTTTACATCACATCAGGGGAGGTTGCAGCTCATATACTTGCTAATTTTTCCATGTTTTTGTCCAATGAACCACTACTTTCACTACACTCATCACTTACCACTTATATCAATCACTACGTTAACATGAAGTATAAAAAATGCATCACTGCCAAAAATTCACGGCTTGGTCCTCAATTCTCTTTCGCCACCATTTATGCTTTCGGGTTCATCAATCCCTGTAAGATCTCTGCACTTATGCATTCGTGTTTGACTTGATATCGTGGTGATTGAAAGCTAATCTGGTGTATACACAATGACTTGGCTCACCATTATTTACCATTTCAATGCTCCTAATCTTGAAAACTTCTTTCTGGTAACAATTTACCGATTCTTGAAGAGCGGCGTGCTTGGTAGATCTGGGACGGGTGGATAGCATAGGTCGGGATTCAAAACTGACGACTGCATTACCCCAACGTAACGTTGCCCAAAACATTTTATGTTATCCACCATATGTTATTTTTATAAATATTCAGGAACCTTAGAAATTAACAGCCATTGTGGTTCATATGACCTCAATTAATTATTAACCGCAAGCAGTTAACCGTAATATTCAAGAAAATCTATAAATCAGTCTTATCATAAAATGATGAAAACTTGAACTCACTGTTGCAAAAGAGATTGTTGTAGTCAAGATGTAGTGAACGCTTGCCCAATGCACGAAATTGTGTAGTGGGCGATTCGTCGAAATTGTATTGGAGTCAAAAGCAGTGAATATCTTAACGCTCGCCGTAAGTAGTTTGTCACGCGGGTCTTTTTGTACTGCTGGCCTCGAACTGGTGCAAAGGAATCTCAAACTCGGGTAAGTAAGCCGTATGCTCGTTTGACGACGATGCTGTAAAATAAAGAGTGAGTGAAGATCACGGAT
>KN716208.1:381484-396710 GCA_000816705.1 Dictyocaulus viviparus | reverse complement strand
TGGTTAATATTGTTTAACTTGATAAACTTTGATAACCACTCTCCTTGTTTATCATATTCGAGTCCGTAAGTCTCAATGTGACGTTCTTCATTAGTCCTTCTACGACCAATCTTAGCAATAAATTAGCCACAATAATAGGATGGAATGCGTGATATTCTTTGTTGAACATCATCAAGTCCACATAAAGTGCTTCAATTTTACCTCTCATGGTTTGACAATGGAGTAAAAGTGAATAAGATTGTCAAAGCTTCTATTACATTACGTATTTTCATTATAAAACGTCAGGTTCGTTTGGATGGTTAGTCGTTGAAACGAATCGGTATTCATGACCAAATTCGAATGAACGGCTATACCACCGCCACCGACATCTCTGATATCGCATATTCCTAAAATTGATTTCGATGAGTCACTGGTAAAAGAAGAGCATTGCTTTTACTGTTCCTTGTAGGCAAGGGCTCGGTTCTGTGGTACGGCCGATGCACCATATGCAAGGGCTCGGGTCAGTGGCAGTCGGTTTGCTCCAAACTTGAGTAGTTTCACCTCAAACTTGGGTAATGAAACCTTTATTCCAACAAGCGATAAATCAAGAATTAATACAATAGAATTATGACTAACAATGTACGAGATTTGTAATATAATGATATAACAACAACGAGTTTAATGACAAAGGTGGAAGAAAATTGGGTTGAGTCATGAGTGAGAGTATGGAGGAGATGTTTACCGTAACTGCTTATATAGGGAGGAGACGGAGACTTCAGTATGAGGAAATAATGTCCTTTTTCCGTTTGGTGACTAAGTTCGTTTACAGAATTATATCGCAGTTATGACCTTTTAGGATCATTTCGAAATTATGACCTTTTATGAATCCGGACACTTACACTTTCACTTGCCTCCACCATTTCTAACTTTCGATGCGATAACTCAGAGACCGCAAATTAATATAATATGTAATATGTCTTTGCTTTGCACGTAATCTGAATGGTAAAGTAGAGATTACTCGAGAGAGTATTCTCTACACCTTGCGATCGTTCTCATATTAGTTTGCAAGGCTGTTAAGTGGAAACTTAAATATTGTTTGTCCGAGTGCAGGTTGCTAGTTTACATCACATCAGGGGAGGTTGCAGCTCATATACTTGCTAATTTTTCCATGTTTTTGTCCAATGAACCACTACTTTCACTACACTCATCACTTACCACTTATATCAATCACTACGTTAACATGAAGTATAAAAAATGCATCACTGCCAAAAATTCACGGCTTGGTCCTCAATTCTCTTTCGCCACCATTTATGCTTCCGGGTTCATCAATCCCTGTAAGATCTCTGCACCTATGCATTCATGTTTGACTTGATGTCGTGGTGATTGAAAGCTAATCTGGTGTATACACAATGACTTGGGCTGACCATTACTTACCATTCCAATGCTTCTAATCCTGACCACTTCTTTCTGGTATCAATTTACCGATTCTGAAAGAACGGCGTGCTTCGTAGATCTGGGATGGCTGTGGAGTGTTCCAATAAATTTTCAAAGAATGTGTAACACATTTAGTGTGGATAGCATAGATCGGGATTCAAAACTGACGACTGCATTACCACAACGTAACGTTGCCCAAAATATTTTGTGTTATTCACCATATGTTATTTTTATAAATATTCAGGAACCTTAGAAATTAACAACCATTGTGGTGCATATGACCTCAATCAATTAGTAACAGCACGTGCTTAACCGTAATATTCAAGAAAATCTCTAAATCAGTCTTATCATAAAATGATGAAAACTTGAACTCACCGTTGCAAAAGAGATTGTTGTAGTCAAGAATAGGTTAACAAATAAAATTACACTATATATTTATTTATATTGACGTTATAAACAACAGCCTACCGTTTGTAATGGAATTGGCGTTTTGAGCAGCTTGAAACTAATCGGATCGAGCTTAGCGACGTATTTATCAGTAATTACAAGTGCACGAAGAGAAGATTTGTTAAAGCGATTAAATTTCTAAAACTGTAACAATGTAATTGGTGCCTGCAGTATCGTTAAATTATCAGCTTCTCATTATCATTTTCATAGCTGAAATTTTCTCGTTAAATTTCGTTATCATAGTAAATGTCGTTAGACGAAGAAGAAGAATAAAATAAAGATAAAAAGAGTAACAAAAAGATTTTTTGTTATCATAGACTTTCTTTAGGAATAATTACCTGAAAAAATGTACTGAAAAGTACTTTTATGAAAGGATTAGTTGTTCGAAGTGCTGTCATCGCGTCACGGTATTTTGACGGACTGTAGGTGGGCTCTTCACTCTTAACAGCTGTGTGTTTTTTTTTCTTTTGTGAATAGATCAAAAGCGTTCTAACAGCACAACTTTACACGCAGTTGTCCAAAAATCAACATCTGATTTAGTGCGAAAATTTCGTGAGTAATACTGAAGAAGTTAATAACGGAAGTATGAATTACTCAAAAGTGAGGACAAGATGATGAATACATCCAGATGATAATAAAGATAATAAAAAACTTATATCCATTAAACATACCAATGCTAGGTAGTCGCCTTTCCACGATCGTGAATATCCCCAACGTTCACGTTTACCATTCAGCACACTGAACGCTGCAAGTTTTTCAGGCAACGATTCTCTAGAAAAGTTATAAGAATCCATGACGTCATCTATGTTTAGAAAACAATTTCCTTTCAGCAATTATTTATCATTCATACGCTGTCATACGTCACATTCTGTTCGTTGCTAGTTTATTAATGATTTTTTTTAAAAATTAGATCATTTTTTAAACATGCGCATCAGAATACCTTCAAGCATTAATAGGATACTGAAAACATTTCTGTTATAATAGAAAACCGAATAAGTTGATACCCTAACAAAAATCGATAATAGAGCCAAACGAAAAAATGAAAGCACCTTAAGTGTTGAGGCATTCGGGCGAGTATCACAGCAGCACGCCATCGTTGATGAACCACCTTCAATTTCTCGACGAACGGTCCTAATACAACTGGTGGAGTCGGCCATCGGATGCTTTTGCCAAGATCGGACATTTGTCGAACATCACTAAAACAATGATGTCCTTCGATAATGAGAATCATTGATTACGTCATGAATTCCAGAAAATACTCAATTGCATGAAAAATAGAAAAAAAAGAAACAAATGAAATTCATGGGTATTTTTCTTAGTTTCCTTCGTGAAAGAAAGCTCGAAAATTATCCGGTGTTATCAAACGAACATATGTTATTTAAAAAATGATTCAAATACGATAATGTATAGTGATTTTTATCAAGTAGTATCATATCAATAATGACGTCATAATTAATGACATCACTATCAGATAAACATCATCTGAATAACAATCACACTATCGTAAGGGTTATGTTAGAGAAATATTTCAGGCTTTCACTTATTTTACAGCAACATTTATTTCATACGATCATCTCGGAAGTCCTGCAGAAGAACACTACTGAGTCACTAGAGCTTTTTTCAGTAAACTTTTCAGTAGAACGTTAAATTGAACAAACCGAAACGATTCGATAACGTTTGCGATGTAACTGCGAAGTTTGTAACGTTTATAAACAGCCATTATTTTGTAAATGGCTTTTGTTTGTTTATAACGACGTCTAGCGATCGCACCACGTAGTTGCTTGAAACAAAAAACATTAAAGCTTATAAGTGATACATTATAATAATTCCTTTTTTTACATATTTCCCAATAATACTCAGCTAATCACAAATTTTGAGTCTCAGACTGGACTCGATCCCACGTTTATAGATGTCCGAATTGTTGCGTTCCTGATTGTACTACCACCGAGGCACCTAACTTTCCATTCATTATTTCTATTTGAATATTTTATCAGCACTCGTCGGTTAACGGGGTACGATTCAGTTGGCCAATATCGTCATTACATTCAGTTAAGTTGGATATATTGAAGCGTCGAGCGATTGCAAAACTAGGCCGCAGTAGTCCAATCGGTAGCACAGCAAATCGGACATCTATAGATGCGAGTTTGAGTACCGTCTATGTTTGCGAGTTCAGAATTAGAAACCTAAGAGTGAAACCATTAAAACCTCTCATACTTGGCCATAGACTTTTTCAAAAAGCGTCCATTTTGCTGCTTTTGAACTTTTCTTTTTTCAATAGTGAATGGAAGTTGCACGATTCAAATACCAAATTTCTAGCATCCTCATTTGCAATATATTCAAAAATTTCAGTGTTAAAATTCATTCAACAAAATGTATTGAAGAGAGCAAAGCAACTGACCTTTTGTAAAAATATCACTACAGCCGGCAGTTTTTGACTTCGTAGTTCCTCAAGTCGGAATACTGTCTGTGGACTCCGAATGAACACCTTCAATGAAAAGAACTCTAAATTCAGTAATGAAATTACATCTGAACTGTTCTCACGAAACTTCTTCCACATTGATATTTCGTTTGAAAAAAACTTGAAAAGCTTTTTTAGCTGGCTTTTGGAAAAATATTTTCATTAAGAAGATCGAAAAGAAGTGTGACAGGCATTTTTCGAGAGCACGAAAATGCTGAAAGCTTAAAAATTACGAACAAACACCTATTTCCGAAAACTGTTGAATTCTGCAATTGAACTGAGTTGGCCGCAAAACTCGGAACCTCAGGTGGGACTCGAGCCCGCATTTACAAATATCCGGTCAGCATACTGTCAAGTTCGCACAGCAGTCAATTACCAACTAATGTTCAAATTTTCGAAGGTCTACAAAGTAGCGATCAGGGAGAAATTCAAATAGAGAAGAGCATAAAGGATGAATGAAGCAGCTGAGGATGACGAAAGCATACAGACGTTTCTGCCCTAACTTATGCCTGTGAAACTTGAACTGCACCAAAGCAAGACGGAAGAGCAGCGAGCGTGATTTTCGCGTTCCTCCGAAAGAGTAAAGCTAGGTATTTAGTGTATAACGCAAGTGAGGGAAAGAAACTAAAGTCCAATCTACGACGACAAACAAATGTCAGATGTAAATGTATCAGAAGTCAGATCTCTTCAGAAGGTCCGAGAAAAACATTATGTTGCTCAACGAATCCCTAAAATAAGATTTAATTGGACTACTTTTGCATTTTATAGATGTATTGAGAAGAAATGTTGTCAAATAACAAAAACAATGAAGCTTTTGGGAGAAAGAAAAGCTAATTATTCAACTCCTAAGAAAGGGTGGAACTTATACTGGTATCTGCTAGATTCTATCTATAACCAACTGGAATTCAAGAAATTCAAATGGATCCCTGAAACCTGAAAGGATAGAGTACACAGTTTCCCTAAAGGTACACTGAGACATTACGCACCGCTTACCATTGCATTATGAGTTACCACAAATAAGAATACGATACAGAAGCTTCTTAAGAATGAAAGTTGCATTTATACAGTTGAAACTTACTTTGGTTTTCCCATAAGAGCAGTCTTCGTCCAACCCAACACTCTTCAAAATCTGATGAGAGTTTTCACGTGGCGATCCACTGCGCGGATTCGGCCACATTTGAGGGCATAGGAGCTTGTATCTATAAGTATAATCGCTTTCTTACATTTCTTTTTCCTTCTCATTCCTAGTTTATGGAATTTTTCTGAGCAATAAAAATCCAAATTGTAAAATTATAAGGCATTATCACTAGCGTGCCACTTTTCATTTTGACTTCTTTCAAACTTATCGTATGGGGCACTTTCAAGAATGGTAGCAGTTTTAATTATACAGAAATAGTTCATGAGTGAAGAAATAAATATTTAACCTGTTTATGAATCGCTCATAATTACACCGACAAACAAATCCGGCCCGTCGAACATGAACGTTCTCCACTAGACCAAGGTAACGGACCTTTAATATTAAAATATAAATACAAAATTGTGAACAAGCAACTTCAAGAACTCCTCTATAACTCACTTGATGTTCAACACGTTCCATATCAAAAATGATACTGCTCTTCTCTTCATTCGGTTTAATACAACGAATATAATGAGGTTCTTTGCTAGTCAATTGCGCCACTAAAGTTGACATCGAATTCTAAAAAACCTCAATATAGAAATTTAAAAACCTTCGCCATATCTGATAATGTGAAATGAATGATTAGTAGATTAATTATTGTCAACTACAACGAAGTTTTAAGCTTACAAATTACATTTGTTTCGATATCGTTAATGATGATGAGTTGATGGAGAAACTTAGAACCTCACGCGGGACTCGAACCTACATCTACAGATATCAGGTCTCTATTAAATAACACCGACTACCGCCAGAGGTTGCCAACTCAGCATCATTAACGATATTGCAACATCATTATAGAATAGAAAAGTACTATAACGAGTACACTTTTGTTCTCTGATATTCTTTACAATTCTATTATTTTTTTCCAGTATAGCAAAGTATGTAAGTAGAGAAGTTTTTAAAATGATATTGTAAAAGCAGCACATGGTTATAACCTTAAAAAGATAACCAGCAGTTGGCGGCCGGCGATTTACCTCCGTAACCGATTTTGAACCATCTGGGAATAACTCTCGTAATAACGAACTTTTGCTGAAACATCAATTAAGAGTCATCCATCTTGAGAACTCTTCACAAAGTTTAATGCGTGACACCTCCAATAGAATTGGTTATTAATTATTATGGTTTTATTTTCAATTTCAGCTTTTTTTTTGTTTGTTACCAAGTTTATATCCCTGGGGAGTGGCGCAATGGTGGAGGCGCGGCGACACACCGGCAAACAGAAAGAATGCATAACCGATAGCAGGATGATATATTCATAAAAGTCATGGAGAGGTGATACAAGGCTATCCATAGCCTTCAGGCAAACACAGTGTACTAGTTATTGTTATATGCAACAGTATATCTTTAACCAGAGCTTCACTGTTGATTTACATTATCGTCTTTGATATGTATCTCACTGATATGCTCATTGTTTATGCACAACTCTATTTAATGACCTTATAAGCTCATACATGCGCGGACCACACTGTCTTACGATAACAATAGACATCGAAATTATCTCACCTGTTGTATAATAATCGCTTCAGATCTTGAAACAACGTATCCCTGTTCTTATCCATGAAACCATTTACCGAATAGGCCACATCGCCAGCGTAATGCGTTATTCTAGAAGGAATATCTCACATATTATTCACTGTATTCTAAATGAAACATGTTCAGAAATATGAAGATTTGCTCAAGGAATTAGACAGCAAGAAATTGGAAAAAAATCATGTCACAGTTCATCAACGTATTGAAGAAAACCCACTTGAATTCATCAAATTTCATTGTTTTATCGGATTGTTTCAAGCCACGACTACTGTAATGCTTGTGCGACTGAAGATGTTTGTCCAACTCACTGAGAAATACCTAAGAATTCAGCAGGATACATTAGAAACTAATGTATGTAAATTTTACATTACCGCACTATTACACTATTCAGAAAAGATTTTACTAGATGAACCACCTCATACTGTGTCAACAATCACTGAGCTATGTCGAGAATACAGTAAGCCTCTTGTTCTTAACTTTGTCGACTACGAAAAAGCATTTGACAGCGTCGGAACAAATGCAATTCTATCAGCGCTCGGCTAAGGTGTGCACTCCGTGCTACGTTACAGCATAGCCGACTGCTATCAAATCTGCTTTACGAAGATGCAGCTTCTCCAATAACCCTTTATCATACCAATACAAAAAAAGGTTTGATAAAGTGAAATCAAATCTTCATAGCTGTTTTCTACTGTAGCGCAAAAAATCACGAAATCCCTCGACTTGGACGAGAAGCTTTTGTATTAAAGTGAATTTCTACTGAATCTCCATTTTCTGGATACACAGTAGGAGATTGATTGGTGTCCGATCACCATCTGCTAAATTTACGTTGAATGTCCAATGAATATCAAATACTATGAAGGTGGTATTAGATAGAATAAGAAGAGCAGTATGGGCTACATTCGGGGTTCTAAAGAAAATCAACAATATGCTGACAAAACTTCGTGCTCATCTCTTTGACTTGACAGTTCTCTGAACGCTATATTATGCGGCAATGAAGTAGACTGACATTTCAACCACGTCAGGGAAACTACGCACGATTCATAGAATGCTTGCATGATGTCTTCTAGATTTGAGCGGAAATCACAACCTATGGACGAGTTGTGCAGCTCAAATATTCAAAATACCTCCCATCCCTATGATCCAGATAGATATTTATCTATAGCGGACCACAGAGGAGCAGATTGCACAATTTCTTTCCAGAAGATGCACGCGCCTTATTGGACGACCATGCAAACGACGAGCTGATGTGTTCGTAACAAAAACCAATCATATGTATTCACAGATGGATACAAATTGAGGATTATGGAATGGACGTCGCGCACGTCACTACAGGGATAACCACTACTGTAACAAAAATCGTCCGAGAGAGAAACGAATGGAAAATGTGTGCAGCCTGCACTAAGAGTGAAGAAGAGCCATCAAGTATCTAGGTAACGATTTCTCCCGCGATACTTTTTCAGTTCATTTCACTTTTTTTTTCGAATGCGTTATAAATAAGAGCAGAATTTTGGCACTACCTCATTTACAGAGTCTTAGCTTTTGAAAAAATTTCAACATGTGACCTGATCGGTAATGTTGCCGACGGAAGCACAAGCGTCATCAAGTACAGACAAAATCCCAGTTCGTGGCATTTCAACTAGATCGCAAATGATCTGAAAGGAAAGAAAAAGTTGAAGATTCTTGTCGATTTCAAGATAGTGTTATCGATCTTACTTTGTTATTGAAGTAATCAATTTTTGACCATTGAATCCCTTCGCGTTCGTATTCTTCTTGTTCTTGTTTGAGAACAAGTTCGATGAATAATTGTTGAAGTTTTTCGTTACAATAGTTGATACAGAGTTGCTCAAAACTATAAGTGAAATTGTAATCAATAAGAAAAAACTTATGAGGAAACAAATAATTGTAATAGAAGATTTGAGGAGGAAAAACATTCATAATGGTACATTTCAGAACACTCCCAATAATAAAGACATTTGGACAGACATTATGCTGTATATTTTTTCACAAAACATATTTTTGCATCCGAAATTGTACAGCACTTTCTAATTATTCCTATACATCAATTTTTCAGCTTCATCTTCCTATCTACTTCCTCTTTCTCCCTCTGTATCCCTCATATTCGTCCAATATGTTTCTTACCTCAATTTTTCGCATATGATAATCACTTTTCAAGATTCTTTGCGAGAAGTACAAACTTCAAAAAAAACAATTTGGCTCCATCTTAAAGCAACTTTATTTACCTATTCGTGCCGAAAATTTCGAATCCATAAATATCCAATACTCCGAATACCGTGCCTTTTTTGTATCGAGATGTTTGCTCGACAGAAATCGACTCGTTAATCTTCTGCACAACCCACGAAAACAATCGTTCATAGATAGCCTAAAGTTCAAAGGAGAAGTGATAAGAAGAAATGATGCGACCTCACAAAGCCGTAGTTGGTGGTGATTAGCAGCATAAGTTTGTTTACTATGAGTCATCACTCAAAGCTTCCTAACCAATGAGGTACATTTTTTGTGATTATCATGTCTCGCTGTAAAGTCCATGTTGGTACTCCACTACACAATATGTTTGCAATGCAAAATATGATAATAATACCGTAATCATTTCAGACACATAATCGTCAATTTAAAAAAGTATTCGAAAAACATTGAAATAAACAAAGTAAACAAATAAAACCTTAGCCAGCGCATCTCTTGTGTACAGGGCTGCATTGACGTCATGAGTTTTTGCCACCACATCGCCACAAGCAGCCACAACCTAAAATTACATAATTAGAGAATAAAGTATCCCAATAAACACATTTCGTATCATTTGAAATTGAAGAACGCATGGCACAATGATGGAGATGACACTAGTGACATGCAGGCTCGAATCAGTACACGCAGATTCGTGACCACCCTGAGGCCTATCAAACTCGCCATCCTTCCGTAGTTGGTGAATTGAGATCGGACAAATCTGAGGAAATCAAGCTTGCCATCCTTCTGGTATCGGTCAACTGGCATTAGAGGGATCATAGGGGAGGTGTAAGATAACTAGTACTAAATTGGTGAAAAGTGATCAACTGAAGTCACTATACACACCAAGCTCGAACTCAACTACTTCCATGATACCACTTTGAGCACGAATACGTAGGCGCTTCCTGCCAAAAGGGTTTGATCAACACCAAAGATTATTTTAACTTAATTTATAAAACGTATAATTATCCGCATGAGCACTTTTTCAATGAGCATCACAATAATGAAAGCCATTAAAACTCAACAGAAACGGCTCACTTCTGCTTCAAAATGAGTTAACTCGCATAATAAATGCTGTTAAAATCTACTCATCACGTAAAGAATATTTCACATACATGAATCAGATTAGAAACCTCTTTAAACTAGCAGAAGATGTATACGATTGGGACCTTAGCGACCGTAACCAAAACCACTAGCACATTTAAAATAATCTCATAGAAAATATACTGTAAACAAGAGTTCACCTGTGATGTAAGAGCTTTTTGTAATTCATCTGATGTGATTGATAGACATTTAGCAGCATTTTGAAGATGTTCAGCATCGGATACATGGCAATCATCTGATGAGTTCTCAGTTTCGACAAATGTGATGGTTCCGAGATGGAGTATTCCGGCAAGTATTGACCATAACTTCAAGAAAAAAACCATGTATCATAAGACGTATTATCTTTCTCATCATCACTTTTCTTAAGGAACTTTTTCAATGGTGATTGGATGGAATGGACTGGAATGGAATTTGAGGTTGAATTGGAAGAAATGGACTGGAGGGATTCAATGAAAGATTGAACGTCGTCAAATAGAATCACTTCATAATTGATTTGGAGAATTCTGCTTTTTTCGTGCATAGAATTCCCATCTAATTCATAACTTTTCAAAGAATCAATCAAAAAATTTAATATTCTTGACCTACTAGTATTGAAACGTGCAAAAATCTTCTATGTAACAAACACGGCTTGAGGAAAATTCGGATTCGTTACAATTGCTGAGTGAAAAGAAAAGCTGAATCGCAGAAACACAACACAATGTGTGTGAGGCTCAAATGTTTCTAAGCCATATTCATATCAATTGAGTCATGAAGAAATTCGCAAATTTCGTTGATTCTGCTAATTCGTTGAGGTTAAGCGTAAGGAATCAAGCGATGTTAAGATCACATATGTTCTCATTTGAATTCAGAATTTCAGTATTGATATGAAATAAGTGAATCAACGCGATAATAAAGAAATTTATTCATTGATTTATTTTGAGGTTTTGATCTACGACTAAGCATTAAATTTAGTAATAGAAAAAAAACTTAGTCACCTGGTTAATATCATCATCTTTGAACGTACTGATGGTTTTAAAGGATTGTTGTACTTCTTTGAAATCACGAGCGTCATCAATTGAGGATACCGGAAAAATAATCAGTATCATTTTGAGGATATTCAAATTTGGTACCATTTTATAGATGTATTGAAAAGAAATGTTGTCAAATAACAAAAACAATGAAGCTTTTGGGAGAAAAAAAGCTAATTATTCAACTCCTAAGAAAACCATCTATACCTGATATTTTTTATCTCTTTTAATGTAATTGATATCAAGCAAAACAAACAGTAAGACAGCTTGTAAATAATTTTCGACAAAAGCACTAGAAGATGACAAGACAAGACAAGACAAGCGAAAGTAAACAAAAATCTTTTATCAGTTTTGGAATGAAATTTCTAGTGGCTTAGCGGTTATGCGCATCTAATGAGAATTGGAGATCAGTTGATTGAAAAATCAGTTCACGGAGGTTCGGCTATGGCCCAAGGCCTACCATGCTCACAATTCTTCCAGAGTTAGGAAATTAGCATCAGAAAAAACCGGGGTTGAAATTAGTGCCATTGATCATGCTATGGATTAGCATCTCGCCGCATAATAGAACGAACCAACGTAAAAATCCAAATTTTCCAATATTTGTATTAAGAAACAATATCAAAAACAATTGTAGAGAGATTTTATTTGATACGATTTCAATTTGTCATGAAACTCGTAGCCTCAGGTGTGCCTCAAATCAGCATCTCGCCGCATAACAGTAGTAGTGATAATAGTGTATGAAATGCAGAATCCAGAAAACAAGAAAAAAGGGATGTCCTGTGCTTAATATGAAGTTCCTTAGAATCTTTTTTGCGATTTCTTATGGCGAATAGGAGCTTGAGGCAGAGACTCGTAAGTTTTTTGACTTAAAAAGTGAGGTATCAATTTCATTGCATTACAAATTGAAAAGTTTATACGAAATTGAAAATAATCACTATTGAGATTATAGACGAGTTTATTCGATAAAATTCATATATCTGGGTACCCTTCCAGATAGTTTACCGCCTCAACGCGGCTGGAAGGTGTTTTGAGGACTTTCAATTCAACATGGGAACCTAGCCAAGAGTAAACCCATCAAAAACCGCCACCGTCTTAATAAAATAAAGTCACATGGTGGCACATCTCTCTGATCCATAGAGATCTTGAGAATGCCTGTGGTGAAGACCGTGAGAACGCCGGAGCAGGTCTACATCAGGGATCCAGGGAAATGAAGCTAAACTAGTGAAATTTTGTTGCGCAAGTGTCACCATGCACATAGAAGACCACCACCATGAAGTCGATAGTCGCGCGAGTTAAAAAAATGAATGGAAGATTACTGGAGCACGTACTACGCCTGAAGACAGACCATCTAAGTGTTCAACCTAGGACCTTAGCCTGTATACACACGCTATATACCACCAAATATTCGGCTTGTTGTGCTACCGGCTGCAGTGCCAGAATCGTTGTCCTGCAGTCACTCAATATTTAAATCATTTTCAGTGAATATATGAGGTTATCATCACTAGTTCGTTGACGAGATTGTGAGGTACGCGTTCGAGTTACGTTTGAGGTTCCAAATTTTGTAATTGAGTCAACGTTGTGGGTATATATTATAGAAATAGATAAGCATTGTAACTAACTTATCATCGTTGGTAGAAAAATAAATAACGTTGCTATGCATGATTAAAGCAGAAAGTTGAGAACACAGTAACTCGATAAACTGCTACGTTTGAGGGAAATAAGACATTTTGCGAATGGACAAAAGGAAGACGTGTAGATCAACAAAATTCACTCACTTTATCACTATCGCCTTGATTTAAATAGTAGTACTGTTTCGGATCGCTTTTAAGTCTTAATTGTTGCAGTCGATTACTGTCGAAACCTCTCAGAAGATGATAGAAGACGTGAAAATTTCGTTCACCACGCTGTTGTCGAACAACTCGTGACTGAAATATTAAATTATCATAATATAGACAAATATTATAGAATTATTTCTAGTAAGCAATCAATAACTATTTCGTTTGAGTCGAGTTAGAGTTTTGACTGGAATGAAAATGAGTCAAGTGGCGAGGAATTTTTTTTTTATACAAAACATTCTTGTAATACCTATAAATACAGTAACGTCTTTCTATTCAAATTTTTATTATGAAAATGATATAAGATAATCAAATAGAGAAATGAATTAATGATGACAACACATTCTAATCGAATCTTATCAGCTTTAAACTCATTGGAAATATCCTCAGATATAATCAATACGTATCTTTTGTGTACAGTTTGAATATTTGTTTGTAAGATAATTAGATTTTATGGGAGAAGATAAATAAGTTAAAGCTCCATTGAGGGAAAACATCACGAGTTGCTTTGAAGTATTAAGCTAGTGTTATTTATCATTAGCTTGTGATTAATTCATATTTACCTTTTCTAGTAAATAATTAGTAATATTTCCACCAATAGGGTCACCGTTGAAATTGAAATTTATGTGCATATATTTTCCAAATCGACTTGAATTATCGTTACGATTCGTTTTTGCACAACCAAGTGATTCAAGAATACAATTCGATCGAAGCAGAACACTCTTCACCCTAAAATAATTCACATCATCACATTAGCACTCATTCTGAGGATATGCATATAGTTTTTTCCCTCCTTTGAAGCTTCATTGATGATTGGATCTGATTGAAACAGTCTTCAACCTCAATAAGAACAAAATATTCTCAACAAAAATTTTGAATACAATAGATGAACTTGGGATATGGCATACAGTTATAAATGTAATGGACTTGGCATAAAGTTATAAATGAGGATGAATTCGACCTCTGTTTTCTTTTCTCATAAGACTTTCTACTCTTGTAATTTCATTAACGCAGAGTACCTCTTCAACACCTCAATGATATAAACTTTTTCAGCTTCATCCTCTGGGTTGGATATATTTCTTACTCTCAATTGTCAACAACGCTTTGAAAAAGCATAAAAATATCTACTGAAAAGAAAATTATTTAACTCAATTGAAGAAATGAGTGATGAGTGCAAAACTGATCAGGAAAAAGTAACACACTGTATTCCTGAAGAGAAGCATTTGGTTTTTCAAATATTTAAACTTCTGTGTCATGTTAGATTATCGAGTTAATTAAGTGAAATGACTAAATATCGTGATCAAATAGAATAAGATATTGGAAAGAAGGAATAGATTGTATACAAGCCTAATGATGCTGAGAGTTAATTACAAAACTTGTAACCTCAGGCGTGACTCGAACTCACATCAACAGATGTCCAGTCTGTTGTAATTCCGATTGCACTTCCGATACGGGATAACCTTATGAAAACTTATCATAATTATTTTTATCCATCTTCTGCTACTTTTTTTTATTTTATATCATATTCTATTTCTACTCGTTTTCTATTTGCGTTTTCTACTAGAGGTGTAAAGAAAAAACCATCATAGACTATCAAACGAGACCTGACATGTGTAGATGTGGGTTTGAGTTTCATCTAAGGTTTCAAGTTTTGTTTTTGACTCACTCAGCATCATTTGGGATATAAGAACGAAAGCATTACAATCTATTATACATGATAGAAAATCGATAAACATAAATATGAGATAATAAATAAATGGGTAAAATGTGCAATATTGTTGATGTATCAATTTTATGTCCCTCACAAGCCACTGGTAATTGCTAACGTACATGTCATTTGGGTAAATACGTTCATTACCAGACAAAATCGCTACGAAACCATCCATCAGTCCATTAAAGCTGGCGATGATTGACACGAAAGATCCAGACGAGGGAACAGTGGCTTAAATTACGTCCCTATTATACAGCCTACGTTAAATGAATAATCTAACATAAACAAATAATAATCTAACATAAACAA
>KN716208.1:349008-372390 GCA_000816705.1 Dictyocaulus viviparus | reverse complement strand
AAGAATAAATAGAAGAAAAAAAAAAGAAAAGAAGAGAAAAATTAAGTACGCAGAGAAAAAATACTAAAATTTATTTAAGATATAAGCTTATTAGAGGATAAATGTTAGTGGAAAGACTTTTGAATCAAAAACTCTAGATTATATGGAAAAGCACAGAGTTAATTTGCATAAGATTCCTAGAGGATGGAAGAAAATGCAAAGAAAATATCAAATCCAAAGCGAATCGATGATTGATCACTCCGAAAGAAACTCAAATGCCGTTTGAGGAACGATTTGCATATTCGAATTGAATACTGTTTCTTTCCTGACGTTCCTCCAAATGAGGATTAATATTAAACAGTTAGAAAACACACTGCAGTCAATGAGTGCTCCAGTAGATCACTCAGAGCTTAAAACGATTCTGATGAATGAAATCAAAGACGAAACACTGACGACAAATTCTAGAACGATTTTAAAACGTCGATCTTAATATAGAATAAACTAAAATCTTATTTATATAAAATGAAGTGATTCAAATACTGACATCCTTCGCTGAACATAGAAAAAAACCAAACAACGACAAGAAAAAGAAGTGAACTCAAAATGATGTACCTCAAAATGACGATATACAAATTAGAATATCCGATTCATAATTAGTATAATGATAACGAAACGTCTTCTTATTGAATAATCTATTGAAATAACAGAACAGGAAGAGAAGTGACGATTTTATGACGAAGAGCAGTGATGGGTTGTAGATAAAGCAGTGTTATCATCATATCATTTATGTAGTAAAAAAATAGGTGATTATTTTTAGAACATTAGAATAATAAGAAAAAATGATAATGAACTCAATCATCCTACTGACATCCTCCATATTCACTTTCATTTCTGAATAATATACCTCATTTCTAGTTCTCGTATAAGAGTTCAATGATAAAAAATTCATTATGAATGTTCAAAGATATTCGATATGATCTGGAAGAAAAAATAAAAATCCAAGCAAACATAACGTCTTGAGAGGAAAAATTAGCAAAAATCACTTCTTGAGCAAAAGCTAAAGGAGTATGAAAGCTAAAAACAACGGTGATGAGTTGCGTGCGGCCGTGAATAGCTTTTTCTAATATGTCATATGTTCGTAGAAATTACAAACCATAGAAGAAGCATCAAAAAAAAAAAATTGAACGATACATTTGATGAATGCTATCACTATAGAAAATAACGACGCATTTTGTTGTTGCTCACGCAGTTCTTGAATGATTCCACCACCATAATGGCAAGATGTTGGGGGAGGGTGGATGATTCACGAAAGGGCGGGACGACAACAATATTGGAGGGCGGAGGGTTAAGAATGTGATGAAATAATGAGTAAGATGCTTAGAAAAAACACTGTTATTGTTGATTGAGGTAAAAGATGAGGCGGCTCAAAAAACTAACGTGTCGATTATCAAGAGTCCTAATGATATCATGGTTGATCATCAACTGTTAAGCATTCTGATTAATTACAGAATCTACGATGACGTGATTTTAGAGAAAAAAAAACCACTGTGAAGTAGATAAGCATACGCCTAAGATGACTGCGAAGTGATAAAGTGTTGATTTAAGCGAATGCAAAGAAAGCTCTGAGGAAAAACGCCAATGCGAAAACGTGAGACTGCGTCTGAATCGAAGAGTGAGATTTAACAAACATAAAAACTGTAATATTTGAAGTTGAAAATAAAAAGGATGCTAAATAACGGTGTGTGAAATCACTAACATTTCGTAGAGCAGAGGAAATAAGGGAAAGATTCAAAGAAATTGAATGCAGTTGAGGTATGTGGACTGCAAATATTTACTTGAATACCTGAATGATTTTCCGTTTGTCATAGATCTATGCTGAGTGCCAGCTTTATTTCTGTTCTACTAGTTCGATAGGAGTTCTTTTTAAAAATCCATTAACAATCCAGTTCACATCGAGGTATCGTCAACACATTGCCCTCTTTTACGTTATTGTAGACTCGACGAAAAAAAAAGAACGTCTGTTCATTTTCTTCTTTTTTTTCCAATTTTCTTTTTCTATACCATTTCAGATTCTTACTTTCTTATAAAATTTAGTATAATCTCTTGTGTGAACTCGGTAGAAGCCTGAATCAAGTCGTAAATACTTTCAAAGCCATTACTCTTTATTTCAAGCAGAAGATTATCACTCAAAATATGAGGTTTTAACTGTTGTCCAAAAACTTTCCAAGACAAATCCGAAATGACTTAAACCAATTCTATTATAATGTCAAAATCTGGATATGTATAACTATTGTTGTTACCTAGTATAATAGTTCGTTCATCTATGGTTACTTAAAATGACAATCTAACTCAAATATTTCCCTCATTTGAAGTAGGTCATATTAGCGAAACGCCACCAAACCTACAACACATACAAGTTCAAACAGGTCATTGTATACTGAACATGTTGTTCTACTTAAAGCCTCACATCCTTTCTCCTCATGAAAAAAATTCACTCCATCAACTCAGCCCATTCAACACTTCATTGTGTTACTCGAAAAGTGTGTGGATAACGTAGAAAACGCATATTTAAAATGTACACAATGAATGCGGTGCATTATCGTCACTCACCTCAGTTCCCGCCTATGATTTCATTTGTCCTCTGTTGAATGAGTTTACTGTCCGACGAGAACAAATATCCCTATGACTTTTAACAAAATCATTTCGAGTAGCGAATTAATAGTTTGCCTCAGTTCTTTGACTACGGTACACAGAAATAAAACTAATATAAATCATATAGTAATTATATTAAAGGATATCTTATTCAACATATACCTCATGAGTAAAATTATTTGTGATTTATATGGAATAGAATGGAATAGAACTTTCTATAATCTTACAGTACTCAAATTGGTATCATTACAGTAGATTACCGTAAGACATTTTGCTTCACCGTTTCAATACACGTTATATCCGTTCTCAGTGAGAACCAGTTTTCAACAGTTTCTTGCAATCAACTGATGTGTTTCTTTTGAACATTCTGTTAAATGACGGATTTTGATGAAACCACTAGAGCCGACGTCGACCTTGAAATCATCGAGCTGGAAAACAACAGGAACACAAATGAAAGGGAAAATACTTCATAATGGATTCATATGAAAATGACCAGTTCATCTCGTTTTTCGGCGACAAAGCACTCACCACCTTTCAATACAAATAAGATGTTCGTCGCTCATTATAAGCTTCAGTTTATAGCCAGATGTTAAAAGAACAGCAGAACCAGTTTAATTCTTTTCTTGCTTAATATCAGAGCAAAAAATGACGCCATATCGAAAAGTGCCAATCTGAAGTATATTTTCTAAAGCTACGAGGAAAAATTGAACTATAGAGGTTTCAGCCATCTTTTATAACAGCTTGTTTTCCTAATTTACTAGTTAATAGTACGATTAATGTATAATACCCATAAGCTAAACAAATAGCTTCCCATACAATTTCCTTGAGCAGCAACATACACAAATCTTGCAAACATTAGGTCCCGGCGAGATTCGAACTCGCGTTACTGGATTCAAAGTCCAGGGTGTTAACCGCTACACTACGGGGCCACCATACGCCCATCTACTGAATCTGTTGTAGTTTACAAGAAAGTTTTCTGTAAAATCAATAAAATGGAAGACGATCTGATAAATTAGTGAGAGGGAGAAAAAATAACACTATAGATCATATGGCTTGATGTGTAGAAATAGAAAGTCCTTTATTAAGCTTTCATTGAAACGAAAGCACCACTATTATAAGCATTTGTTTTTTATCACTTAACACTATCACGTAATACATTTCATAGAAATCTAAGGTTTAAAAAAAGCTTAATTTTTATTAACATTATCGATTTTTTATGAGTCATAATTTATACAAACATACGGCAAACATTACGATTTTGACTAGATTGAAAATTGCCCTCATAGAACCTTAAGTACATAAAGAGAATAACGACAATGTCTACAAATAGCTAATCGATTTTTGAAGGGTTCGAGCAAGTTTCGAGAAAAAAAAACATTGAGTTCATTATACTCATAGAAAAATATCTGATTGAGTACGATAAAATAATGATATGCGATTTCAACACAGAAATTGACCGTACAGTTGAGTGACTCGTTTAAGCCTCTTGAATATTCAAAACATTTGGTATTATCGACCGACGCAGGTCCGAGAGATCATCGCTTACCGATTTACAACGGAATGAATCACAAGCTATTTCCGATCAAAAAAGAAAAATGATGTAAAAGTTCATGCATAATTCTCTTTTAACTGAGATCATTATAAGAATTATATCACAAAACACTATTGAGACGACGAGAATGGATCACTTGAGTTAAATTTTCCTCTGAGTTTGGCCTAGGATGTTATACTTGACATTGTGCGCAATCCTTTCATCAAGAATTTTGTTCAAGGTAGAAGGCTAAGTTTTCAGCTCCAGAAATCTCTCTATAAGAACTATAGACTCAAGATGAAACCTTTGTCGTTAGTGTAGTTGAACTGCTCCTACTACCAAAAGCACCACGTCCTATATCACACAAAATTTGCTTTCTATTCATTACAAGCTTTCTATTCATCTCTTAATGAAGACGTATCAATATGAGAAAAAAATTGTCGTCGATGATAAGATAGATTGTTGCATTTGTATTAGTCGTAAGCACTACATTAAGCGGATTGATTAGCTATCGACGTAGTTTTGAAAAGAAATCAGATTTCTGATGACAACGTTTTCTAACATTCAAGCCGTTTCACAACGTCTGTGATTGTAGGGATTCAGAATTGAAGACGAATAGACGACCATCATAAACATTTGTACTGCAGGACGCACTAAACGCGATCTGGAAGAATGGTAGAATAGTATATCAAGTTGCGTAAGACTCAACTATCCCTTAACATATTCAATTTTAAACCACAGAATAAATCTTTTTCATGAAAATTATGGACGATAAACCATTGAGGAATACATTTACGCTAAAGGAAGGAGGTATTCTTAAACATAGTACAGTTCTTGGTTATTTTATGTAGGATTTGAACTGCTAGACTTTACGTCACAATTTTTAAACTCTATTATCATCTGATGTGAGTGTTTTGATCTAAAGAATCGATAGATAGGAATCGTTCTCATGCATGCAGATAAAGATGAACTGATGTACTTCAACTACAAGCACGGAACAAATCTCTTTTGGCTGTTTAATAACAATCCTATCATATTCTTTTCATATCGCTATTCTGATCCATCCGACTGTCCTTGAATCTTCGTGTCAAAATCACTTACTTTTTGACATTATGATTTCATCAACAAAATGTATGGTTAAAATGTTGACCTTTAATGTCGAATAGAAGAATTCTGTGGCAAAATTTTATAACTCGAATTGATCGATTCGAATATTCCCTCTTCAATATCACGTATAAACAACGTTTCAAATATGATTGTTATCATCCCTCACATCTCTTCTTATAACTTACGACCGTTTCGTTACATCATACAATATGATCCTCGTCATCGTTCTTCTAATACGACAAATTGAACTGCCCAATAGAAACTCGTCTCTCTCATACCGAACACCAAAACGTATGCTTCAACTATCCCGATCAATAATCATTTGAGTCCAAATTAAATGAACAAACACTACCTCGCCGATTGTTGCGAAACGGCACATTTCATATTCGCACACAAAACGGTATGTTAAACGAATTTCCGATAGAACTCATAGCAATAGTTCGTTTTAGAGGTATCGTAACAATAAAAAAAACACTGAATCAATTATTTGCTAAACAACTTACAGCCAAGTCGATTTGAAGAAATGAAAGAGAGTCTACGTGTAGATCTAATATCCAGAAAGTAGAGGCTTCAGACCATTGACGGAATTGGAGTGGTCTATGTCTGTAGATGCCGTAAAGTAACGCGAATGGTCCGAGAACGTCTAGAGACAAAGGAAGCGTTACATCTTCTGTGGGTTAATGGATTGGTATTAGGATCATCTTAAGGTATAAGTAACATCCAGATGATATTGGTCACCTCAAGTCATTAATTAACTAGACTCGCATCCAATCAGCCATACTACATCACAATTGAGTCGAATACGTGGTGTCGCAGTTTGCTACTAAATGGTAATATTCATCATCGGCGTTTCATGCTTTATTTCAATGCTTTTGAACAAAAGTGGGATTAACGTTTCAGATGATCGTTTTTCACTTTTTGGTAACTATTTATGTAGTATCGTGAGGAAAAAATGAGTTTGCTTCAGTTATGCAATGACACAGCTGCTGCGGAAACTTCTGATGTATTCGTAGATCATTGAAACTACTGTACAAACATATATTTTTAGAAAAACAAAGTCAAATATAGTGACCCGACACGTAACTAAACAGTTTTCGGAGCTTGGAATTTACCGAGTTTTTTTTTGGGTAAGACACTCGTATTTTTAATTCAATTTTTGTGTTCTGCCGCTTGCCTGAATCTTCCCAACTTAATTTCACTCCTGCTTTACAATGTTAATAACTCGAACTTCAAAATTAGTCATTTTATTCAAAAAAATGGTTCTGCTACAGAGATGCCGCACTTTCTACGAAATTTTCACTTGCGACCATTTTTTAGAGCACCTTTTGTACCCGTCCGCGACGAGTGAAGAGCTCATCAGCGTGAGCTCGAGCATAACATTTAACGGACGATTGACTACACAGTCACATAGTCACATATCAATAGAATCATTACAATATGAAACCTCTAGTGAAGTAATGGAACTCATTATTACGCTTAAATGAATCAAATAGGTAATATAGGTAAGTAGAAGCAGTAAAACAGAGCATTTTAGTGAATCATAATAGAGGATATCGGAAGGATATAAGGCAGCTTATATCACAATGACAACATGTTTACAAGAAATTTCAGATTTAATGACTTTATATGCCTTAACAAGAGCATGAGATTAAAAATGAAAATCGTTCTGAGCACCAGCTGTTCGATCGGAAGAATCAATTTAACCACGCCCTCCTCGAATTCGAAATCAGTGAATGTTGCGCGCATGCGCGCGAAAATCTGATTTGATTTGATCGTAATCATGTCACTTCCTCTCAAGTTCTTTGTGTGTTATTAGGACTCACTGGACAAAAACCGCTAAAATGTTCTTCACTCAGATTCCACAGAACACCACCTATATGATGTGAACGGCAAGATGAGTTTTGGCGTTCACCAATCCTTGCAATATGCGCCTACGCATTCTTGTTCAGTGCAAGATCGTGAAGGTGGTTGAATACGAGTCTGGACTATAAAAATGAATCGAGTTAAACGATCCTTACCAACTCAGTGCTATTTATCTTAACCAGATATCTGTAGTACCAATCTACGGAATTCATACAGGATGACGGTACTGATAGCTCTGAAAGCGGCCGCAAAGTTGGTTCGAACCTGAGCATCACGGCGCCTCCGTCGCTGCGCCTTAATGTGACCAATAAGCGGCATATAGTACGTGCCATGATCTATGGTGATGTACCAATGAGATCAACTACTTTGTAGTATGGTAAACTTGGTAGACTTGGTAAGTAGCGATCGTATAACTGAATTGGATGTAATATGTATTTCTAGTAGAACATGAAGGAAACGGAATGAAGTCGCTTTGAGCATTAACTCATTAAGAAATTATTTAGGAGATGTCGAGGTCGCCTGTTGTATCCTTAAATGGACGTTGAGTAATCTACTAAGTCGTAAGCATAGGAAACGTCAAAATGCTTTAAGCAAATTATAGAAGTATTCGTAAGTCTTTAAACATCAGCAGTTTTTTGCGGTGATTTTGAATTTAAATCATACAGTGGATGATCAAACTGCGGAGCAGAAAACATTTCAGTTTAGCGAAATAGTTTTTAATTATAAAAATCACTAATCGATTCAAATCATTCCTTTTTAAAGTTTCATTATTCAGACTGTACTATGTAACAATAATGAAAAGACTTTGAAGCTGAACTAAGCGCGAGTCGTCCAAGGAGAAATCAGATGATTTTCATCTACTAGATGTTGTCCTTGGAATAACTCGTTTTTTTCGTTTCAGTCATGAATAAATAATAAAATGACGGCCTATAAATGTTCAGTACCAGTTTTGGCATAGTTTTATACACCATACAGTTTTCAATTGGCTAAGATGTCTAACACAGATGCTGCAGAGGTCAGCCTCGATATATCGGTTAGGAATCTTGTAGAGCTATGAGAGAGGTGTAGCTCTAAGGGATGTTCTCCTTCAATCTTGGATAATTAAACCTAAATTTAGAGAACTGTCAAGTAATCTCTAGTTTATCACTCGAATTACATGCAAGGGGAAGTCATATATATCGTATTGATTTCTGGTCTCTGAGTCATCGTATCGAAAGTTGGCATTGATAGAGAGGCGAGTGAGAGTGCAAACGTCCCAATTCATAACATGTCATAATTGTTTTGACATCGTGATTAAGCTCTGCGACCGACATCAGGAAGGGACACTATTTCAACATCTCTAGTGCCCGCCCACTCCCTATATAAGCAGTTACAGTAAACATCCCTTCCGTGCTCTTCACTCATCACCTCAAACACAATCTCCTTTCACCGTTGCTATCAAATTGGTTGTCGTTATCTCATTATTTTACAAGTTTTATGCAATTTTCATGATTCGTGACGTATTCTTCATGATCTTGAAATATCATTCTTAGCTTTTGTATCTGGTTAATAATTGTTATCTAATTGCATAAATACATTCTCATGGATCCTCTACGATAATCCTATTATGCACAATCTTGGTTTATCTCTATTGTAATCTTATTTTTGAGGTGCATTGACTCAACTTTGGAGCAAACCTAACAGCTACCGAACTCCAAATCCGACTTCACACACTAAATAGATAAACAATAATGCAACAACGTCAAGTTAATACCGTATTGGTTGACAAGTAGGGAAGCTTATAAGCTCATAAGAGAGTGAAAATAAGCAGTAAAGAATAAGGTATAAAGCAATAGGTTTTAGAGCAAAATACAATTTTTATTTGTACTTCTAAGTCAATTCATCCTGATGGATCAATAGAAATATTAAGCTATTTATTACTAGCTTCTTTCTTTAGCGTTTTGCCTAAAGGAATAATAGATCTTTAATTAAAGCTAAACAGAAAATTTGTATTTGCTCGTCGTAGGACTGTCCTGAAAATGGTGCTATATCATGTTATGAATGCTGTTCAAATATTGTTGGATATAATTCGTTTAAACAACTGACGACCCGAAGTAGATGTTTAAAATGGGAAAGACGTGGTCCAATACCTGCTTTGACAATCTTCATCGTCTGCGCTCCTACTTCAGGCTACGATGAAGATGAAATTGAAGCATTCTGTATGGACTTGGAGAAGTTCTACAGAGAAGACCGCACATTCTACAAAGTCATTGTTGGCGACTTTAATGCTAAAATTGCCTGTAGAAGAACGCCTGGAGAACGTCACATTGGGACCCATGGACTCGAGTGGAATGAAAAGTACCGTAACGAAATAGACCACGTCAGCGTAAATGGAAGGTTTTGCTCAACGGATGTCGCATTTGTTCCAAAGTGCTATAGGGGGTCTGACCATCGCCTCCTTAGCGTCAAATTTTTCTTCACATGCAAAGGAGAGAACGCTGCGATTTTTAAAAAATGAAATCGCAAAATAAAGAAACAAATTGCGGTCTATACAACTATTTAGCTAGCTTTTAGGGAGATACCGTCATCGACAACATCGACGAGGAATATGACCGGCTAACTAAGCACCTCCTTGATGGCGCAAAAAGCGATGAGAGTTCAATAACCGCTAAGAGACGTTTGTCTCCAAAAACTTTATATATTGGGTTGAAGTACCGTATAAGCATACAATCTTTACGACTAAATTAGCATTGCTGAGGAGAGGACGCGTTCTGATTCGAGCCTGCGTGTCACTGTGGTACCTTCACCACTGCACCACTGCGCCCCATCTAACTGATATATTTTTTAAATGTCAGGAAATCTATATGCTTGTCAAACAATTGATACAGTATGTGTTTACTGTTTACTGTGTATTTACTGCAATACGAATGAAGATTAACTAAAATCATTTTATAACTTGGATTAGCTGCGTGAGGTCGACTTAAAGCCAGGGTTAAAGCTCGGTTTTTTCTACGTATTGTTAGTTGATTTTTCTCATGTTTCTCTTTCACATTCAGATTTGTTGCGGTAATTAAAAATAGGTTGATGGAATTATCACGTTAAAGCTATTATGAGAAAAAGTATAATGGCAAGATTTGTTGTTTTTCTGTTTCTTTCCTTTCTAAAGTTGAATAACGACATCTGAATCTAATTTACAATTCTGTATAGCCTATTGGGATCAATCCTAAGCTTTAATAAAGTACAGTATATGGACAACGATAGCCTATACTCTCCTCTTCCCTCAAGTTTTATAAAATAAAGTATTACAGATTTCTAATGAGCTATTATAATTTCAAAGAAGTATTATCAAAGTGAATAAAATGTCTCGAAAACATATGCATCTGGCTGGATGAGCTTAATTTAGCGATACTTCATGGAATCAACAAGTGAAAAATCCACACCTGAAAAGGCACTTTCAGTAGATCCTGACGTAAGTCAAACGTCAATCGTTCGTATTGATTCTGAAATGCGATCGATCGCTAGATCAATAGAAGAAAAATCAATAAACATTTACGCTTTTTAGTGTGCATATTTCAACGTTACCGGTGGAAAATCCGATCACATGCTAGTAAACATTGGAGACAATCGTCTTGCTGTTAAGGTAGATGATATGCTAAACATGAACAACAGTTGATGACATAGTACTGTTACTTACTGATATACCTTGCATACCTTCGCTATGCTTAAGATATTCTCAGTTTGACTTGTCATTCATGTAGCGCAGTGGTTAGAGGTATTACGGGGTGAGAATGAGTGTACGTGCTGAACTTCACTCAAATATTGAGTATGACGATGTCGGTGAAAAAAAAAGAACCTCATTCTCATACAAGACACATACTCTACTTTACTGGTGATTAATATCTGGTGTGTTTAATGTCCATCGTATGTTTGACTTAGACTGTTGTATTCTACAGTGAAAATAAAGCACACTGTGCTACTCGTATGTTATAAAATTCTTTCTTCTTAACATTCAAAGTTCTGAACAGTTTGTCTAGATGTACCTACCTTACTTCACTTTTTCCTCATTATCAAGCAACACTGAGGAGATTGAGGCTCTGTAGAAGTGTAAAGTGAAATCGAGTGCTTAAGCAATGCCTATTTTATTGCTGTTCTTCTTCACTTCTGATGGAACGGAAACATTGTTTAGCTATTCGTGAGGAATCGAGGTAAAATGACCATTGTAGCATCTCTAACCACTGTGATATTAAGCAACACTGAGGAGATTGTGATACCACTGTGATAAACGCTTTTCAGTTCACTATATTATAGTCGAGTCTAAAGAAGATCTGTCTGATTTTTCAAACATAGGTGGATCTGAAAATTTTTCTCCAGATTCGATGCAGTAACAACAACCTTTACCGCGTCTCACCTAACGCGATGTTCATTGAAGCTGGACAATGCCAAAATCTCGTGGTTATCAGAAGTGCTGGTACGAAACGACCATTTGTTCGTATTGTTAAAGAAATTGAAATGAATTAGAACTAAAAATAGCATAAGAAATTAACATCTTCATCTAAATAACAAACATCTTCATATGACCCCAAATGAAAAATAACTAAACACTAGAGTTCTTACGTAAACACTAGACTGAACTAAGTTTCCTTAAATTGAAAAGGCGGTTGTTGATCTTCTCCTACAATTCTTTTGAAAACAACCGAAGACAAAGGTTGTCACATGAACGGAGAAGGAGTGTGGTTATCTTGTTCCCTTCCGTTTCCTTATCTGAATTACTTGAATCCGCCACCGATTATCGAGTGCTAGTGGGCCTCCGATTTTCCTTGTTGCAAGCAAATCTTGTCCAATACATTTTTTCACTAAAGCAATTCGTTAAGTACCGTATTATTTTTACTAGTCATTTGTTATGAGGTATGACCATCGGAGTGACAGTATATTGTGCATTTGATTTCCAATGCAATACAATCGTTTACGACTTGTCTCCATTGTCCATTTATTACAAGCACAACGTGTCTGGTATATTTAATCTTTGATAGCTTAAAGTGTACCGCTTCTCCTCTAATCTTTTATGGCTGACGTAGTTTGGAATGTCGTAGTTTTTTTATAATCTATGTGATACAGCAAACACCTAGCATGACACTTTTGATAGCATGTTGAATGATTTATAGAGATCTTCCAGTCGTCTTACACAATGTGAAAGCTTTTGAGGCATACATTAGATTAGGACGAGGCGTATCGCCATAAAGATAGCTTAATCCTCGATATCTTATATACCACCCAGCGAACTCTGGCTCTAATATGTTATAATGCTATGTCGTTCATCAAATTGAATTCACAAGGCAAATGCATAAAGCTTAAGCATTCTACATCTTTCTTTCCGTTGAGCATAGATAAATAATCAAAATGTTCCTGTTTTCATCTACATTGTTATTTTGAAACTCAACGGAGAGGTCAATATTTCGACAAGTATCATTCAAGTCGGTTAAGATTTGTTCCGCTTGCTCGATTGTCGATCTAAAGAATACGGTGCCACCAAAGAAACGAAGATCATCAAGTTGCCATCTGTAGACTATCACCTCCACATCATCCCATTTTAGCTTCTACACGACATTTCCATAGGTGACTATGAATATTTTAGGCGAATTACTACCGCTTTGCCAACGTCCTTCTTTTTCTGTATTAGAAAACGGTAATGATATCGTTGTAGAGGAATTCTTGGTAATGAAGATCTTACATAGGCTGCAATGAATTTCGATATATGCAGTGGGGTAGCATAAAGCATTCTCTGGAGAAAAGGAGAGTCCACAAAGGACTGAGGTCGAATCGCCGTATTTTGTAATTTCGTAGGAAAAAGTCACTAAGTCATTTCGAAAGCCTTTTTATTCATGTGGCTACTCCCGTCACCCATTTGCTCCTCTTCACTGTGCTATTAGCTTTTACGCTTTCGAGCTTTCTATTAGTTTTCATGAGCTTGAATGATTATTTAGTGACAGGGAGCCTGTGAAGAGCTGAGCTAGTGTATTTGATGATGAACTAATTAAGTGTTCAGATTGAATGCTGTCCAATCTGAATGCTGTTCTCTTTAACGACAAGATATCATGTTGGAATTTAGAAGGTAGGATTTTCCGACCAACATAGTTGACATCTGCCTCCTAACAGCGGAGCATACGAATGTAATTGTTGTAAGATACAAATGAGGCAAATAAATTTCTCCATTACCTTTCTGAAAACAGTAAATGTGTTACCTCGGTGGTCATAGCAGTTTTTTTTCTTCGTATAATTGGTTGAGTTTCGACGAGCTTTTCGGTGCTCTTTTCAGCTTCAACTGCTTCTTCCATCATTTTTATTCGTTGTTCGTGAATTTTTTCTCATATGGTCTTTTTGTTTTGTGAGTTCGAACGTTAGTTTGTTAATTATCGTGACGGCAAGTCTGTATTGGTGCTTTTCAGCTATTCGTCATTTTTTGGATTAATAAAACTATTTTATATAAAATTTTGCATTTTACTTCCTAAAATCTTCAACCTCACCTTGCGGCTACATCAGGTTTCTTCCTCATATTGTGCCAATTTTCACTCTATTACTGTATACTCCCATCACATGGCTTGATATTTTTATACATGAAATTTCTGATTAGATTATCATTAACATTTTTCACAATCGGTGTTTTCGTCGTAGACATTTGATGTCGTTGAGAAGAACGATTCTCTCTACCTCAAAATGTCAGTCTGTACTTCTTTCCAGGTCCTGCTCGTTCCGATAAGTTAATTCTCCAGTTTTTGCCGTGTGAAAAAGACACCGAAGATTGTAGAGAGTTTTTCAAACAAGCTGATAAAAATGGCATAAAGCCAGACACTCTTCGCATATCATTAAAGGTAATCATATAACTTTGAAGTAAGCTTATGCTACTTGAACATATCAAGTAAAAGATTCAAAGATTCTTATTAGACATTTCTAGAATCCGATTCAAATATTTCTAGAAGTTTTGCAACAAATATTTCTTTATTAGTAGTAATTAAGATCAAGCTGAATCACTAATTAAACAAGCTCGTGAGTACAGTAACTGTACGAATGTATCGTTAAAGTTACAGTACTGAGTAATAGGAAACTAGACCACTTGTATGTTACAGTAACGGTATAGAACATCGATGAATTATTCGACACTCTTAGAAAACTATTTTGTAATTAATAGCATACTAATGAGGATAGGATAACGATGAGGATAACCTCAATCACCGCATTACGTTTGATCTAATCTAACTTTACTATGTATCACGTTATAGCTGAGTTATAATAGCTTAAATCATCTTCATACCGAAGTATTTTTCATTCTTGAAAAATTTGAACTCGCTCTCGAAAGTCGTGAGTCAAAACGCTGTAAGATGAAATCATCTGATACAAAATCTGCTGATAAGATAAGATAAGATAATTGTTGGCGTTGATCAATCCTTTATGGCGGGATGAGCCAACGTATTGATGTTCGCTGATAGGAATACAAAAAATCGATACGTATTTTTATAGTCTATAGTGAGTTCATAGTGAATAGAAACTTTTTCTTGTTATTTTGTTATTATTTGTTAAATTATTGTTTATTAGTATTCATATGAATTCAGATGATTGGTGATGCCGGTTATCGAGTAGTGCCGTCACGAGAAGTAACAGACGATGCGATCTCATAAGATCGTTAACACCATCGAAGATAATAATTTACAATCACAAATAATTGATAAAAATCCATATTGTAAATATTTGAATGAAAACATTAGTGTTGATATTGCAAATATAATTTTATTCATAATAAAAAACATACGATATTTAAACGTCAAATACAAATGAAATAAAAATAGAATGAAAACGACGAACATATGTTCGGTACTGAAATGAGGACATGGCTTGTTAATGAGGTGATTGATAGTGCTACACTATAAGTGGTCTATTCTTCTTCAGTACTAGGCAGACACATACCTGTATTTATTGATGTGAATGAATTGGTGTTGTATGTGCATATGAAAACAATGAAGCTCTATGACAGATTACAAAATGAGGAATATGATGTTATTGTTGTAAAGCAAATATGATCAACCCTCGAGAACTCCGATCTGAATTTACGAATGAGGTGATTGGTGAGATGTTTAGAGCACAACCAATAATAACGTTCAGAATGTTGTACATACCTAACGTCAGTAGGGAAAAATTTGCATAAAACATATAACTTGATCCAGCCGGCTTAAAAGGACATCAGCTAATCAATTCGAGGAAAAAAAACTTTCATTTAGCAATATTTGAGGTAGAAAGTATAAGGCTAAAAATATATGAATGACAGCTGGTTGTTTTTAAGTAAAAGAATATTAAAAGGGCATTTTACGTGCAATAAAGAAAACGTGACCTTATTGCTACCAGTGCTATCAGTGTTACCCAGTTTACATTGGAACGTTCTTCCCTAAACTAAATAAAATCTACCTCATCTTACAGGAATGACATTTTAAGGATCAAGCAAGTTGAAGCATTAATTGACATCTAAGTATTAAAGTAAACAACACATGATCACCATCTGACATCTTCAACAAAATCATGCGATCAAAATGTGCTCGTTTTACATTCATTTTTCGACTTTCCAAAACATTTTAAGAAGTCCACTGTCCAAAATTGCTGGACTGAAGATGTTTACCCTCTAGGCGATTTTAGCGACAGCTTACAAACAACTGTCGCACAGATTTCACCTACACATTCCTCATCGAATAATGGCGGCTGCATCCGCTCGAATAAACGCTGACGTCATTCCAAAATATATTATGTACTAATTGTCTCTCACCAAACGTTCAGTAATAAGACGTACTTGATGAAGCTGAAATGTTTTAAAATGTGGTGAAAAATGTTCTCACTAGCGAAATATTAATTTTCAGCAAAGCAAAAAAAGTGATTAACGTTGTAGTAAAAGTTCGATGCTTTACATGTTTTTTGGTCTACTTTTTTGCATGCTCGAAGGTTCAGTCTTCAGACTCCAGCGAATTTTCCCACTGGGCCTTTCACGCTAGACTCTCACCCATAGTGATGCTTTTTGTAGTGCATGGTGACATGTGGACAAATTGTCTGATTCTCAATTCCTTCACCGCTGCGGATACGATTTCTTGAAACACGTCCACTCAATGTGGCCACCCACGTTCGCGTTCTCTTAGGAGACTTTGCAATCCACTTCACTAATCTTTTTTTATCCGTCTGTCGTCAACCTTTTCCGTAATGTGACCAATTCACTTATTTCCAGCGTTATTTATGGTTTTCTTTTATACAAAGAAGAAGAAGAACTCCTTGTGTGATGGAGAAGAAACATATTTCGATCTGAACTGAGAAGTTCCGCTGTGGGTAGAAAGTAATGTCATCGATACAGTTGAGATATAAGCGCATGTCAACGCAGCATTACGCAGCCAAGCGCCTAAAGAATTGTGCAACAGAATAGGTGAAAGCTCATTTTGAAGATTGTTGAATGATCATCTACTTCCATTTTTTATATCATCCCTATCCTTTTCTTCACTGCGTCTAATTAGTCCAGCATCAGTCCATCATCCGTTCAAAGGTGGTGTCCATTACGGAATAACAAGAGCTTTCCGCTTTTCATAATTCCTATCGCAACTTCTACGTCAAACAAAAAAACCGATTTCAAGGTTCAGTGGTTTCGTTTCGGAAGACATTTTACGATCTGAATGAAACCCTGCAACGGAGAAGGGTTAACGTTAAACATCTCCGTTATAAATTCCATCTCAGGAAGTGGGAGGTTTTTCGTTTTGTGGAAAACAAATGGCAAAGGAATATAGTAATCATAAAGGCACCGATGAAACTCCTTCAGCCTGGACCACTTTTTCCTATTTTTTTAACAAGATGGAATTCCCAGAAATTGAAAAACTAGATAGATACTGGAACTCAGTTTGAATAAAGAAAAATCACTTACATTGTCAGTTTGTGCTCGTAGAACCAGATCTGATTTGGACAGTGGATAGATGGTAGTTGGTAAAAGATCAAAATGTGACTCACTGTTGAAACGCTCTGAACGTATGAACGTTGCAAGTGAAAATTGTCGTGGATTACGACGCCATGACTAAATAAACTAGATGTTACTCAAATATGCAAATGAACCTTAGCTTATCTATTTGATGATTTGTCATCGAATACATTTTCATCATATCATTCTAAAAGATTTTGCTATTAAACGTAGAACACATAGAAGTGAGAGGATCATCCAAAACTCAAGAAACCAACTTACAATTCACACAAAGCATCTAATATAATTACTATGCTTACTTGTATGAAATTGGTCAAGCCACGAAAGGACACTTCTTCGACAGTGGACAAGCTGATAGCGTCACAATCAGATGAGAGAAATATCCTCAATAACTCATCACCAATCCTATTCGATGCTCGCTCGTTTCTGGCATTCATTGTTTTTTTGTTACTGTTTACACGTGTTTTTTTTTGAATGAGGTTTTACGTTAGACTTTCCATCTTACCCTTTTGTAAAGCACTGCTCATCTTCAATACGAAACGATCGTGATGTGACATGTGAATTCAGAAAGAAATGTGCTACCGATTCTGCTGGAAAAACGCATTCTTTCAGCTGAAATCAAAAATATTGAACTCGTAAGTTGATATATTCTTAAGAGATACAAAAATAACTAATTACCATATTGTCGACTAATTGACTATTATGATGTAAAAATATGCCTCTTAGAAATCTTAAGTGAAAAGATTTCCTCAAGACTTACTAAAAGAACTTGAATCACCCTCAAAGAACAATCCACTATCAATCTTTATGTCTTAGATTGTATTTTTTTTTGTTATATTTCAAAAAGACTTTTCCCTGGAGAAAAAAAAAAGCGACTAATAATAGAACGAACCAGACAACTCAATCCATTTGAATTATCAAATCGCGCCTATTATTGAGGCGGGAAATTCTGCCCATTCAAAAAAAACTACACAATAAAAACTAAGGTTTATATTAAGATGAATAAAAAGCTTATATGTTATTGAAATTTTATGGTTGGTATCGGAATGAATTCCGTTCCCAAAAGGGGCGGGGTTATTCTATAAATCATTATGATGGGAATTTCTCTCGTGTTTTTAGCATTGATGACGTAATTTTGCTATTTATTTTATTTAAAATTTAAACTATACGAAAAAGTTTGACAGTAATTTTGTAAAGAAGAGAAACGCTTTTAATCTCAGTAACGTAGTGGCTATAGCATGCAACATATTGACCGTTCTTCAAAAGCAACCATCACAGCCTAGTACTACACAAGATGTTGACGAAGTACTCAATGAAATTTATTCTACGGTCGTTTCCCATATGAAGCAAGCTGAAAACGTGAAAACATTTGATGAGTGTGAGGGCCTTATGACTCTGTTGTACTCTCATCGACATCACAGAGCCACTTGTCACTCAACAAACGCCTCAAAAGTTGAACAAGTTGTGGAATACGGAGCTCTGTCTTATCCCACACATTGCGTCGGACCTTGTACCTACCCACCATCTATTACTTCTTCATGAGTTTCGACTGCTTACAAAGATTCTGTTTAGAAAGAAAACACTGATATAACTAAGAAAGTGCAGAAGAGATTCATCTTACGTTCGTCAAACCCTGCGGCATTGATTTTTGCTCTCTAAAAATGAAAGATTAATTTCTCATGTGTTGTATTGGTTCAGTGTGTCTGAGATAAGTTATGAAGATTCCGGATTCAAAATTTCAAACCGAAATTTCACTTCGGCCAATTTTCTAGATCTATAAATAAACTGACACCAGAGGATGAATATTTCCTCACACGAATCAATAAAACAACATCAAAAACAAATCAAAATTCATCTGCGTAGTTAACAAGCTGGTACCGATTCATTCAAACGACAAACGTTTAAATATTGGACAAATCTTGCACTTTCAACTAACAAGTGATTTTCCCGTTATTTTTTTTATAGCGCGCAAAATTGACTCACTCGCTTTTTTTATTCCAAAAATTGTACAGAAAAGCAAACTGTTTCGTACTTATTAAGTATCTAATGATGCCAATTAATTCACAAGATTTGGAACCTCAAGCGCGTCTCGAACCCGCATCTAAAGATGTCCAGTCTGTTGTGCTGACCAATTGCCCTACTGAAGCCTCCACATTGCAACCACTCAATGCCTCACCTATTAGAAATGGATAATTGTGTTTTACTT
Source organism: Dictyocaulus viviparus (assembly GCA_000816705.1). NCBI lineage: Eukaryota > Metazoa > Nematoda > Chromadorea > Rhabditida > Metastrongylidae > Dictyocaulus > Dictyocaulus viviparus. Next base: position 353,088 of record KN716208.1, on the reverse strand, counting down.
CTTGTGTGTGGAGTTTGCAAGAAAAAACTGAGCCGACGAGGTTCATGGTCTTCATGATTTCTGCTACATCTTTTAAAAGGATGTGTTGAAAAATTTCAACGCTAGGCTGCTCGCTCATTAACTCAGAAGTACAACTTACAATTTTTTCGTCTAAGAAAAGTTATATTAGGTAAGATAAGATGTCATAAGGCTCTGCGTTAACTAATTGCTGTTGCGAGATTTGCCTTCACAATCGTGCTCAACGTGATATCGTGGAGGTGATTGAATGCAAGCCTGGTCTATACAGTGACTTCAGTTGATTAGGGCTTGACTACGTTATATCTTACCCACATTTCTTTAGCACCAATTTACCGACTTAGAAAGAATAGTGGGCTTGGTAGGCCCTGGGAACGGTTTCAAGCCTGATTCAAGTTCATATCACAACGACGGCTCCACGGCTACGCCACACACCCACGAACAACATAAGAATATATCTGCTAACATAATGAAGACTGAAGGAACGTCCAATGTTTCGAAATTATGAAACTCCGTATTCTCTTCTCAATCGTTTTCTGCTGGGATCAAAACGCTAAACATCTAAATATAATCAGTAGTTAAATAGAACGTGTTGGACAGCTGATTTTTGGTTTTCTTGGTAAGTTCCGCTAGTGTTGGTAAACTCAGATGGTTATGAATACATTTAATGTATGGTTTATTGTATATGTGGAGCATTCAACAGAACAAAGGTTTGAAAGAAATACCTTCAGAAGAGGTATCGATCGAATTCGTGTAAGCATCGTCAGCACTTGTGAGATGTCATCATCGGTAAAGCAGAGCGATTTGAAAGTTAACGAGCATTCAATGTCGATAGGAAGAAGGCAGACGGCACGAAAAAGAAGCGTTATGTCGCCGTCCGGTGCACATTCGAGAATCAAACCTTTTACGGCTAACTCCTTGAAACGATAGAACTCGTCCAAATCCGTCGAAATTATTATGAACTTCCTAGAAACATCCTATTCATTTCCATTGCTCTCGTTTTTATAGCTAATAAGAACGCAAATACATGCCCACTATGTTCAAGCAGTTTTTATAAGATTATAAAACGAATGTGACTAGTAATGGAGTCAATAAAAATGTTCTGAACGAATGTACACTAATGTTCACCTCGGTTTATCGTGAGAAAATTCCGCCTTATAGATATCGATAATAAATTTCTGTTCTTCTGCACGTACACGAAGTAGTACTGGTGTCTTTCGAAGGAAGTTACGATTATTGATTACGAATTCGTAGTCACAACGTTGAACAGTACGAAGTACTTTCAGATCCTTAATATACACTGATTCTAATAGTTTTTTTGAATAACATATCCATATCTATCATAATCGGCGTGATGCCAAGTTGATGAGCTCAGTGAAAAACAAGCACCATTCAAATCATTCGACTTCCACAACAATTTTATGAGTAAATAAAAACAAGAACAATTTTTTCAGATTCGTGTCATCTAACCGTCTGCTGAGTTTTTACAAAAATTTTCAGTTGAATTCTTAATGATTCATTGAAGGTTTTCCAAACACACTAGGATGAAGCTCCATTTCAATAAATGTACAGTATTTCATCTAGGAGGAAAGAGGTCGTACTGTTACTGAGCACTCTATGGAGAATTCACGTTTGAATGGTTTGAATAGAAAGCAATCAAGCAATGTTTGATAAAACAGCTGCTTGTTTACTTGAGTTTCATAGATCAGAATTTCCAAACTCATCAGCTTTTTATTCAAAAAGCTTAACGGTACAGTCCGATATATGTGATCTATCTTGTTACTAACCTTTGGCTCAATCAATTGATAGATACGAAGTCGAATATGAGACGGTAACTCGTTCAGCATTGAAACCTATAAGTTAACAATGTTCGTTGTTGTTGTTTCAATTGTTTCAATGTTCGTCCTCTTTTCCTCCATTAAAAAGAGCTAGAGAGAATGAGTTAGATTCACTTCACAGCTAGAGAGAATGAGTGAGTACAATCACTATCAAAGGCAAACAGTTAAAAAATAATTCAAAGTAAGTTTTTTTTTCATCATTAAAACCTTCAGTGAAATACTCTCTTAAATGATCACATTCATTTCCGTACCTCAATCGATTGAGAAATCAAATGAACTTTCATCATTACATTAAGTGCATTTCGAAACAATTTTTTTTTAGTTGATCAGCTGATCAGCTGATGTGCTGGGTGCGACACCGCGAAATCCTGCAGCTCGAAAACGTCTCAATAATGAAAACATAATATTAATTTATTTTTATAATTTGGTTTTTTTCTATAATCAAGCAATGACGAAAGAAAGCTCGTTGAAGGTACTGTTGCTTGGTACTTCTTCTTAATTATTACTTCTTCTTACTTGTTTTCACTCATTACACATTAAATTATAACTTGACGAAAGCTAATCATTCATGTATTAAAAATACTTTAAAATAAATGAAGTACTGCATTATTGGCAGTACCTTCGTCATTTTCATATTCATTAAGCTTAATCAATAAGATATATACAGTTTAGGAGACAGGACAATTCTGTAAAACAGTATGAAATTGCACATAAAAACAAGTTTTACTACCTCGATTTTTCCGTTAATGTAAATCGGTTGGTCGGTAGGTGGTCGTTCGGTTGGTCACACGTATGCACTAAAAATTCAGAAACTCCGCCTAGTTTTCATAGCACTGACTCCGCCTCCTTTCAAAGGGTCATATGGTGAGAATCGACTTTTCTTTTTGCTTAATAGCACACACTTTGTCATATGACAGTGTGGTCTTACAATCTGAGAATATTTAAAGTCTTATATGTTTCATCTTTCTTTTATTTATGCCTAATCTAAATTAAATGTTGTAGTTTTTAATCGTCATAAAAATAAATTGTGACTCATCTTTTCCAGTTTATTTATTCATTGTTGAGTGTATAGAAAATAGGACTACATGTCGCATAGTAGTAGTGAGTGCTATATCGTTACGTGAAGCTGAACATTTGGAACCACATGAAGCGCGAAACAAAGCTTTCATGCTCCCAGCTTAGTGATTTGATCTACAAGAACAACAGGAGTTAAGGAGGTAGGCTTTTGTAACCATTACACAACTCAGGTGCGATATAATCACTTTTAGGATGCGATATGAGACGCTGGCAAATGTAATACACTTTGTAGAAGCCTTTAACGGTTATGCTTGATGGATCACATAGAAAAGGTACTACAGTATTCTTATCACTCATGGTACTACTAGTGTTACGATCTTATTAATGCAGAGACATAACCATTCATAGGAAGAGTTTGTTTCTGAGATGAAAATCAAGCATTTCCCTCCGTATTATAACATGTAAGGAACGTATCTGCAGTACTTATTGGCAGAACTTTTCTAAACATATCAACGGAATAATGATGATCAGCAATAGTTTAATCGCATGTACTTAAAACTAATGTGCATGGCTCTGAAATATTATGAGTTATTTATCACTCAAACCAAATGGCGAACACATATTAGATTCCGTGTATTATTCTAGACTGTTATTTTCTAAGCTAGGATAAACGCTTAAGCTTCTAATAGATGTTTTTGAAGCTTTATCAAACCCCAGGGGCAAACGAAACGTACGTAATTGAATAATAACAAAAGTAAAATGCTTATTTATTACTGCATCGGTCATTGTCATACATTCCAGTTATATGTAGAATGGATTTCAAATTTCGGATCTTCAGAGCGATGAACAAGTCTTCAACCACCAGGTAACTATTTTGAATATATTCATTCATGCAATGAAGATTTTTGAAAAAAAAATAAACAAAGAAGGGTAGTTTTGATGCCACCGACGACGTAACGACATCTCAATGGTAAAACTTCTACCAACTTCTACCAACTTCTACCACCAAAAACTTCGGCATCAGAATCAACATCGACTGATTATCTGTGCGTAATCCAGCAAAGAGATAAAAAAAATCAGCTGGTTATTCTATTGTGATTAATATCATCATTGCTGATCTCCTTAAGACACATCAATATTCCATACAAATTCATGTAGCTTTTCATGCTTGTTTTGACGTTGTACGTAATAAATTTTGTTAAGCTTTATA
>KN716208.1:342602-347996 GCA_000816705.1 Dictyocaulus viviparus | reverse complement strand
TTTATTATTATTATTATTGTTATATTATTATTATTACTATTGGTACTATTTTCAATATTAACATAATTATACTCGAGTGTGAAATGAAAACTACGAGGTTCATTACCGTTTGAACTTATTAGGAGAAGTTATGCAATTCTCATCATCGAATTTTCATGTGCTTGAATAATTCACTAAAGCATTTATTTTAGAAAAAAAATTAATAAATCGTCGTGAAACTAAAGAGGATGAGAAAAAATGAGTGTAACCCGAGGCTTGACAGATGTTCGGCCAAATACTTGACGACTACATGCAGTTTTATATACAATTTTTAAGCACAGCTTTTATCAAATAATCAATCCAGTAAAGATAAGGATAAAGGTGGATATTCTTTCGGCAAATAGAATACAGCTCAGTAGATGAACTTCTTATAACTGAACTACCGAACTATTTGATATACTTCTTTGTCTAATTATACCGTGAATAGTTAAGATAAGCTTTAATTAATCTTTATTGCGAAAGAGGCCAACGCCTTCGCTTTGCACGTGACACGATGAGGTAATTGAATTAGAGCTTAATCTACAGATTGACCTGAGTTGGTCTCTGCTTATCACGCTGATGAGTGTCAGTGCTGATAATCTTTACCTAAATCTCTCTAGTACTGATTCACCGACGTTGGAGGGAAGGAGAACTAGCTTATTAATAAGTTCCTCATTAACTGACTTTTTGTTAGTTTTACTAGCTTTGTTTAGTGCTTTTTGATTTGGCAAGAAAACTTCTAGCTGATATCGTATTTATTTCTTATGAATATCTTCTGTTAATATGCTTATAAAATTATTGAGAATTTCCGTTCGATAACAGAAGCAATGAAATGTTTTTATGTTGAACATCATTCTTATAGGAATTCTTGCTTCATATTTTATCGTTGAAAGCGTATTCCTTTATTTTTATTCCATTTTTTAATTTATACAAAGATGTTTTGCAGTAGTTCTGCAAAGAAAACAAAAGCTTTGAAATCTGAGGGAAGCAATGACTGTAAGATTTGACATCGACCGCTTGTAAGCAATTATCAAAGCTGATCAATTGAAGAATATATGAGGTGTTGAGGAAGAACTAAACGTCGACGATTCTACTGAAGTATTCCATTCAAGGAATGGTGAAGAAGCTCGATAGGTGTGTGCGTCGTGAAATTTGTTCTGCTCTCGATAGGAACACTTAAGCTCTCGTCGCGCAACGAACGCTGAGCGAGGCTACGAGGGTTTAGCCTTGTCTTTCATGCTTACAGCGTCTTACACACACTGACAACCACTTCTTCAAGCTTTTCGATAACATATTGCAGGAAAAGTCAAAAATGCGTCGAACGATGATAAACCGATTTTTATAGGTCAAGACTAATTCCCGTTGGCAAAGATGTGTTAACTGTATTGATTGAAATTTTGCTTAATAAAATTGCGCCTGAAACTACTTATTCTGGTTTAGAATTCACGGATTGAAAGTGTCATTAGTTTTTGAGTAATCTTATAATTTTTTACACTACATATTTTAAAAATAACTCATTCATAAATTCGTCTTATCAAATCGATAGAGCAGCGAGGAAAAACATTTCCTCGCTTGAACACACAAAAGAAAAACCTTACTATGATCGTCTACTGATGTGATTTCGACTTGAGAACGTGTGCTGTTGCGTCAACCTCAACAATCCTCACAAAAAACGTCATTGATGGTCACGCCCCCAATAAAAGTCACCAGCAAAAAAAAACAACAATTTTGCTTGCAATTGAATGAGGTAAAAAGATTCTCGTCACAATGTTAACGTTAGTTTTTACTCAATACTTTCGAGACTCGTTTATTGAACTCATCTTTGAACTCGTTCAAATTTATAGGATTTCAATGCTTTTTCATCACAGCTAATCGACATTCATTTTTGATATTCTAATCAGTTTGACGACATGACAAGACAGTACAACTGTTTTGTCAGAATATTCTTATCAGAAGCTCAGATCATTCTCAAAGAACTTTTATCATTCGTTATCATTCTAAATTATTTCCTAATATAATCGATATTCTAATTTAATGTCAAAACATACTCTTACTAATAAACAAATACGATAATTTTGCTTATTTTTATAAGTATACTTGTAAAATCTCAACACACTTCGTATTTCTTCATAGCATAAAAAACGAAGAGAAACATTTTTTTAAATGATTTGTAATGAGTCGTTGTAGCCTACAAATAACAAGCCGATCTTTGCTCTCTGCGATTGAAACCTCAGACAGATTTCGTATTTCTATGGAGTCAAATCAACACGTCTCTTAAGAAGATGATATCAGAAGCACGACGAACGTCAAGCTTTTCAACTGTACAATTTGTTGATCACGAAATGACCACCATTGTTAAGGGAAATAATGGCTGTGATCAAATTGTTATCGAGCGTTATGAAATTAACTAAAGTAAATTGTGTGGGAAAAACGATTTGCTGTTGCTAACTCAATGATGAGGAACACGTCATGTATTCAACTTCATTACCTTATCGTAGCATTCGTGATTAAGTGCCAAACAATGTCCACTACAATGACTTCTAGTGGACAATCTCCGCCTACACAGTGTTCCCTAGTCTTCCAGATGATTCTAACAGCAAATTCATCGATCCAGAGGGAAGTAAGGCACAGTTGGCCTTCAGTGAATCTAAACCGTCAGCGTAACGGCGCAGACTTTTGGTCTACCTGCTGTCTTCAAGCGTTACAATATAATAAAATGAAATTTTATATAATAAAATTTCAAAATGATATCAAAAAACCTCGGTTGACGGTATAGGTGAGTTGGATTTATGCCAAACGTGAACTGGTTTCAGACCATAAGTTAGATGTTTGATCGATGACAAACATTTGTCATTTGAACTGTAATCACTAAAAACATCATTCATAATATGCTGACAGCTGAAATAATAAATATTTACAGTGTCGTGATCAGTAGATGGTCATTAAGTAAATCTCGGATATAGCATGATGATTAGGAACATTATCGATTAGAAGAAAGCTTTCGCACTACTGTTTGATCTTTGTTAACGGAAAAAAAAGATCAGTTGAAATAAAAGAATGACTCACAATGAAAGAACGAAAGAAAAAAAAAGTAAAAAAAGTTGTTCATTATTAATCAGAATAATATTTATGAGGTCATAAAACTTTTCAAGAAATGCATAATGAAACACTTAGTGATCATCTACAAGAAAGAATTCCATGACTGGAACAGATCATGAAATATACGGTATTGAAATACTGTAATAGATCAGTACCTTCAGAATACCTTCATGATGAGAATCAGTAATACGTCAGAAATTTAGAAAGATTCGTTTGACATAAAACTGATGATGAGAAATATTCACGAAAACGAAAAGCCGGAAGAGCATCACATTTTATGATTAGAAGACAATTTTGACGTGTTGACCGAATTAACTCATATATGAGTAAGCATTGGTGTTATCATTCAGGCTAATGAGTTCACACTACGTGTTTGTCCCTCTTGACGATCTGATAATGCTTCAACATAAGTGGCGTACACATTAATGTGACATGAGCAGTGTTTATCAAGGAAAAACTGTTCTCTTAAGTTATTCTAAGATCAAAACACTTAACTCTTTGAGGATGAGACATGGAGGTACACGTATCACACCGACATCTGCTACCACTGCGTTGCGCGCTCACCCTCTATTGCAATGTGTAATATGTAAATATAAAATCCTTACCAAAACTTTTTTTCTGCAACTAAATAAATAAATTTGTCCGAAAACTACTGCAAGAAAAAAATGTGAGAAGAATAACAATGCTTGATAAAAAATGTTAATAATTACAATAACTAACTTGAAAAGGTGCACAGAATGATGATCGTTCACCTCGATTCACCTCATTTTGTGGTCACACAGAGCGTCAACTCGTGACAGCTGCTGATGTTTTTTCGTTTGAGGGAGAGAGAGAGTGATAGGAAAAAAAACTCGTAATATTGTAAAATTGATGACAAGTTACTGCTGATGCTTCACATCAGCTTCATTGCGAAATTAAACTTCACATATTCTCAATGGTTTCAGATTATTTTCTTTTTTTTATCAACAATTTGTATATTAGATTACAATTCAACGCAAGCATTTAATGAGGATGAGGCAAAATTACCATAACATGAGGAACTTCTTCGTACGGTGGAAATTACTCGTATAGAAATCTATAAATAAACCAATAAAAAAACTGATCGTTTATGGACCGTTCACGTTCATAATCGCAGTTATGAGAAACAACTTAACAATTAATTAAGATGCTTGCGATTGAACTGGTTGAGGTAGCTATTTGAGTACTTCATTACAAAAGTTGGCTTTTGTGAGGTGATACGTCATGAGTGATCGAGGAAAATGTACCTAATCCAAAAAAAAAAGCAGTAGATTATAATACCGCATTCAACTCTATGAGCTGACAGCTTCTTTAGGATTTCCGTCTCCTATTTGCTTCTCTCTACTTATTGAATGTCCATATTTTAATCAGTATTTGATAAGCCAGAATTGAATTATGGAGAAAAATCAGCTGATATAATCTCGCAACAAATAAAATGGCTTCGTTTTTTTTATTTTTGATAATTTAAAAACAACAATAATATATAGTTTACTGTATCGAAGTTTTTCTGATATGAGCTTACGTACTCTCTTTGCTTTATCCCTCAAGTCGAAAAATGATAAGAAAAAGTTTTGAAGAAAAGCTGTAATGGAGCATTAAAAACAATCAATCAACAACCTTAAAAGCAAAACAGCTGCTTTTTGCCAGAGGGTATACAACTTTTTTCATACTTCCTTAATTACCCTCATTCATATCGACGGCTTCAAACTGATAAGACAAGATAAACATTGGCGTTGAACTGCGCGCAATGGGATGTCTTATCACTTTGTTGATTGCAAGCAAGTCTGATTCTTATATATACTTGACATTAAAACTCTTCATCAACTCAGTGAGGAAGCACTCCTTCCAGTTCATTTTGTTAATATTTTGCTGGCTTCGTAGAAATCGGTGACTCAGTTTGGCTGTAGTTCGATTGAACTCTACCTATACCAAAGACGAAGCTAATGGTGAAGCATAACTGAATTAAAACAGAGAATTCTACCAGCTCAATTCTAACTCCAATAAAATATTTAAACTTGAGATTTGATTCAGAGATCACAAGTCATCTCATCTTGAAGCTTAAGGCTCATCTCACATATTTGAATACTTTTAAATTTTCTTAAATCTTAAGGCTATTGTTCCACAAATTTCATTCCATGAAAACACGATAATGGAAATTTAATAGATGTATGCAAATGCTTTTTCATCACTATGAAGCTTCAAAGCCAACATGAAAAGTACACAAGACAAAAAAAAATGAATGATGTAGTGGATCGTTGA
>KN716208.1:327602-337602 GCA_000816705.1 Dictyocaulus viviparus | reverse complement strand
GGAAATTCTTCGATATGCGATGTTTTCTATTCAATCGAATTTTGCTAACAATGCTTAAATAGCACTTAATAGAATAAGTGCTTTTTTATCAGAAGGTCCTCGATAACTCGAAAAACTTTCCTCCATTTCATAACTGATCTCTGAACATCGAACGTTACTTACTCATCCATGATACTCTTTGTACGTCACTCAATACCTTAGAAGCATAGTAATGGAACGATCATAGAAAGTATATCGAAGTTTCTATCATGAGAACTATAGATATTAACGCTATCAAACTCAAACCTATTCAAAAGCTTACTCACTAGCGTGACGTGAAAGAAAAAACTGGAGGCGAAATGAGGAATTAATTTATTCTTGTAATTATGCTATCTTTAGATATTGGATGTTCAGACTTCTTAATTATGCTTGAAAAACGAGCATAGCTAAATAGAAATGCTTACAATATTTCTTTTTTTTTCTTGTTTCCTTTAAATTAATTTCTTCCTGGTTTTGATTATTTATGTTTTGTTTTTTTTGTTTTTCAATTCAAAGCTTGAATTCTTCTAGAATCATCTGTGAACATGACGAGTTGTTCTGCGAACAGGGGAAATGTTGTTCGCATCAATTTGTTTGCTTATTTTGTTCACGTTGTTTTTTTTTTTCGTCTCAGTTATCATATGAGTTTCAACGGCTTCTTTAATGAATGTACTACACGCATTCTTGCAGTACTCATTGACAAAAGGAAGTCCTGAAAATGATTCTAAAAGTACTCGCCATATGATTTCAAATTCACTACGTTTTTTTTTCACTTCAATGCTTACGTCACTCAACCGATTCATTTTCACGGTTGCTTTTTATCGTTACTAAATTGTAGTAGAATCATTATTTATTTCACAACCTCACTAATCAACCACCGATTTTCTTAATTCACATTAAAATCAGATCCTTTGTCATTCATTCATCACTATTAATCAATTTTTAAAGAAAAAAATAATAATAAACACAACTTTATTGATTGGATAACATTTTGGTAACCTCTAAACGTTTTCGAACTTGTCATTCCGTTAAATCAACTGTGAGTGAGTGTTGAGTGTGGATTGTAATTACAATGCATTGAAAAAAAAACACACACACACACACACACAGATGAAGGAAAATTAAGTCTTCAGAAGACGTTGCGTTGCATACGTTGAATCTGAGTCAGTGAATTCTTGTACGATCATTTTAGTAATCAATTTTTAGGGTCATATGAATACGATTCATCACTTAGTAACTATATTTCATTTCTTTTCATTTCATTCATTCATTTTCCATTTTTTATACTATTTCATTCTGCTTGTAAATGCTCAGAGTTTTTAAGTAAAACAAGTTTGTTGAGTACTGTAATTTCGTGAAAGGATCTCTTTATTGACGAGCATCGATTGTTTTAAATTTGATCTACGCTTGATTGGGTTGGTTCGAATATTTTCATGATAATAAAAATAAACATCACGTCTAATTTATTATTTACAAAATGAATTTATATATGTATATATATATATACATATAATGAGTTGTAAACGAAAAATGACATCAAAGAGGAAAACGAAATCGTTATTGTCAATAACAAACCGGTTTTGTTGATAATAAAAAACAATCTAGCAAATTACTCATAAAAATATCTGATAACAAACTTCAACTACTAAATATTTACCGTTGATATTTTCCTTACGGAATAAATTACATAAATAATCTTTGACCAGATAATGAATTCTGAGGATCATAGATCAATAAAAAATGAATCCATACGAAAAATTTCTCAGTCGAATAAGCATTTTTCTTCCACTGGAAATTTGACTAGCGTACGTTTTCCCACAACAATCCACCTTTCTACGGCTGGTTTCTATTATACTGCTTCTGTTCTTGTTGTTGATGTTGCTGCTGTTGTCGTCGTCGTCGTTGTTGCTGTCGTTATTGCAGCTACTACTACTACTACTACGTTTACCGTTGTTATTGTTGTTATTGTTGCCTTTCAGTCCAGTTATTTATCTTATATGACGAATTTGAGCGTTTTTTATTAGATCTCCTTCTTTTTTTTCGAAGTTATACATCTAAGTAGTTCATGCGTCTGAATTAACATATTTTGGATATGAATATGATGAATTCTGTTCACGTCGTCATCGTTAAAATGCTTTTACATTTATGAGTATAGTTTGATTCCTGTCCGATTGACTTTCAATATCTTCTAGCATTCATATGATTCCCTCAAGCGTTTTTTTTTTGAGGTAATTGAAAATTTCCTGTTTGAAGAACCGAATTCGTTTATATGAATTGCTTTACTCACGAGGGAAAAACTATTAAACTATACTTTGGTCAGATGTTATGATGCACAATAATTTCTCATGATTCATGAAAACTTCAATTGATTCTTTAAACCACATACCATCTCACCTTTTTTTCTTAAGGCTGTGTTAATCAAAACCTTCGCGAAAGCACTTTGCACTTGGCAACCGGCCAATTAGCAAATGTCCTCTAAAATTTAGTAAATATGTGCTTTTTGAATCGCTTTGGAAACGATTTGCAAATATTGATCGTAGTCCACTGCTTTCCATACGAAAATATCGTGTTTGTTTGGTATTTGTTTGTTTCTAATCAAACGTTATTGTGACGGAAGAATATCATGTTGTCTACTTATGACGGAATGAAATTGTTCATTTTTCCTCATACTCAAAGCATCTCTCATTCAAGTACACATCCGAAACCATCGCCGTACTTGATGCAGTACGTGAAGTCTCAGTAGTATCTATTGTTGTTGTTGTTGTTGTTGTTTTTGTCCATTCGTCTTTTACATGTTTACTGATTCTGTGGAGTCACTTGTAAGAATTCTTGCTTAAAGCTCAAAAATTCGAACAACAGAGGTATTCTGTTGTGTTTATTAACCTCAAAAAAAGAAAAAACCTGCTATAATTTTCCATATGCTATTGCTTCTTTCTTATTTTGACGTATTGTTATTACGAAGAATTCCACTCGCCCTCACAATTCCACCGTAATCTTCTGATTATTTATTTAATTGTGTTTTCAAATGAAGTGAACTGAGTGCGAAAACCCTCAACATGAAATACGTACATTTCATTAGAAGTGCAATAGTTTTTTTTTTCGTCAGCATCCATAAAAACGAGAAAATGTTTGATTTGGGCATTAATTTAATAGTGGAGCGTGAAAACTGTTCGATAGTGCTCGTTATTTTACAATTCACATCATCGTAACAATCGACGTTTTTATATTAGCATTTTTATGACTGATATTGTTTATAGCACTAGTTTTTCTATTTCTGTCTAGAAAAAAAATCAATAGCTGACATATATGAACTATTACTGCTTAATAGCTTTGATTCCTTACTTCTTGAATTCACATCAGTGAGGATCGAAACACAGTAATGAAACTTATCAGTTTTTTTTCTTTCGCGCATAGAAAAAAAACAACAACGGATCGATTAAAACTTGTCCGTGACACGTACCGGACGCGCAGCACAACGTTTTCGTGACGCGCGTCAGATGTTTCGCGCGCGAGGAAAAAAAATGACGCATACGTCTCGTTGAATGCTTGCATGAATTGAGTGCCAGGAAACATTTAACATGGAGTACTGCATGTTGTAATAGCTTAAACATTAATAATTTTAAAAAACATTCCATTTTTCCTTGAGCTTCAGTCTCACAGTGATAAACCGATTTGTTTACGACTATCAGTACCTATTGATTGACAAATTGAAGTATTTATAAGCTTTATTGAAACGCGACAAATATAATAACAACACATCATTAGACATTTATATTATCTTTTTTTTTCATTTCATATAAACAACCGTTGTTCGTTATGAAATCTAAACATAACTTTTTTCTTTCTGATCCATTTCCTCCTCAGATTATATCCGCACAAACGTTCCTCATTTGAATTATAATGATATTTATTATTAATGTGAATGAATATTTTATCGCTGAGTTTTTACTTGATTTTCCACTTGCGATTACTTCTGACTACGTAATTACGATGTTCAGTGCAGAATCATTTCTCTAAGAGGCGTGATGTGAGCGATAAAAACTCACGAGTGATGATAGTCCAATTGGTGAATCAAGCTGAATACTAATTATTTGAAGAAACAGTATCATAAAATAAAAGAAATAACTTTACAAGAATGTTAACTACTATCTCTACCAGCGTTTCTTAAATTCTCTATTCTAATGGAATATTGATTTCAATACAAATGAAGCTTTTGCTTCCCCTATTCAAATGTCGGTCATGATAATGAATCTCTTCACAAAAATCTTTTGAAAACTACACAATCACTTGGAACAATCAATAACATTGAGCTTAGAAAGGATAAACATTATGAAGGATGATCGTCTACTATCCACATTATAACTAAAGCTTAAGGCTTTATGATGAGCTTAAGATAGAAAACGTACCAGTTTTACTCTGTAATGAGTTGCGTCGTTGAGTTACAGCGATAGGTTTCGGATAATCGGTTACCATAACAACGTTTTTCTTCTTTTTTTTCCTCTCTTTTCTATTCTAGTTTTGATATTCTTCACAAATTTGACGTTAATCAGTCTCCATATATTTGCTTAACGATAAAAAAAAACAGCAGTTAGTGATAATGAAACATTTATAGTGCGTTTTTTTTCCTCTATGATATCGTTTGCCTCTTACTTTTTTCTACCGTTCAGTGTTTTAACATTAAAATTAACAAGTTATGATTTAATTTAATTCTAACTAGTTTTTCATCCTCGTTACTCGGCAAATTGCTACATGCAGTGTTTAATCGTCTTTGAGTTTCAATTATTTGAACACTACCTCAACAACGTAACTCATTCCTGAATTGCTAGAAATGTTATGATAAATTACTGACGAAATAAGGTAGTACCATCACTATAGGAATTTACTACTTTGAGATCTGTCAGTGCTTTCTTTGAATGAAAAATGCTTCATGTGTTCAAAGAAAATTCCATTTGAACTCAATAAATAAGCTTACAATGCTTTTTTTTCATTCATGATTTATCTCATGATCAATGATTTCTTACATTTTTACTTTTTATGGACATTCTGAGTTTTTTTTTTCAAAGGCTAGGTTCAGCTTTTTATTTTGGGGTCCCATATATCACTTTCGTACCTCGTTTCGTCCTCCCATTACCGTAATCCGTATGTTGTGTCGAGCAAAAATCAATCCATCAATGTAGAATTTTACAATTACAATAAATAATTCTGATCATTGATCGATTTATGTAAGCCAGTACAGCATGATTTTTTTTTCTCTTTGATGTTGTAATTAACTGGAAGAACACTGTTACCTTCAAACACTCAACAAAGTGAAATTCAGTAAGAGATTTTCCTAAAAAAGCTTTTCCAGGCTTTTCCTGACTTTTTTGAGCTTTTGGCAAGATGGCAAAAATCCTGGCATCACTCTAAATATATCCTTCTCTTTGGCTGAAATTACGAATAAAACGCAAACTCCTCAGTTTTGGTTGTTTTGATGAGAAAAGAAAACTTGTTGTTCGTTAAAAATGAGCGTCAGATCTTTTAAAAGATTGTCTTATTACTATTTAGTGCAAGAATTTTGAGGTATAATAGTATCACGATAGAAATAAAACAAAATGCTACAGTACCTTTTTGTATTAAGTTGTATTAAGCTTCAAATAATTTATACGATAATATAACTCAATACAGTTGATCTTGAACTCATTCAAAAATCATTAGCCTCTATCTTTTCAAAGATTAACATTGTTCATTCCACTCAATCATGACGAAATCGCTAACACGTCAATCACTGCAACATTACCGAGTTGAAGAAGATCAACCTAACGATGAAACTCTCACTCACTCACTCACTCACTAACCATTTGATGTCATTGAGGAAATAAATCAGTCGTTTTGTTTTTCTTTTTTTTTCTTTTAGAATATGATCACATAAATCTGTAAACTTGTAGAGAAAGTCAAATACAGCTAGAATTTGTTGAATCGACAACGTACACAAATAAAATATGCTTTCGATCATTTCGTTCGATTACAATGAATCGCCTAAACGGCGGAAAAACGTCACATGACATCAACAAATATTCACAGATTTCTGTTATTGATTTATTATTGATCGCCTTTAGTATTATGATTGTTCTCCCTGAAATAACATTATTTTCTATCGTTATATCACTTGTTAATGTATAATATATTCTAAAAGAATGCGTAGGAGTAGGGGTCATCGAGTTACGTTTCTTGTTTACCCGTTTGCTTGAAGTCGTCTGTAGAACAACTTGACTGTCGTTGTTGCAAATTGCTGAACCGATCGAAGATGTCGTAATATGTGGTGTTCTGTTGTCATTCGTCCGCTATTCCTCTAAATTTTCTCCTCTCCAATGAGTTAATATGTTAATGTTTTAATGAGATTTTCATCGTAAAACGAAAAAGCTTTAAATGTTTTCTAAACAAACTGGTCGATAATTCAGTTGTATTTTTATATGCCAATAATGCAAAAACCATTATCAACAAAGATTTCTGTTCATCAGAATGGTGGTAGGCAAAAAAAAAGATCACAATAAAAATCAGTTCTTAATAACTTTCGAGTATTTCAGTTTCTTCCAAAATTCGATCGATGGATCGGTCGATCGATTAAGCATTTTGTACGAACCTCGTTAGTTTGAAAATTTTAATGTTAATATCAATAGAACTATCAGCTGTTGTCAAATTATATGCTAATGTAGTGAAATTTAAATGAAAATGTCATGAGCACGGAATTGGACGAAGAAAAAAAAACAACGATAAATTTCGTTTTTCTTTAAAATTTAAACGATTCTGCTTCAAATTTGGATTAATTTGAAATCAACCTTATGTTCTTCTTCGAAAAGCGACAAGTTCTAGTGTTTATAAAGACGTATGGTCACTCAATTTCATCCTCCTCTGGGAATGTGTTCCTCAAGTAATAGAAAATTTAAGCTTCATTAACAGGTTAATGAAGCTTGAATTTCACATTACTTGAGTTTATAACTAGATATTATTGCATATTAATTAATTAGATCGAGGTAATCAAATCAAATATTCACTCATAACAAACTCACTAATAATTGCGATAATTAGCACTCAAACGTTATAATTTTCAACGAGTTATAGTGTTTGCGTTCAACCATAAAATTAATACTCATGAAAAAAATCAATAAACAAAAAAAAACACTTCAATAAAATCCCATTGGCTTTTTCGAAATATCGATCGTTTTGCATTAATTAACACCATGTCGATATGAGCGTACATTCACATATCGAACTCCTTTACGTCGTCATCCTCGTCAACGTTCGAAGCATACAAATTAATTTTCACGATTATTTATAGAGTATTGATTTTAGAATAAAAATTTACGAAGCCATCATACTCTGTAACTTTTCAGCTTCATCCTTTTTAAATCTAATCATTGTTTTTTCTATTCTGATCTACCTTTTCATTCTCTTCTGTTTCATTTCATCCTTGTTGCCGTTCATTATCTTTCTTTCTTTTCCTATTCATTAAACCATTTTTTGTTCATTTCTCCGTACATAACTGCCTCCTCTTTTTCGGAATTTATAACTTTTTTGCCTTTAAACATTATTATTATAAATAGAACTATTACGGTATCATTGAGGCTTAACACTTCATTCTCGTTGCGGGCAGATGTTTTATAATTGATATAACTCCTATATTTTTCAAATTTATAATCATTCTTTATGTTTCTAACTTATTCTTTATTTACTCGTTGTTTATTTTCGTTTGTTTGTCTGTGCGTGTGTGTGGGTGGGTGGGTGTGTATTATAATGTAAACATACTTCTGTACGGATAGTAAGCTTTATTTGCTGAGAACAACAGAACCAGATTTTTTTTTCTCTTTTTTTTTTTTCTTTTCTATGACGCTCTGCTACCTCGTTTTTCCCGGTTCTTATTTTTTATCGCTAATCGATTTTTACTTGATGAATGTCTTTAATAAAACGTGTTTGTATTATTTTGATGACAGATATTTTTCAAAATATATGAGCATTGTTGAGAATAAAAATACTTTAACGAAAAATTTTTATTCAGCTCTGATCAATTGGTTTCAAGCTTTGATTAAAAAGCTTAGGTAATCTGTTTGTATGTGGAGTTCACGAGGAATTCTTTCGTCGTTTTCAATAGTAATCGAACAACTGTTTTGTCTATCGATAACGATTGATAGCGTTGAAAGGTACCAGTCAGCTTAAATCTCTGCTAAGTACTATGACTAATAATGCTCTTCGTCTTGTTGTTGTTTGTTTTTTGTTTGTCTGTTGTTTTTTTTGTTCCATCAATTACTTCTCAATTCTCTTTCTATTGCTCTTCTATTCAATTCTTCTCTCTAATGTTTTCTTTAGCTTTTACAATTTATCTCATATCCTTTTTATTATTCCCGTCTAACTATTCCCTCTTATTCAAATGAAAGAAAAAGCATTTTACTTTGTCGTATTATTTCCTCTTAATATTTTTCGGAAGCTTCCTTTTTATCTATTGCGTACTAGAATGATTTTAACCGATTGATATTTTACGCTGCAAAGATTTTTGATCTCAATTTTTATCTATGGAATATAGCGAAGCTTAAAACTGGTAACGAATTCAGACTGAAATATTTATAGTAGCAATTCATCATCGAACAACTTAACGTAGATTCTAACGACATCTAAAGAGAACAACAAAAACAAGCAAGATTTTTTTGTTTTTTTTTTGAGGGACAACTGAAATAAATGTAACCAAATCTATACGAATTGTAAACAATATTGCCTGAAGCGTTTTGTTCACAACGACTAGTACTGGTATCACTGCGTATCTGTGCTAGTTTAGGAATGAATAGGACTTGAAATCTGAGAGTCGGAAAGATTGGTATTCAAGAAGACCAATAGCTGACCGTATTTCAAATCAGTGATAAGAAAAAAAAGAAATCAGAATATCACAATTATGATTTCATCTGAAAACCTGCCAATAGTAGCAGTTCATCGACCAAAGTAGCTTCATGTCATCAGCCAGTTCATACGGCTAAAAAGTGGTTAAGAAATAATAAATAAGTTGAGTTGATGTTTCTCCCTTACTTTGAGTGATGAGGATACTGACGATCGATCAGCTGTAGAGCAATCAGACGAGGCATCAACTTTATATACTAAATATGTTGCATTTATATAGATTCTGTTTAGATTAATGGTTTCTTATGAATAAATTTAGTTATAAAATTAGTTCATAAATCACTTTGTTTTCAAGCACCCGCTATCGATTTTTCAAAATGTAGCTAGAAAAAACATGTTTCTACTAACTCGTACGGAGTAATTTCCTCTTCTATAATTTAAAATTTTGAAATATCAAAGAAAAAATAGGTAATAACCTAATATGAATTCCTGTTTATGTTTTCGTTTTTTTTTCTTCGTTCTTTCTTGTTGAATCGGCGGCATTCGTCTACGAAAGGCTTATAAATTTTGGCATAATGAAACGATTGTTCAGTTCGTAAACTAATCGATTTTTTATTTAATACATTAAATAAAGTAAAAAATACATACTGTCATGAAGAAGATCATCACTGATGTTCGTAGGATGTCTTCTGACCCTTAAATAAGGGATCATTTTATCCCTTATAAGGGTTATTAAGATCCCTTCTTATTAGTTATTGATTTTCTGTACTCTACTCATTCATAAATCTAACTGAACTGAGTAATTTTTGCTGAATGAAAATTTTTTTTTCTTCTCTTCTGTACTCAACATGTCATCACATTCCTCTTTTTCGTGAAATCTTTTTTTTTGTGAAATTCTCATTTTCTAAATTCCCTTTTTTAATATCATTTTATTTTCTTTTTGTTTACTTTCTTAGTATTGTTGATCAAATATGAAAATATGACTCACGAATCATATCGTTTTCCTGTTCTTCGATTTTATAAAATGTTTTTTTTTTCCTGGAATAAAATTATTATGCGCTAATTTTTTATTCGCATAATTAATCGTCTAGCTTAAGCGTTTTTGATATCGCCATTAGAGTAA
>KN716208.1:304587-323988 GCA_000816705.1 Dictyocaulus viviparus | reverse complement strand
TATTTATTTGATTTTAATTCTATATTTATTCCATATTCCATATCAATGCTTATTTTTCGTCATAATGTTGAATGTACCTCTTCCTTATCTATTATTAATCTAATAATGTATTTTAATATGTATTTATATAGCTTTACTACTCGTTTTAAGATAATTTTTCATTTCATTTCCTTTCTGAGTCAACTTATTCCTCATTAGTTAAAGTTGTCGTTTGGACAATTTGCTTCTGAACGAAAAAAAAAAGACGAAGTTAGTTATCAAACGATGCGAAAATTACCATTCGATTTATTTACCAATCACTTTCCTCAGTTAATTTATTCCTCATGAGTTCAAGTTGTCTGTTGGACGATTTGCTTTCTGAAGGGGAAAAAGACGGAGTTAGTTGAATGACGCAAAAATTATTTCAAAAATTAGCGTTCGCTTTATTTACCAATCAACAAAGTTTTTATTTATAGTTCGTCATAGAATCGTCGTAAATTTTTCTACTGTAATGACATTAAAAAAATAAACATTCATTAATCTTTGTTATTCCTTAGATTTTAATTCGTTATGTATCGTTTAGTTCAATTCTGATTTAGAATTTTTATTTTGTTTTCAAAAAATTATTGTTATGTGACGCATGACGACATTCAGCCCAACTCATCCAGTCATTGTTTACCGCAATCGGACGAGTTTCAGGTAGTGTCAGAAGTAAAATCGATTGATTTGCCAAAGTCATGCGTTTTTCTTCGAAACTCTTACTTTTTTTTTCGATCGATGCGGCTATGAAACATAGAAAATTCGAATGTTTTATACTTATCCTATCCTATAATTTCCCTATTTAATGTACGATTTTTTGAATTGAATCTGATTTATTTCCGGTTCAGATGCTGCTATTTGTGTGTTCAAAGATCACAACATCAAAATGAGTTCATTATCATTTCATCCACTCTATACGACCTCGTATTAATGAATGTTATGTTTTCGATAATACAATCAGTATGATAAGAAAAACTCTTCCGTTTTGTAATCATGTGAAAGAACAACAACAATAGCACTAGACCAGTATTATTTTAAAAATAACTCGTAGCAATGACATCACTTTTTGACAATCATTCATTTCATTTGCATCTTTTTTTTTCTCATCGAGAATGACATCATTCTCTCATACACATTAAGAAAACATTAAAATAGAAACATGGCTAATAGAGGGAAATGTAGATGACAATTTAGATAATACTATTAGATAATAAGCTTTTGCATTGATCAATCCCTGTTGTGCGATACGCTTACACATTCGTGTTCAACGTCTCATTCTGGAGGTGATTGAATGCGAATTTGGTTTATGCGACTTTAGCCAACCACTATTCATCAATTCAGTGCTGCTTATCGGGGTCAGATTTCTCCGCCACCAATTTACCGACCATAGGGCGATGGTGAGTTCAGTAGGCTTGAGGGCGTGCGTGTACCGGAATGCAATGACTGATTCAGGCCTGAGCATCAATGCGGCATCTTCGTCACTTCGCTGTGCATTGCCACTGATAGAAGCTTAGAGAAAATGTCTACAACCTCCGTTGTCGTGGCTCGAGCGCATAGCTTTTTTTTTCCATCTCTAACCTCTATTTACTATAATCAGAACCTCAGCCATTGAAGTGTTGATCTGATCGCATTTACATCCAATGCATTACGGTTTAGAATCGAGTTGAAACGTGAAATTTCTGAATGTGAATGCACATGATTGACATTGATTAGAGCTATATATAGCACCCATATGATACTATGCCACGTTTTAAACTTTGCAAAAACTTTTTTTTTCTTAAACACACATAATTTGTTGAGCAATGAGCTTAAAAGTCGAAGGGCTAAGCTTTGTTCGGATAGATAAAGGAGAAAATTCTCAGTGGCAAAATTTACCTCTCTAATCAAACTCTTCTTCTTTTTTGGTTATCGATTACATTACTTTGTTTGGATAAGCTCACTTGCTAACAGCAGCATGTTTTGCTTCATTTTACGTACTAATTTGTCCTATAATTATTATCTTATTATTATTTATAGTGAATCACGTTTTTTTTTTCGATTATATCTTTATGAGTCAAACTATTAAGTGAGAATAGCTCAAACCTTATCAGCTATTTTCCGACAAATCAGTTTTTACAATAAATTAAAGCGTACTGAACGCCTTGAGACCATATCATTTCCTCTATGCAGCTTTTCTTAAATGTTTTTCTGACTATGGTTTCTAGACTAAGCGTAGATGGTATGGTGTGCAACACTTTTTTGTCTTAAGCAGATTTCCTAACATGAAGCATATGCTTTTATGTTTTATTTGAATGAAAAATTGATCTTATAATGTTTGTCCTCATTTATCTTATTACAACATTTTTGACTAAAAATCATTCAGCCAAGCAAATGAGTCATGCAGTATTCTCTTCTAGTTATCCTCAGCTCATTGCTCGTATGCTTTTGCATATGTGTTGTACCGATTATCTGATCTCTTTCATAGAAAAGATTTGATAGAACATGGCAAGAAATCGAACTAGCAATACAGTATGAAATATTTCTGCATTCATTACCACTGCACAATGTAACCATCTACAGTAATATAAGCATTGATGTAGTCTTTCAAACGATTCATTGTTTCATTATGTTTCTACGGTTTTCCTAACATATTTACTTTTTCTCGTGAACATCTAGTTAGAAGTAAATCCATCAAAAATTGTCGACATCTTGATGAAAATCACGAGTTGCTAACGCTTCTCTCATTTATAAAGGTCGATGACTACTTGTGTTGAAGATCATTGAAACCTTCAACACGATTCTTTCAGCATTCCAGTGAAGACAGAGCTACACAAACATATGACTCAGTACTCTCCACACACTAATCTGGCCGTCTATAATGTTGGACGGTGAGAGAATCTCGATTCAGCGGCACGTCGTTGGAATCAAGCAAAATGAATAGAACAACGACACGCTACAGAGACTTCTTGCACTGTACCTATTCTACCTGAACAATATCTTCAGATGCCTACCTTAACAAACTCTTGGGAACGTTGATCACTATGACCGCCCGCCCATATGTTAAATAACACGTGATTGCTCTAGTGGAAACGAGAAGATGTAAAAACGACATACGCCAATTAAATGACGCACCTTATGTTATTCATGGAGGGAAACATTTGTTGTGAAATGTTAGAGGCGTGCGATTCATGGTACTTTCATGCATTTTTCACTAAATAATTTCAAAAAAAATTCCATTGCTGGTGCTTAACTGACCTACTTCTTCATCGTCAATGTCAGATTAGATTCGGTATACGCAAAAATTTGTACGGCTCATGCAAGCAAAGTGGAGATGTTTAACAACAAGTTTGAGAAAGCCATTTGCAAAAAATGTCGTTCTACAAATTGTTTTTTGACCAATGTGACGCGAGATCAGGAACGGCCAACTGAATTTGATTTAGGAAGCGAAAATTCACAATGGAAGAAAGATACGACAGTGAAAACAGTTTCGTACGACACTTACGACGTTTATTCGACGGATATGGGACATTCTTAACTGCACACTCATGCGCAAATCAATCAAATTCTCACAAGCAAAAAAGCGTCTTGCCTTTTTGATAAATCAGTGTTGCATGGATTCTGTACTGAACCCAACAACAGCCTAGTTCGCCCTTGGCTCAATTTAGTCAATAGCTGAAAGCAAACTTATCATTGTTCAGGCAAAGCAAAACAACTGTATGACGAAGATATTTCCAATAAAATGCTATTCTCCCATGACTGACAGATAAAGGAGAACACAGTGTAAAACTACAAACTACACACTGTTTATCAATAGTCTTCAATCATTTACCAAAATTTTTCCACTTAATAATTTCCGAGCACGTCTTAAATACTACTGAGCTTCCTGAAAAAGAAAGGAAGTTAGTCGATCATATTGATCAATGTTGATAATAAATAACAAGGAGCAGGACATGTTGGCAGGAGGATATGCATCGTTATGAACAGAGAAGCTTGTTGGAAGCAACCAATAATGAGCGTGTTTAAAGAAATACCCTTAGAATATATGAAATAATGATTTTCCGCTATCGTATTTCACCATGATATCGAAGCGATAACAGAAAAAATTTTTTTTACAGTTCAACAGCCTTCGCCTTGGACCCAGAAGTCCACGCTATATGAAAGGGACTGAGATTATACTATATGAGATTTTACTTGCTGTAAAAATCATTAAGGGCAGAACAGTAGTACCTTTTGATATCAGCAGCTTTCTTAGAGCTGCAGCCGACAAATTATGTGTAGTTTTAGCAATTCATATAGCAGTTCAATTCACAAAAAAAAAGAGAAAATCTTAGAAAGGTAGATATATACGCAGTAGCTGACGGCTATGAAAACTGTAGCGCGAAACTGCAGCTTTTTCTTCGAGCCCTTTGAAACACCCATACTCATAGGAAAGATAGAAAAGCAGTTCAGTGAAGTGAAAAAAGCACTGAAGTGAATGGTGAAGCCATACGATTGAAAGGGGAAGGGCATACGTATTAATTAGAAGTTCTTATCAAACTTTTCAAACTTTTATCTCGCGGGATATATCGTCACTTTTTTAGATAACTCCTAATGAAGCGGGACTCGATTGAGTGAGAAGCAATAATATTGTTATATATAGGGCAAGGACCTAATATATAAAAGAATTGATTATGGGGTGGGACAAAAAATCAAAATGAATGCGTGTTCAATCACGGCTCACACCTGGTACATCTACTTTGAACGTTCAATGAACATGGAGACTAATATGAAGAAAAATTAGATTCGAGAAAGAGAACATTATAAACTGCTTCTAGAGAAGCCACTAATAACAAAATGAACCCAGAATTCCGTGCTAATCTTTTCAATCCAGGAGTTCTCCCATCGCTAAGCTATGCAGGAAAAATGGGACTGATATTTGAGCTAATATTCCACGACTCATCCACGAGACACTTCAATGGTAAATCCTAGAATTTAGCCGAAACTCACAATGTCTAAGTATAATGAGCAACTCAGATCATTAAAACTTTTACCTTCTAAGTTCTAAGAGATATACATCGTTAGCCGAAAACAACTGTATAGTGGTCTTCAAGCGAATGCTTCTTCTATGACCATCTAAACGATGTGTTAGAGGTTGACGTCATCAATCTGCATTCGGAAATGCATACGTGTTCGGGATACACTATGCTTGAAGGGGAGTGAAACGGTGGACGACGAGTATGATTAGAAATTATTTTAAGGCCCTCAATACCGAGCCGAAAAAACGACCAAGCGAACTATCTAAGATGTAAACAAAGTTGTAGTAATAAAATTGTTGCAAATATATCACTTCCATCAATATAATAACAATATTGTTTTTTTTCTTTCACTCTCGATCTTTAACCTCATAACTGAAAATAGGTGAGGTTGTTCATAATTCTTATAGTGTTTGATTTATACTGCGTTAATTTTATTAGTTTTTGATAATCTTCTAGAGAAATTTCGATGATATTTCATTTGTTTACTTTTTTATGTACTACTGTTTACTTTAGAAAACCTCCATTCAACTATATGAAAATGAGACTCATCTTTCAAAAGCTCGAAAAAATTATTGTCGTTATCGATTAATTTTGAGATTGAGGTCATTTCTCTCAACATCTTTAACACAAGAAACTTTTGAAAGGTTCATTCTAAACAAAAATGCAAAAAAAAAATCAACTGAAATTAATTTTTATTACTTTTTTATTCTAAAAGATTATTGTAATAAATTGCCTCATAGGCAAAATGAAATACCGCTTCATGTGAAAAAAAAACCATCCGTTTGGAAGTTTTTTTTTTCCGATATTTTTACAATTCTCCTTCATGCTTTTCAAAAATCCTATCGTTACGGTCATTTCAATTTCTATTTGCCTACCGTAAGATCAATAATTTTATTCGATTCCAAAAAAGGTGTCTAAAGTGATCTATGAACAACTATTTCCCCATTGCTCACTGATTTCGTTCGTTTCACTAATAAGAGAATCTAAACTGAAGCAATTCTAACTCCTCGCCTGTTATCCAATGATTTTAAGCGGTGGTAATTTTTTTCAGTGATGGAATGGCATAACAAACCGATACATCGTAGGATATTCCATAACATAAATATTTACATAGCTTGTAACGACGATTATCATAACGATATTCGACTTCCATCTTTTCTACCATAAAGCTTATTTCTAATCATAAGGAACAACTTCCAAGATCAGCTATCTATTTACCTTAGCATCCAATCGATAAATAAATAGGCCGTTCTTTCTTTCTTGAACAACACGAGATTTTTCAAAAACACTTCATATTGAAATGGCTAACGTTTCGGCGGTTTCGCCTTCCTAAGAGCCTCGAAAGGCTAGGGTATTCACAAATCTGTCAGTCAAATACCCTCATTATTCAACAGAGATAATTATCAAACCATAAGATGATGATAGACTTATGATATACTCACCACGTTATTTGAATCCTCTACTCTGTAGTGAGGTAGTCACATGAACAGACAATGAACCTCACTTTTTAAAAACAGTGTTCCCCATATATTCTATTATGTCACTTATTAAATTTTAAATATACATTGTAATAGTATGTTTTCTAAAAATTCTGGTAGATTTTTTGTTAGAGGAATCCATAAGAGATCGACATGAACTGAAACGATCGCTCAAATAGAATTCTATTGAAGTTTTAGTTCATCGAAGATTACGGAAAATACAAATAGTATGAATAATTTTGCATATCCTGCAATCTCAATGCTTTTACCCTCACGAGTATTTGAAACTCATATGATTAGAATAAAAAATAATTGATTTATGATGAGGAACATCTTTTTTTTTGCTAAAATATAGCAATTAGTCACAATATTAATCGTTTTCTTCTAGACGTAACAATATTTTCAAGGTCAATTTCAAATGTCAAGGAAAACGACAATACGAAAAAATCCTATTCGTTTTTTTTTTCTCTATAAAGATAAATTTGTATTGTTACTTAAAAAACGAAACACATCACTTAATTACTACAATGATAATTCAATAAATAATTTCGTTATGTATCCGAAAATTTCATTCATTGAAAGTTTATTTGAGGACCATTTTAAACTCACTTCATTAACAAAAACGATCGAGTAGTTTGAATCCGATAAAACCATGGAAAGCATTCAAAGTAGGAAAACGAATCAATGAAATCTTGAACGTCTATGAACTGCTTGTGGCGGCTCTACATAGTTACTCAAATAGTAATTTCAATAATGTCATTATGGCTTTATTTCGGCTTCTTATCTGTTCTTCTCTTTCTCGTTGTTCGTTTTTCTTCCTGTCGTTCATCTCTTTCGTTCTGATCGCTGGCTACGTTTCATTTCATAGATAACACCGCAAACTGATTGTATCCCCACGCTGTGCACACTGCGACTTTAGCGCCGCCCACTTCTCGAAGAGCTCCCCCTCCCAGTGTCTCTCGTTCCCCTCTCCCCTCCCATCGAATCCAATCAATTTCGCTCCACTTTGTCGTTAACGGCAATTGCATATGGATTACCGTGCAGGCCTTGCGTTACGTAATTTTAACACCTCTATAACGTTTCATTAGATACCATCGTAACATTTCGGTCAACCATTAATATCACACGTTACAAATGAAATAATTAAAATACATAAAGCTCTGAAATTGTCTATGTAACGAAGAAAATGTACTTTACGTAATGCAAAGATCTCAAAACATTTCCAATTGAATTGTCTATTGTCGTTTAGAAAAAGAAAAATTGATATTTTTTTTTTGTGTTAAATTTATTTCGCCAATATTTTGTATGGAGTTTGTAATCGATAGGAAACCATTTGCTATAAAATATGTTTTTTCTACAATTCTCTTTGATCGGATTGTTCTTTTAGTAATCAATAATTCCACAGTAGATCATAAATTTCGAAATAAATCAGTGATCAGATTTATTCCTGTTATTATTTGCGTTGTTATTTTTACTTATTGTTATTATTGATACTTGTTGTTGTTGTTATTATTATCATTAACTTTATTATTGTTGTCACTCCCTACACTCCTTCAATGAGTGTAGAAGGCTTTTCGAAGATTCGAGAAGCCAAGTTGTTTAGTAAACTGATGAATGTTACTTTATTACTTTCTTGCCTTATTTCTAAGAGAGTGTAGAGGTCTAGAAAACTTGTTGATTTGTCATGTTTATTTCAAGATGTTGATTTTTTAACGTTGAGGTTGAGATGTTCGACGTATTCTAACAATACTGTTTAGAACACTAAAATATTTTAAATATATGACGAAAAGCTGGAATTAAATAGTTAGGATCTCGAAACAGTCACACTCATCGAGGCGTCCACTACCTCATTCTTGTCTACTTTGTTCTGATAGATTTTAGAATGACAGCTGAAATAACAAATACGTTATTAAAAAATTACAAAGAAATAGGTATAAGGAGAAATAGAAGACGATTTTCCGAATGAGTTACATTTTACTAACCATTTTACTATCTTGTTTTACTACCGTATATGACTATTAAATTTGTGTTCTTGGATTCTGTAATTTTCTTAGTAGTAGTTTCTTTCAATTACTATAACAGGAAGAAAACGTTTCCCTCAATAGTAGCGATTATTGAAAATGCGATGAGGTTCAAAACTGATCATAACTCGTTGCTGTCACTCTTTATCATTAGGATGAAACATTCATTATTACGGCGAATGGAATGATAATATTTCTACCGTATGATTTTACATAATTCGATAGCTGACACAATACGTACATACAAATCTGTCGGTCTCCTTTGTCATTCGTCTTATTTCCATAATTTTTTTTTGTTTGATATTATTTTTGTGTCCGTTTCTCCATCCATGTTGATCGCTCAACATCTCCAATGAAATGGATTGAGTTTAAAATTTCAATGCTTAGTATTCAGCTTCTTATCTAATCAGTAAGTATCTTGACCAGCCTAAACAATTATAGGAATGTCGATCATAATACCTCCAGCTTTCAGTCACTTCCGAGTTTCATAGTTTTAAATTACGCCTCATATTGTATTCTTCTATGCAGCTTAATCGTTTAGCTACTAGTTTTTCATCTATGATCGTTTTCTTATTAATTATCCATCTATTAATTAATTAGTGACAGCTGCGCATTATAGCAATACTATTATCTATTAGAAAAAAGTCTATAATACTTTTATTCTGGAGCAATTAATAGACTCTTTTTTCTAGGAGATGACAAAAAGAAAAACTTCAAAACGTGTTCAGCATTATCATTTGAATAATAGCGAAATGAAATTACTGTAACTTCATGAGCATCTTGAGATAAATGTCAGCCTTCAAATCCGTTGACTTTGTCTTCTGATTAAATATTTCGAATGAAAGAAAAAAGAAATAAGATCTTATATCACGATTTTTTCCTACTAGCTTACATTCATCCTCCGATTTATCTCATGAAGCAAATTCAATTTATTGTAAAGAGATGTTTTCCTCGTATTTAGTTGGGCTATTCCATCACCGTTATAATACTTAATATCTTGACTGTAATCTTGTTTATTAATACTTGAGGTTGGTAAACAATGTTTTATTGAAAAGACAATACAACACAAACACAGGCTAACGTTTCGACAGAATAGCCTTGTTCAGAGCCTAAAAAAGTCCATGTCAATTGTGTGATCCATTCAATCAAACACTATCGCTAACTTCCAAAAAGAAACCTCTAACTTAAAGTTTTGACATCCAGCCAAACACACTTGATCTCAAATAACTCACCTTTAAGAATGAATTTTCTCTGTTGTTTAGTGGAGGCAACCGTTTATACTTGGAATACTGAATGCTTACACAAACGTCGTAAATGATAGTTGCTTAATAATTGAGGATTATTTAACTCATATTTTATGCCTATCTTACGGAGTAATAAACGAACGTGACACTTTTTAAACTATTCACACGAAATTTTAATGTTTTTTTTCTAATTTTCAATTTTCTTTTGGTCGGTTTCGTTTGCACAATGTCATTATCCGCTTCATCGAAAAAAAAAAATAGAACGGGAAATAATCAACTTTGTGAACATCATTCATTCGTATTGAAAAACGAATATAAGAGGTAAAGAGTGGAAATGATAGCAATGAGTGAGTGATGAAAGAGAAGGTTAGGAGGTGAAGACGAACGATTCCGCGCTACCACCATTATCGGAATGGCGCTCAGGACTCTGGGTGAGAGACGCAGCGTTTTTGGCAACGCGCCCTATAGTGCGTATTGTGGTGGCCCTCATCATCGAATAAAATGATGTTTTAGAATTAACCATACTTCTTCAACACTTACATTAGAGTTTTCCTCAATAACTATATTGATTGTCGTCGAACATTTTCATACTGTATCTATTAGAAGTTGGTAGAAATTTTTTCCCTCAATTTACTACTTATTTTCTTATGGGTTCATGTTTCAATTGCATTACACATGTTTTCATTTGATCTTCAATTGTATACAGCTTATTTGAATAACTGAAAGTTATTAAAGGACTGATGTCAAGTATTATAGCTAATTACACTGCTTTTTTTTTCTCCTCTCTCTTCATATTTTATAGGACGGTGTTGCGCTAATCGGAGACATTTTATTGATTTTTCCAATATACTGGTGAACTATTCAGCATTGGTAAATATATGCTTTTTTAACGATGTAAAAATTATAGCTATTATACTTTTTTTTGTCCTACGTCTTTCCATATTACACTTTTACGTAGATGTTTTATGACAAAGTTGGCATTTTTTTTTCGACACTAGAAAACCGGATCTTTACTTAGCTTTCATAGAAAAAAATAAAACGAATCATTTTTTATTCGATGATAGACAGACAAGTGATAGGGAAAAAAAGTGTGAAATACGTTACGTTCTTTTCTAAGCGCATATTCAATGAGTTTTTGTTAAGTTTCCTAAGTATGTTATTGATTGAATATGTACGATACTATTCGTTCGATATATCGATTTCTCGACAAGGATTAGTTTTTCTTTTTCCTCTATACTCTTTATAATCTTTCAGATGAGCGTCGTTAGCGGTTTATGTTTACGTTATTAAAATTTCCGTTGGTAATTCCCATTGTTTATTCATTCATACGTTTTTCTTCGGATTCCCATGCACTTTTGACACATATGCGTCTGAATGATCATCAGTGTCTAACTGAAGCAATTCGGCTAATCTTATGTGCTTTTGTAATTGATCCCTCGATTATTCTTTATCGTTTTGATCTACATGCTTTTACTGGCCTCATCGTTAATCAGAAGAATTAATTGACCTTAATTTTGTATTCTTCGACCAACCAGTCCTATGTATACGTTAGAAGTAGGCGTCCTATTCTATACATGCAAATGGAAAACACCTGAAGAATTACCGACCATACTTTATGACCTTGAACAATCTGATGGGAAATCGAGATCGTGACATATTCGTGCTCAACTTGACACGACGTTGAATTCACATTTAGTATGTAAAATAGTTTTCAAATGGCGTTAAAATGCTCTATCCCGTTGTTTCTATTTCTCTAAAGCGAGTTTGTTATCAGTTTGTCGACTAAGAAAAATGAATGGCATGGTTGTTTCAAACTGGATTTCATCTTACTACTATAAGTGCACAACAATAAGAAGCGAGTCATTAAAGCGCGTACATCATTGATTTGTTAATGTAAGTAAAATTTCAAATAATTTCATTATGATAAGCAAATTGAAAAAGTATACATATTAATTAATAGTAAGTTAACTTGTTACGATAATGTTTTCCTCCTTATGACGTATTCTCAGTTATCTGTAATAGTCGGATTATCTTAGTCGCGCGCGTGTACATCACGATTCTTTCGAAGCAATCAAACTGATTTTCAAAGTTGTCGTTACATCATATAACGTCACCAATGTGTAGTGTGATTCTTTTCAACTAATTTTAATAATTGATTGATGAATGAGGAACGGTTTTTGTCAACGTATTTGATACACCATGTTTCTATTTTTTTGTAGCATCTATTGTGACATAAATCACTTATGGTATTTTTCGTCATCTACTGACTTGCGCATCGACTGACTGCATCATTGTCGTCGTCGTCGTGCACATGTGTTTTCGTTACGACGAAGAAATACCTCCCTCACTCGAGAGAAATGAAGGTCGTCATATTTTTCGTACCAGTGTTTTTATTTTAACTCTGTTCACAGAAATAAAACTATAAATATGCGGGTAAACGTTGCTTTTATGTTAAGCATATCTCTTCAAGATTATGGTTATCGCTCACTTATTTTCTATAGAAGTTTTTACCTCTTTGTAGAGTTGTGTGTTTAAGAGATGTTACGAAAATCTGATAACTGTATAGATTAATGATTTATGAGGTATCGTATACTAACTCTACATTATTAGGTAGTCATCATCATAGAAAGTGCTATGAGGATTGTTTAGTTGACGCTAGTTTTTCTATAGTTGAATGAAATTTGAAGGTCAAAAATGGACTGATCTAAAACAAAATTCAGATTTATTGTTTTAGAAATTAGTGACAACAATGCTCCATTGTTTAGTAAACAAAATACATTATTTACAATGTGATTTCAAAATTTTTACTAGTTTCTATAGAAAATTCGCTCTCACACTTCGTTCTGCATCAAATGCTAAACTTCATAATTTCATACGATTTTCGTTAGTTTTATGTGCTCAGCTATTTCGTATTGACGCAATTCGTCTCCAGTTATGAGCTTATGCCGGTATACTTTGATTTATTAGATTTATGCAAATGAATTTTTCTTTTGAAATGAAATGAAATTTCTAGCTCCTCCCTCTCTTCCAACCATGTACTCTTCTAATTAATATCATCAAAATATTTGAAACAGCTTTAGAAAGAACTATTTTTATAACTTGGCATGAAATCAAAAAACTGATATCTCAGCAAAAGAGGTTCCATGAGGTATTACAAGAATTTCTGTCAAGTAATCTAAAGTTATGGAAGTTGGTTGTTGAGATGTTTGCACTTTTTCTGAACTGTGTTTACAATTTAAATAGTACTGTAATATGATCTGTTAACGTGCTACCGTATATAATCTCCAATCGATATTGTAATGTTTGATTTGTCTAGTTGACGGATTACTAAACAAACTATGTATAGTTTCAGTTTACTAATTTATTGCATTATTTTCACATTATTCTATAAGAGTTCTATAAAAAATTTTTTCCTCATTATTTATTTTCATGTAAATTTTTAGATCACATAATAAAAGAATGTAAGAAAATACTAGTAATTAATAAAGTGAGTTCTTTCTCAAAACTGTCTATTGTTTAGAGATGAAAGAGTGAGGATCTTGTTGGAGGGATAAATGGTGATTGATGATATACACCTCTCATTCAAATTTTCTATGTTGATTGCTTCGGGCTACTAATGTAGTAGTACTATTGTAATACATAGCAATTAGTCCGTCTGATAAGATTTTCTTATCTAAATACATATACATTAGTCTATTGCAGCATTGCATTAAACTGAAATATTCATCTGCTATCGTTTTTCTTTTTTTTTTAATTTTTATTTTGTAATTTAATTTAAAATTTGATTAATTTAGAATTTATGTCTACTAATGTCTCACGTTTTCTTTTTTTTTTTTTGCTTCGTGCCTAACCCTCGTCTTACCGTAGAAGTTTCGTATGATAACGACACTTTCTGAATGACGTCAGAGCTGAAACAGTGACATCATTATTCTTTTCGTCGTAAAATTATAAAGTTCAGCGTGTTGACATAAATGCTTAAAAATAAAAGTACATTTTGTTTTTCTATCTGCTCTTTTATTTTTCATATTTTTGTTCGCATGTTTCTAGTCGATATGTGAACAACATTAGATCTTTATTATTAATTTTCAATATTTAATTATAAGCCATTGTTTATGTTTATCCATATATTCTGTCCAGAAAGTTGACGTGTAAACAAAATTCTGACAGCCATCTTATTTTCAATATTATTTTTATTCATAGATCAAAACAACATATGTACTGTCGTCCACAGAAGTTGCATATGCTCTGCAATCGTTTTCTAAACTAAACGTTCACGCCGCATTCAATAAGAATTGACGACTACATTTAACGAAGACTAAATTTCTAGTTGATTCTAACGAAATCTTGAACTCTTAAAATCTTCATATGAATGATATTTAATTAAGAGGCGAGTACTTCCCTCTGTACTCTTCCGTCATTGACAATTAATCCGTCGGTGCGTGGCTATATCGATTCTGTGTTGTGGGTCAGACGGCAAGCCTGTTGCCCTAAACGCTCCCATTAACGTCATCGTAGCGTTGGAATCTTTTCGCTTCTTTACATATTATTCTATTATTTCCTCAATATTTTCTTAACTCACTTTTGTAATCGCCTTAATCTTTATAGTTTTCATACTAACACTTCTAAAGTATTTATTTTCTCGGTTTCTTTTTTTTTTATGTGATCGTTCCAAATTAGTTAACCTCATAAGTAATCAATAATCACGAACGCTATTGTCCAACTAAAATACACTTCAGTAATGATAACGCGAGTCTAATGAAACGCGTTCGAGCTTCATACTATGCTAATATGACGTAAATAGCATGCTTTTTTTCTTGTTATGCATAAAGTAATCACAAGTAGTAACAACTAATTGTATTACAGCTTGAATGTGACGAGCTGCATGTACTTTAGTAATTTTATGCGAATCGGTTTTCCAACGTGTAGCTCCGTTTCCGCGGCCGGCTATTCGAACGCTTTTCGGTTTTATGGTTGTGAGCTCAAAAGAATGAAAATAAATAAGATTTAAATCTCTTGTTTTTGAGGTAAACACCTTCTTACATTTACCTCAATTCATATAAAACTCGCATAGAATATTTACTAAATCAACAAGGTTACGTCTGGCTAACATTTACATTTTTCACAGTCGCTTGTTCTTTGAAAAGCGCACAATTCGATTTCGAATTGCTATTAATTTTCGCGAGAGAATTTATATTTTCCCTCAGGAGAATAACTCGTTAATCGTGAAAAATTGAAAGATGAAACTATACAAAAATGAAGGCTAACTTATGTTTGTTGTTGTTGTAAATATGTTGAGGCATAGCGTTAAGCAGAAGAAATAAGTAAGTCTAACACTTCTTGAAATGACTTTGACGATAAGAAATCCATCAACATCGATGTATTGCCGACAGAGGACAGCCAGCGGACATTATCGATCAGATAATCACCGATAACGATTTTTTTGTCCATTTAAGAAGATGTTGCCGTCTTTTTTTTTGAAATTTTGCAACATTGAAAGTATCGTATCGTACGACACAGTCATTTTTTTAACACTACACATTTCAGTACACGTTTTGGATGATAATATGATTTCAACTAAATTTTTTACGTTACCTTATAAACGAGGTTGTTCTATTTAAGGTTTTTACTGAAACTAAAATCTCTAGAATCCCGTAGTTATCACTAGAATCACCTGTTGATTTATTACCGATCGTTGTCGTTAAATAATTCTTGACGATGATATGTACTGCTTTTGAGGCGAACGTATGCGATAATGAAGTGTTGATACTCAATTTGAGGCTAAATATTTCTCCTCAACTTCGTTTTTTTTTTTCGAATCGAAGATAAACTATTGAAAAATACTGATCCTTATCTCTTATCTCTAAAGCGCAATCGTGTTTACGTTGAAAAATAGTTTTTAAATTATTATAAACTTTGAATTCTCTTGATCTCTTAATCAGGGATCAGTATGATCATCAATGTGTTAAATTATCAAAAGTATTATAATTTATTCATTAATCTTTCAAGTCAGATTATTTATTATAAATGTTCAGCAATCAACCTATCGGATCCGCTGTTGTTCCTATTCCATTTAATAAATCTTTCTATAAATAATCTATAATTACAATAATGTAGTGATTTTTCTTCATGAGAAATCTTTCGCTCTCGCTCACATTGTTGTTTTTGCTCATCGCTGTGTTTCTTTTATTGCGATCAAAGATCAGCATTATCGCCGGTGCCACTGTTCGTTCGTTCACGGGTGTCGATTATGTTTTTTGACATTGAACAGCTGACAACCATAACGTGTGCTGCAGAAAACTTTCCCAGACTAGCTTTTTTTGGTTAAATATCAATGCTAAAGAAACTAGTGATTGCCTAAGGCAAAACGGATAGATAATCATGCAATTTCGCTTATTAACCTGTTGACAATTGAAGATTGTAAAATGATTTCTCCACTATCTTTCGAAGGATGACATTATAATCTGTAATTTACTCCGAAAAGCACGCAATGTTACAGTTTTGCTACAACGCTGACGAATCTGGGTCTTCTTTAACCCTAATGATGTTAAGTTATTCGCAAAACACCTAAAACACAAGCGGAACTTTTCATGCTTTAGTAAAATTCAACAGAGGAGACTACTACGCATCAAAGTTACACTCAAGATCGTAGTTACTCATTGTCATAACATTATGCATGGTTGGAAATATTATAGAGTCTTCAATGTGTCGTTGACCTACCTACCTATTGAAAATGAACTAGTTCTTGTAAATATCACTTGCCACCTTACAATGCTCTCATCCTTTGTCGAAACTGTAAGCTTTTACGAAAATTGAAATCAACTATCATTTGATAAAAATAACACTTATCAGTGATGTTATAAGAGTTGTAAATAAACAATTGCGGCGAGACCTCAAGATTCTATCAATCCATTTGGGAAGGCCCGAACCAAATCGCCTACATATCACCAACGAACCTCATTGTTTCTACTAATCAAAAGTTGTTTTTCATTATGTTTTTAATGAACACGTATTCGAGTGTTTTTATCGAAATATATTTCTCTTTCATGTATTCTTCTTGTGAGGTATATGAGGACCAAGCAATTCCATTAATGATTTTCTCCTCAAGTACAAGTGAATTAATATACCAGTTTCAAAATAATATATATATCAATAATACCAGTTTTTTTATTGACTTATTATCGTAGGGATTAAGGCAACTGAAATATAAAACCATTATCATAGTTGATAGAAAGAAACAACTATAGAGAATTACTAGTGATTAAGTTTCCAACCACTGATACTGAAATTACATAATCCGAGCTCTTCTGCTCTTAAATATTCACAATGGAAATATCTGTCATCGTGACGTTTATGATGACATCATTCTGGACTTATATTCGTTATGGGATTAAAGCTCTTTGTATTGAATGGTAATATGTTAAAGAGGTAACTGACTAAACATGCGGAAAGTTTGAAGTTATAACAATAATAGTCAGAAGTGAAATTTTTCATAATTGTAACACTAAGATAATGGTGTGACGCTTATCGTTCATGAGGAAAAGTTGAGTCATGTATACTCATAGTTCCTCAACAATTCGTCAGAATTCTCAATACATAAAACAATACATAATAACATCTTATTATATTCTGGGCATTTCAATACTCTATTCAAAAAATTTTTTCTTCAAAATGTAACGTTTATTGTTTTATGGAATAGTTTGAAAGTTTTCTATTCTCTTAATCAATTTACCGAAACCGCTTATAGTTTTTCCAACATTAAGTTGGAGTTCCAGATCTAAATTGCTGGGAGGTCAAAAGGAGTTTGTACCTCTGCAACTGTCGGAACAGGTTTCGTTAACGTTTCTGTTTAGGTTTATTTAAATGTGTTGAATGTTATTTGCATATGATTTAACAGTACAGTCAATAAGTTTGATTCGTGGCCTTATACATAAGTTTGTATTCTTGCACGATATAGAACATTCTATTCAAGTTAGCATTCGCTCCAATGAGACTGTGTTCTTCTGATTCTCATCATCGTCTATATCTATCTACCTCACGATAGATCAAATAACGTTTCAGTTTGACAAAGGCACTGACCATTTAGATTTTCTTATACGATTTTTATTCTATGATTTAATTATTTTCTTTCACTTACATTGTTAGATGATGCTGTGACTTAAATGAACGATCGGCTATGTCATATAGCTTTTTGAGTTCATGGAGGTTATTGAGTGTTGATTTTTATGAGGAAAAATATGCTAATTACTTAGTTTTATTAAAATAATAATTCTTTTCATAGATAAACTTCGCGATTGCATCAAATCTAATGCAAAAGGCCTCGATTGCGGATTTCATTTATGAAACTCATTTGCATTTTTTTTTTTGATTTTTGAATATTTGACGAAACAAACATAATAAAAAAAACGTTTGAAAGCTAAAGCTTTTATAATACTAAGGAATTTATTTTAAGCATTTTTCTTGTGCAACTACTGTTGATGCGTCATAATAACACTTTATCATTTTTATCTGTTAAGCATCAGTTTTTTTTCTCCTGCTTTCATCTATAATTTCGTGTTTAAATAATTTCAAGCACGTTTGTAAAATTCTTTATTTCTAAAGTTTTAAAAAATTTATTCTAGTTTTTCATTTTTTCCTCTAATATTTATTTCATTTTCACTCTTTTGTTTATATTTGACTCAATGTCTAACTGTCTACTATCTGAATGTTCATATCTATTGATCGATTTGTAACTGAGTTTTTTGATTTATGTTTGAGTCACATTGATTGCTTGCAAATATCGTTCGTCGATGACGTAAAATGTGATATCACCTCTGCTGTTGTTTGTTTGGATTGTTTATTTTTCGAAAAATTTCACTTGTTCTTTATCAATTATCTATATGTCATTTATTGTTTATCGACGACGATTCTGCAAATTTACGTTTTCGCTATTGATTGATTGGTAATTTTAGCTATCGATCGCACGATGATTGTCGTCATCGTCGTTATTGCTATGATTCAATGATTCTCATTATCGATATATCTATCCATTGCAGACTAACAAGCTCTCTGATTGGGATGTCATTCTAATTATTATAACATCCACGTATTAAACAAATCCTTTATTGATCTACATTGAACCTGTGGGTGGTGGCGTACAATGCAGAAGGATCCCTCATCGTCGAACTTTGTTGCTACTCAAGTGAGTCCGGAGATTTTTCTCGTCATTTCTCGTTTCATTAATGCTTTAATTTGATCGATTTTTCGAGAAAATTTCATTATTTATGCTTAATCAATATGAAAATAATGCTTTTCAATCTATACTATGAATTGAATATTTTAATAAAATTGTGTAAGTAATTTTATTCAATAAGGCGACAATAATACTTTATTGATTGTTGTGTCGTAATTTTTTGAATGTTTATGTTTATGAATATGCAAATGAAGTCGAGGTGTACATTATATGGATATGATATGTTTTGGGTTTTTATTTTTAATAGAAAAACTTTCCAATAATAGTAGCAATGCGTTATGCGTATTTTATCCTTTGCATTTTATATGTATCTCTTTCGTTTTATTATTATTATTATTATTATTATTATTATTATTATTATTATTATTATTATTACTTATTATTTTATTATTAGTTATTTTTATTATTTAGTTATTA